>QMIH01000206.1:237760-367167 GCA_003987875.1 Clarias batrachus
TTTTTACAAAATTTGTTAGCAAACCTAATTTTAGAAAACCTGACACAAATTTTACAAACGTTCACATATCCGCTTTTAACAAGAGGCCAGCTGACTAGCATCTGCTATTTATCTTTAGATCAATCACGGAAACTAATCACAGAATTTCTAAGCAGTTATGATGAAGTCATAATCTGTACTGCTAATAATATTGTTAGCTAACTGACAAATATTTAGCCTGATAGATCATCTGAGATTGTTTCTACTTATTTATAAATGTTCTGCATTTTCACTGCAAGGATTAGCCATGAATTAAAAATGACAGAATCTTTCTCAAATTATCATAATTTCTATTTTAAATTTTTGTCTGTTTATAATCCTTACTGCTACGTCTAGCTCACTGATGGACTATCCTGGCAGGATTTCGGACAGAATCTACACAGAAAGTTATAATTTACAGCTGTTTTTAAGTCCCAGCTACAGTAACTAGCTCAATGACCAGATTACTAAAAATGAACACTTTTTTGGTAATGCATAATTGGTCAATAATGTTCATGCTAACAATACTGACAAGTATAATTATAGATGATAATGCCTTTTAGCTAGCTATATATAATATAAGTTGATGGGATCTTTAAGCTGATTTATCAGAAATATTAGAGTTAGAAACATTTCACTGTCACTGCTAGAAACAGCTAACGTAGCATAGCTAGCATAACATGAGCTAACCTGAGGATTTGTAACAGACAAGTTTGTACATCGTAAGCGCTAGCTAGCTAACACAAGCTAAACTACAGGTAAATCATATTAACACACATTTAAAGTTATTTCTGCTAAGGCTGATTAGCGTATCTGACAGGATTTCTGAGAGGAAAGCACAACTGTCCACATAATCTTTACAGATTGCGCAAGTTAGCTACCATGATAGGGTTTCTGAGAAGATATTTAAAACATATTAAAATATAATTATAATTGACCACTGCTGATGCTAGTGAGCTAGTGTGACAAGATTCCTGAGCTAATTTCTCCCCAAAAATATTTAGTTTACCAATAATATACAGGGTGGGCCATAGGTTTGCATACATAGGAAAAATAGATTAAAAAAAAAAAACATGTTAAAAATGTAATATTTTTAACATGATTTTTTAAAATGTTTCAGATACACTAGAAAGATATGTTTGACAAAAGAGCAACAAATTGAGATTATATGAAGAAATCGTTTCTTATAAAAGATGTTTATGTTGACTTATGGCCCACTCTGTATATATGCTGATATCTTGTTAGCATTTATCATCAGCAGAGGCCTAATTAACTCTTCTCACTTCAGATTTCTTTTCTCCTTCCATGTGATTCATCTTTTCGTCTTGCAGAGTTGGGCTGAATGGTTTTAGCTCTGCGTCCATTCGCCACCAGATTGTAGGAAAAACGATGGCGCCACCGTTTTGAGACCCACCCTGAGAAGTCTGTGGCTGGAACACCGTAGTTGAAGATGAAGACCCTGCTGACCTGGCACACCGTGAGGTAGCCCATCGCCGCAATCATCGAGTACCTGGAACGAGAAATGGGTGAACCGTTAGCAGGGAGGATTCATTAGTTTAATCAGTTTAGTGTTAGGAATAAGTAAAGCTAACTGAACTTATAGTATCGGGCTCCTTTGAGATTATTATGTATTCCACATATTTAAAGGTATGTAAAATTGTAATTCATGTATTTAAAATACTCACACTTAAATAGAACTATTTTTAAAAAATAAGAGTATTTGTACAGCCAACTGTTTTTCAGAATAAACTTTTTTGCTTATTCCATTCTCTGAAATAAACTTGAAATGGTAGCTTTAATTCACTTTTATATGTTTTCTTTTCCAATATGTTCCTTATTTAGTCAAGGTGCAAGATGTAAAGACATAAAATGCCATTGCTGTATTTAATATAGTTTATAAGATACACTATATTGCCAAAAGTATTCGCTCGCCTGCCTTCACATGCATATGAACTTCAGTAACATCCAGTGTAATAGTTTTCATAGGGTTTAATATTATGTTGGCCCCGCCCCCTTTGCAGTATAACAGCATCAACTCTTCTGT
Organism: Clarias batrachus; assembly: GCA_003987875.1. Lineage (NCBI taxonomy): Eukaryota > Metazoa > Chordata > Actinopteri > Siluriformes > Clariidae > Clarias > Clarias batrachus. The sequence continues at coordinate 239,823 of QMIH01000206.1, forward strand.
GAAGGCTTTCCACGAGGTTTAGGAGTGTGTTTATAGGAATTTTTGACCGTTCATCCAGAAGCGCATTTGTGAGGTCAGACACTGATGTTGGACGAGAAGGCATGACTCGCAGTCTCTGCTCTAATTCATCACAAAAGTGTTCTATCAGGTTGAGGTCAGGACTCAAGTTCTTCCACACCAAACTCGCTCATCTATGTCTTTATGGACTTTGCTTTGTGCACTGGTACGCAGTCATGTTGGAAGAGGAAGGGGCCGTCCCCACACTGTTCCCACAAAGTTAGGCGCATGAAATTGTCCAAAATGTCTTGGTCATGCCTCTGCTCTAATTCATCACAAAAGTGTTCTATCAGGTTGAGGTCAGGACTCAAGTTCTTCCACACCAAACTCGCTCATCTATGTCTTTATGGACTTTGCTTTGTGCACTGGTACGCAGTCATGTTGGAAGAGGAAGGGGCCGTCCCCACACTGTTCCCACAAAGTTAGGCGCATGAAATTGTCCAAAATGTCTTGGTATGCTGTAGCATTTGGAGTTCCTTTCACTGGAACTGCGCCCAACTCCTGAAAAACAACCCCACATCATAATACCTCCCCGTCCAACCAAACTTTACACTTGGCACAATGAAGTTCTGTTTTCAGGGCAACATTTACAATTACACTCTTACAAAAGTACAAAAGTGCTTAAGTATGTGTCATTAGTTATTAGTCATTAGATCCTTACATTGGGTTACTAGGTTTCTAACTAAGTATCAGTTGGCAACCCACAAACAAAGACTCGTCCATTGGATTGCCAGACAGAGATCCGTGATTCCTCACTCCAGGGAACACATCTTTACTACTCTAGAGTCCAGTGGCGGTGTGCTTTACACAACTGTATCTCATGCTTTGCATTGCACTTGGTGCAATCCAAGGCTTGGACGCAGCTGCCTGGCCATGGAAACCCACTCCATAAAGCACTCAACGCACTGTTCATGATCTAATCTGAAGGCCACAGGAAGTTTGGAGGTCTGTAGCTATTGACTGTTGGTGATCTCTATGCGCTATGGCGTCTCAACATCCGCTGACCCGGCTTTGTGATTTTACATGGCCTACCACTTCGGTACCACACTGGAATTCACTGAGGTCATGAGAGCGACCCATTCTTTCACAAATATTTATAAAAACGGTCTCATGCCTAGGTGCTGGTGCTTGATTTTATACACCTATAACCATGGAAGTGATGATTTGGAGTGTAGTGGATACTTTTGGCAATATAGTGTATGTTCCTATCACAGCACCTCCTCAAAGGGTTTTATTTCTTTTGCACAACAGTGACACACTCAGAACTGGAATCTGTATTTATTAATGAACAACTCTGAGCTGCTTAATGCTGTGGAACGTTGACAAAACAAGTCACCCGCTGTTCCCACTTAGCTGCAAATCACATCTTAGATTCTACACGAGTGTACACTATTCAGTTTGTGAATCTGAGGAAACTCTTCAAGGTGATCTGTAGATCTCAAGACAACAAGATGTTCCATATCAAAAATGGTTCCAAGCAGACATCGTTTTTACAAGAATGGACCCCCTAAATTATCAAATGAGTCCCTAAAGAACTCCTGAAGAACCTCCTTTACAAAAAGGCTATGCCATGACCATGTCGCAGATTAATCATCTAGCTTCTTGGTGCTCTGACACAAAAAGGGTCCTTCAAGAGCTCTTTATGGTATGATGAGACAGTTACAGGTTTTTCGCCTCATACACCACTGACAGGGAAACACTCCCCCAGAAGGAACGCTTAAGAGTGTGTGCTATGGTTTTCCAATGCTCCAAATATGGAAGTTATCCCAGACCGCCACTGAGATCTGCTTCCTGATTGGACAGAGGGGGTTGATGTATTCTCGTTCTTTAAGGTTTCTACAGTAACGGCTCATTCACAGGGAAAGCTGACCACATCCATAATCCAAGACTAAATATAGTTGCAAGCAACGATGACGGGCCCAAGCACCCTGCGCCAACCTGTGTGTTATTTACAACCTGAAAACATCACACACTATACAGGGCTAATGTTTGTCCTAAATATTTGTTGTGTGTGTAGGCGCGCGCTAGTGTGTAAGGGTTAGTATGTGAGAGTGAGGGAGAGAGGTGTGACGTGTGGATGTCAGTCTGTGTGTGACGAGTAAATGTGCGTGTGTTTTGTGCTTGTTTGTATGTATGGTGTGTGAGTCTTTGTGTATTAACATTAGTGATTGTGTGTGTGAGTGTGTTAAGATTTGTGATGTGTGTGTGTGTACAATAGGCCGCAGGTGCTGGAATAAAATCCTCACACTATGATGTTCCTGAATGTGATGTCACAGAAAGTGTAACTGAATATAATGTCACTCAATATAATGGCACACAGAAAGTTATTAATCATTTTTCGGCATACGTTTAAGACATTATCACGGCTGACCCGTTTGAGATATCAAAAATCGCTCTGCAATTTTGCATCCTCAATGTCTTTAGATCTCTTTGGCCCAGTTTGGTAGCGATTGCATAATTTCCCTAGAAGGAGTATATCAAAATCCATCGGGTGCGTTTTTGCGAACGACCCAAAATAACCGGCCTCCTGTTGATTTTAGCCCAGAACATGCAGTGCGAAAGTTGTTTGGCTCTATGAGCTCTAAATGTGTACCGATTTTCATGTGCCTACGTGAAAGTGTGTATTGTCTAGGCAGCAAAATCTCATGTGGGGGCTCCTGGGGGCCCTGGGCCACGAGACTCTCAGGCATCCTGATGGCAGCAGATTCCAACCTGTTCCAACCTAAGTTTCATGAGTTTTTGAGCATGTTAAGACCCCCGAAAAAAAGTCCAAAAGGTTGGATTTTTTTTTTTAATCCTTAGGAAAACAAGAGGGCCCTCGCACACTATGACAACATAGGGCTGATGTCATAGTGCTTTTGCTAAGTTTCATGAGTTTTTGAGCATGTTAAGACCCCCGAAAAGTCCAAAAGGGTGGGGAAAAAAAATCCTTAGGAAAACAAGAGGGCCCTCACACACTATGACGACATAGGACTGATGTCATAGTGCTTGGGCCCTAATAATCCTTAGGAAACCAAGAGGGTCCTGGGCACCTTATAGTGCTTGGGCCCTAATTAATAAAAAGAACTTAAACGGAAATAAATATTGTTTAGCAAAGAATATATTCATCTTAACCATGTGTAGAAGGAGTCTCTAATGTCAGCATTAAAACAGTTTAAGTTGCTTTATTTATTTTAATTTTATTTTATTAGAACTGTTCATAGCTGCTTTAACATAGTCTAATTTATGATTTTTGTCATGTTTTGGTGATTTTGCCAAAACCTTTAAACGGCTTACAGCTATGGAGTTGTGTGACATTCAGCTCATTCTGGATCAACCAGGTCCCGGGCGACCACCATACCTCACCTACATTCCTGTTCTTTAAAAAAGTATCAACAGGCGGCAGAACAAGATTATCAGGTGCGTCCACACAGACACACAAGCACATACACACACACACACCGCACTTCCTGAGACGACACGTGACATTGCACGTCCGAATGGCATGCTTGAGAAGCATTCATTGGAAGATGTTCTTACCAGTGAACAGTGCGTGTGCTTGCTCTGTGGAGGATGACGTAGGAGATGAGCGTCAGGACAAAGACGTGCGAGGAATACCTGCAGGACGAGACGAGTTGTGTGTAATTAATTAGTCAGCAGGTGAAGTGGCTGAGAGGGGTCACAGGACAGGTCCTGCGGGTTTCTCAAACACACGCTGACAAAGACTATCCAAACCATCTTACCATCCAAAGCAGAATATGACGAAGAACGACCCCAAGACACTAGCGATGGCGTGCCGCACGGCTGGACCGACCCGCTCAGGATGGAGAAACAGCCGGAACCAGCAGGCAGCAGCCAGGCCGAACATCTGGCACATGATGAAGTTGACCTAGAGTGCAAGCAACGTTCTAGTCTCGTATTCACAGTATACACCTAACCAAGTACCACCACTTACATGAACCTGCGGCTGTCACATCGATCTCAATCACAAAGATTAAGTCTGAGAAATTCACCAGGCTCTTACCTGATCTAGAGGAATTCCCAGGAACAGGCTGATTGGACTCAGCCACGAGCAGCCCGTAGTTTGAAGCAGGAGGTTCGATTGGGGATCCATTCTGCATCCCTAAACTCCCCAAACTCCTTAAACTCCCCAAACTCCCTGAACTTATTAAACTGGTTTAAACTTATTAAACTCCCTAATCTTCACAAACTTCCTAAAGTCTATAAACTCCTAAACCCCTGAACTCTTAAAACTTCTCAAACTCCAGAAGACCCTTTAAAAGGCTGAAGATCCGAGTAGTCATCCACACCCCTCTGAGTTTTTAGCCCCAGTAGTCCTCCATCCACGCAGCACCATCACACAGCTCGGAGTCCGGCGCGGGAGAACACGGAGCGGGTCTGCGGAGGCGCTCGAGCAGGAGAGGAGAGGAGAGGAGAGGAGAGCACACCCGGGTTGCCAGGGTGTAATAAACTCCGCACACTGTCTATACAGTACTATAGTGTTAAATATTTGTGTATTAGTAGAACAATTAGTATTCATTTGGCTCAGTAATCAAATAACTTATACAAGTATGGTATGAATTAGAAATAAAAATTGAACGCACTTTATAATTTGCATAGTTTAAAATTAAATACAACAAAAATAAATTAACAATCAAATCAAATATTTCATCAAACTGCCTGCTGAAACATATACAGGAATAATAATAATAATAATAATAATAATGATTATCATTATTTTCCTTTAGAAAACAATGTTTTAAAAGCTAAATTAATTATGCTGCATAAAGAGGAATAAAGATAATATAAAGGCAGTGTTATTCATGCTTTTTAAATGATACTATTTCCACCACAAATGACTTTCTTATTAACAAAACATTTTTTTTTACCTGATACAACACAATTTAAAAACAAACACAACAAGCAAATAAACCTATTAAACCCAAGCTTAATAATTGCATTAATATACGTTATTCAATCTGGCAACATCACGTTCGGCTCCGCCCACTGTAGTTTTATTGGTCACACCCACCAGTCGGCTGTGGCGTGCTCCTCTCTCTCTCTCTCTCTCTACTCGTGTGGCAGAAATCATGGTTTAATATCAGTTTAACGTCTTAAAGTACAAAGAAAACACGTGTTGATGGACAGAGCACCGCTGTAAATAAATTATTTTTATTTAATTGAACTATATTAACGCTTTAACTTTTCTGTAGTAGCAGAGGCGTCTCTAAACCTCCAGAGCATGGGGCTGTGCACAGTGTAGTCAGTCATTATAAAGACAGAAATTAACAATGTTATAATTATAAAACTTATCATTCCTACTTGGACGGTAAAACATTATGGTTATTCGTAATTAAAGTATAATTGCTGTCAATCGGGTTTGTTTCTTCAGGAAAACTTGTCTGTCGCTCCTAGAGCGCCCTCTGCTGCTCGGTACTGAGAAGAACTCCAATCTCTTAAGAAATAAAATAATAATAGTTTATTAGGGCCCAAGCACTATAAGGTGCGCAGGACCCTCTTGTTTCCTAAGGATTTTTTTCTCCCACCCTTTTGGACTTTTCAGGGGTCTTAACATGCTCAAAAACTCATGAACCCCACACAAGATTTAGCTGGATAGCTCGTACACACGTTCACATAGGCACGTGAAACCCGGTACACAATTGGAGCTCACTGAGCCGAACAACTTTCGCACCGCATGCCCTGGGCTCAACTCGACTGGAGAATTTATACAATCGCTACCAAACCGGGCCGATGTGATCTAAAGACATTGAGGATGCAAAATTGTAGAGGGATTTTTTATATCTCAAACGGATCAGCCGTGATAATGCCTTAAACGTACGCTGGAAAATGATGAATAACTTTCTGTATTTTCTTTATATTGAGTGACATCATGTTCAGTGACACGTTCAGTGACATCATAGTGTGAGGCTTTTCTTCCAGCTTCTGCGGCCTATTGTACACGCATACACATCACTAATGTTAACACTCTCACACACAAACACACATCTCTCTCTCTCTCACACACACAAACACTCATACATCACACATATGCACACATACTGTACATACACACACACACACTCATGTATATCACATCACAATTTTTAATACTCACACACTCACATCTCTGTCTCACACACCCACACACACTAATAAGTCACATGTCTCACACACACATCACTCATGTTAACACACAAATTCACATCCACACACACACACACACACACACACACACACACACACACACACACACACTCAACAAATATTTAGGGCCCATACTGACATAAGCCCTGTATAGTGTGTGATGTGTGCAGGTTGTGCGGTGCAACCGAGTGGCGATGGCTTTTTCGAGGTCTTGACACACTCGAATAGCACACAGGTTGTGCGGTGCGCCCGGGTGGCATCGTTGCTTAGACAAATTCACACACAGTCCAAAAGTAGCAAAAGAGGTACAAGATATCTAGTCTTATATACAGAGAGAGAGAGAGAGAGAGAGAGAGATATTAGGTTGGGGTTGTGAACAACTACAAGTACTTGGGTGTTCACTCGAACAGCAGATTGGACTGGAGGACCAACACTGACTGTGTATAAGAAGGTTTTGAGCAGACTTTATTTCCTGAGGAAGCTCAGATTCTTTAACTCATGCTGGAAATGTTTTATCCGTCTGTTGTGTCTAGTGCCCTTTATAGTGCTGTGGTCTGCTGGGGAGCAGCATCAGTGCCAGGGATGCAGGCAGGATAAATAAAATCATCCACAAGGCTGGACACATAATCGGGCACAAATTCCCATATAGAGACTATTTAGCTTCACTGTCAAGAAGAACAGTTAAGCAAATCATTCCTACTGGTCGCCATTGCACTGTACAATCACTCACCTCTATATAAGATAACAATATTAACTGAAGTACATATCCCATTATTCACTGTCACTTTACTCACATGTACATACAGAAAATTTGCATATTTAATCTTTTTCTTCTTTTTGAATTGGCAGTTTGCACCCTGATTTTCTATCAGATTTCTGTCTGATTTTCATCTTCTGAAATCTATCAATCCATCATATAAATCTGTCAATCTATCTATCTACCTATTTTCTTGTTGCTCATCAAATGTGTTTAGTACTCACTCACTCATCATCTATACCGCTTTATCCTGTATTCAGGGTCGTGGGGGCCTGGAGCCTTTCTCAGGAGACTTAGGGGACAAGGCGTGGTACACCCTGGACAGGGTGCCAATCCATCGCAGGACACACACACACACACACACATGCTACGGGCAATGTGGGAACACCAATTAGCCTAATCTGCATGTCTTTGGAGTGAGGGAGGGAATCAGAGTACCCGGAGGAAACCCACCAAGCACGGGGAGAACATGCAAACTCCACACACACACACACACATACACACACACAGACGAGAATCATACAGATCTCCATGTGCAGGTAAAGGTCCTGACATCCTCCCTGCCCCCCTGTCTCTCTCTCTCTCTTCCTTTTTAAATTAATGAAAAAAATTAAAAGGAAAAAAGTGTAACATACAAGATTCGGGTGTAAAACAAATACTTATACAAATAACTATTCACAGTCAACAGAAAGATTTAATGAGTTCACAAGGGTTTTGTATTTCAAAGAGGGAAGGAGATATTTTAGGAAGTTATAAAGTTCATGAATACAATTATTTTTAAATACTTTTCAAGTTGCCGCCAAAAACATTGTATAACTCCTCAATTAAAAAAAAGATGAGGAATCCATTCTTTGCATTTCATTCTTGCTGTTGCAGAGTGTAAACACATCCACAATGTCAGGATAAACACATACAGTGTAAATATTTTTAAAGTGAACTTCTTTAACCTTGTCAGGAACGTGACAGAAGTATGAAATTAATGTTTTATTTATTTATTTATATTATATTCTCTGTTATTGAAGACCAATAAACTGAACTTTTCGGGAGTTTTTGTTGCGGTTATAAACGGTTTAATGTATATGTTTATCGCTTCCGTCTGTCTGTTTATATTTCTTCCGCCTCGGGTCTGTGACGTCACCGCACGCGTGCTGCCACCCACCAATCAGGTGCCCGCGCGCGCGGCCCCTCCTCTCCGTCCCCGCCGCCCGTCAACGTCGCGGAGCCCTAGTGGTGGAGAGAAGGGCTGGAGGGCGTGGCTTAGAGGTGACGCGACCAATCCTGCGCAAGATGCAGATCGGGTTTGAAGTTTAGCGCGGGAGATCTGAGTTTCGCGCGCCCGAGTCCCCGCCAGCTTCCTGGCGCCATTCTCCCTCCGTCCAGCGCGCGGCGCAGCGGCCCCCGAGCTCGGCGCTAACTTCTTAAATCCGAGCCATCTGCGCGTTTATCGCGCTAATATCACCCGGAGCGCGGCCAGGGCGGCACACAAGGGGCTCATCTTTCATGCCACGGCAGTATTTCCTGCATTAAAGCAGCGCATCGGGGTGAAAAACTCGGTCGGAAGAGAGAAAGAGAAGCGCCACACACACACACAGAGGAGGCGCGTTGGAGACGATGAGAAGAGCGATCTCAGCCGCGGCCCCGGACAGTCTGATCATTACCGGGGTCGGTGCGAACACACACACCACCACCTACATCCACATCATCACCCCGCCGCCGCTGCCTGCGCCGCCGCCGCGCCTCACACACACTCCCGCCGCCGCAGTGTGTGTGTCCGAGTCTCCGGCCGCGAGCCTCTACACCACCCCCACCGGCACCGGACAGAGCGGACAGAGACCTGCGCTGGGACGGCCTCCGGTAACACCGACTAACTGCACCGGGGACGGGGCGGGGGGGGCAAAAACATTTGATCACACCTCGCACCCGGGCTAACGCTAACCGACTAGCCCACACACAGCTGCAACTACACACACACACACGTCGAAACCCGGGCTGCATCTCTATTCCAAGATTTAATGAACTTAATTTACTCCCGTAGTGTTTAATTAACGCGTTCTGTAGTCATGGAAACAGAGCTGGGTCTAAACAGGAAGTAGTTTTCCTGCAGAGAATGAGAAACTCATCAGTAAAAAGTGACACAGGAAGTCAGGAGGAGTTAGTCTAACCCTGTATTTCATACAAAACTCAACGAATTAACTCGTCCCTGAGGTGTGTTAGTGTGTGTGAGAGTGTGTGTGTGTGTGTGAGTGAGCCAGGGTGGGGAGTTCGAGCTAGATCTCTGTATTGGATTTGATCTGATCCAGAAATGTGTTCTTCTCCTGCCAGGCATGATGCTGTGTGACGTAAGAGAAAAAAAACAGGAAGTTGAAAAGTGACGCAGGGAGACGTTAAAGACTCGTCACACTTTAAAATGTAAAAAAACAAAACAAAAAGGGGGCAGATGAACTGTGCAGCAATAATTTAAAGTTCAGCAGACACGTTACAGAAACTGACAAAAGTTGTTTTGTTGATGGATTTTATAATTTATTGTATGTGTTTATTAGCGTCTCTTCATTAGCGCTGGTGTCTAAACAGGAAGTAGTTCAAGGGGGGAAAACGGATTAAAGCAAGAATGCGTTGCGGGTTTATCTAACGTTTAACAATCTTTTTATGGCCCTTTAACAAACCATGTAGCTACAAAAAGTATTAATGTATATTTATTAGTTAAGGAAGTCAAACAGGCTTGTACAAAATATTTCATTTTGCTTCAAGGTTAATGAGTTAAATTGTTCCTGGAGACTGACTCTATTGTTTACAGCGACTCGATGATGCTAATCTAAATATCGTATAAAAAAAAATATATATATATATATGATTAATTTAACTAATGTTGTAGTTTTATTGTGTTTTAAGTGCAACACGAGCGCTGATTGTGATATTGAAACAGAAAGTCGTAGTCGATGTTTGAGGACATCACACACTTGGCTAACGCTTTAACTTCTTTCCTTTACACACTCATTACAGTACCTCAGTCACTTGAGTTTGCCTTCACATGGAACCAGATCTTGTGTCTAATTCCATCTGCACTTCGTTCCCGCTCTCAGTACAACAAAAAATTATATGAAGCAGCTGGACTGTTTAGCTCGCTAGCTAGTTAGCCAGTAATCTACGCTACAGTTTAGTCTTGCTAACAGAAACGACATGAATCACAAATGAGGGAAATGTTTGGGTTACTGGTCAGCGCACAGCTCTGCTTCAGGAACAATTTCTATTGGTTTGGAATATTTTAAAATATTTGGATATTTAAAAAGATATGTTTTGCTAGTTGAAGATTCTCACAATAGGCTTGTTGGAATTTGTGGCACCTTTATTCCCTTTTTTTGGCTGCTTGTAATCCTAAAATCAAAATCTGCCATTTCTTTGTTTTAATATCAAATGTTATTTATTTTTAATAATATTGCTGCTACATCATATATGTAAATATTATACCACAATATACTGGTCTTAGTCTTAATACCACAATCGTTGACTTTATTTTCATAACCTTAATATCACACAATATGGCCCAGTGCTGCACAACTAATCGTGTAAATCTGTGTGCATTTAGTAATTATATATTGCAGTTTAAGTCACAACTGCAATACGACACAGTGACTGAAATGTTATTATTATTGTTAGTTTATTTATATTTAAATCAAATCATCCAGCTCTGCTACAGACGTTATTTCTTGTGATCTTCAATATCAGAAAACTTTTTTCTTGCAATATCAGATGTATTAACTTTTTTTTTCCTGATCCTAAAGTCAGTTAATTAAATTCGTGTGTAAGATTTTCCAGTTTAACAGGAGTTGATGGAAGTCCTGATGGCGGGGGTTTCTCTGTGGACTATTTGCTTAATATTTGCAAAATATTCGTCTGGAATACAAACGAGGTTGAACTAAATCCCAGACAGCAACGCCAGACTTTCTCCCAGCTGCAGTTTTCCATCTGCTTTGCTTTTGTTTTATTGCTGAGCTTAAATTAGTCGAGCTGTAAAAGCAACATGGCCGCCGGTCTTGTCTGAGTGTCTTGTGAACGCCATCCGCAGGCGAAGAGGCGCTTGGCTCTCGATGACTCGGACCACATCTACACAAGTGAAGTAGCGAAAACCCTGAAAGCCCAGAATGGAGGCCCGCTGGCTGTGCTGAAGGCCAACAAAAGTAAGAACCGACTCAAACTGGATAGTGATGGTGGGATATGTTGGAGTCTAATTTAGTGAGAATTGTGTTATTAAGGGACAAATCAGAAGTAATGACACGGTCACCACACCAGAGTTGATTATTCTTCTGTTAAAGCACATGCTTATAAGTTTTGTTCTTGTAGCATTTTGCAAAAAAAAAAAAAAAAGGTAAAAATGTGACTTATGTATATATGTTTTCTATATGTACTGTATATAGATCTGAGTTAAGGTGGGTGTTGAGTCTTCTGGATGAATGACGATGATGAAATTTTCCATTTATTTTTAACAAAATGAGTGCTAGCTACTATCCAAAGTAATCAGGTGTCTGATAAAATGTAAAGAATTGTTGGTGTTGACGTGGTCTTGAGTCTTCTCATAACTTCCCCACGTAGCTCCCAAGTCTCCGTCAGAGAAGACTCGCTACGACACGTCCCTGGGCCTCCTGACGAAGAAGTTCGTGCAGCTGTTGGGCCAGTCGTCAGACGGCGTGGTGGATCTCAACCAGGCGGCCGAGGCGCTCAATGTCCAGAAGCGGCGTCTCTATGACATCACCAACGTCCTGGAGGGCGTGCACCTCATCAAGAAGAAATCCAAAAACAACATACAGTGGATGTACGTAGAACCAAGAGATGGGCTGCATTCACATCCTGATCCTGCTTTCTAACATCAAATTTAAATTGAATTCCTTCTTCGAATAACGAGTACATCGCAGTAGGTGCGGCTCCGCGCCCAGGGCGCGCGCACACACGACTGCACACGCTTAAGATTACCACACTTCCTGTTTGTAAGCAGGAAATGTATATAGAGGCGCAAATACTTTTGCTTGCTGTGGTAATATGGGTTGTAAACATGCTTAAACACTGCAGCATGGCATACGTTTGCTGCGATATCTTTGTGCATCTTTGTATATGCGCGCTCGGTTGTTAGGGTGTGGGGCTTTCCTGCGCTGATAACGTGTATGCAAATGTAGATAAATGCAGAGCGCTGCAGATCTGTTAGACGTCAGGCCGAGGAACCAGGACACCAGCCAAGGGCCCCGGCGTAGGGGTGTAGGACGTTCACGCTAAAAAAAAAAAAAGTGCAGTAAAGGAAATGAGATCTGTATGATCAGGGCTCGATGTTAACTGTTCAATTCACTTCAGACGGGCAGGTAAGTACTTGGTTCACCTTACACCAGGTCACTAATCCACTTTTCTGAATATAAATTTGTACGGAACAGGTTTTTGTTCCTATTATAATGCAAAACGTTGCACACACACTAAGATTTTGTTCAGTCACCTTTAGCTTTGGTTACACAATATAAATATATATATAAATGTATCAGTGAAGAATTAAACCCTCCACAGATGTGATGTGCTGGTGATTCAGTGCATTCAGGTGGTCATGTGACTTGATTTGATCTCCACATGACGTTGCTGAGTCTCGACCTGAGCGACTGAAGCGACCCCAGATCATAACACTGTCTCCAGAGGCTTGTACAGTGGACACTATGCATGATGGGAGCATCGCTTCATTACAGCGCTTCCCTTCTCACCCTGACCACGCCCATCACTCTGGAACTGCCCATAACTGCTTCCTGCGTTATACATGACTAAAAGTGTGAAAGTTTTTTTGGTTAGAATTCGCTTCTTAGTAGTAATGATCAGGTGACATGATTACCAGATGGTACGCCAGGAGCCACAAAACACTTTCGACATCTAAAATGAATATAACACTGCAAATGTATCACATTTATGCGATGTATAAAAAGACAAACTTAAATTATCCACCTGCAGCAAAGCAAAAGAGCCGTCTGTTTCCGTGTGACATCATCCTTGTTACCACGTGTCCCGGAGTGTGCATTCGGCGTCACCCTGAATAATAAAAGACTATTTTATATGAACCGCGTGCCGGCGGGTGTCGCACATCGGCAGTTGTGACGCATATTTTGAGTGAGAATAAAATTATACCCGTTTTATTTTAATGTAACAGGACACCCATAATCTTCAAATTTAGAAACTAACAAACTAAAATGAAGAAAAATTCTAATTAAATATTCATTTATTTATTTTTCAAAGCCACAGGGGATGAAAAAGACGCACGCGGCTGCGGAGACGTGGTCTATGCAAATGGACAACTGTTAAGCCCTGAGGAATGGTCTGATCATTGAGGAACAAGCCTAAACAAATTAATAATGAAAACATTTGAAAAAATGACAAAGAAACACGAGCTGGTGGTGAAAATATAAAGGAAATGTATTACTTTATTTATTAAAAAAAAAGTTGTTCAACTAGCTGAATTTTAGTTTTTTACCTTGGTCATTAGGAACAGTCCATATTATAAAACATTGATACAGTATGTACACTGAAGTGAATAGTGATGATCTATGACCATTATGACCAGCTGTCTAATCTTCTGAGGGACCTCCGTGTGCCACCAAAACCTGACCTGCTAATGAGTAGTAGATTCCGCCAAAGCGTTGGTATTAGATCCTTAACATCCTATGCCTTGTGAGATGGAGCTGGAACATATCAGATTCTTTGATCTCACAGATCCACGGTCAGATTGAGATCTGGGCAAATTGATGGCCAGGGTTAACGCCATGCACATGCGTTCCGCAAACTGTTCCTGAATTAGGCACAGTGTGGCAGGATCTTTGTTCTCCTGAAAGAGACTATTGCCAATAGGGGAAGTGAAGTACCTGGTATGACTTGGTTTTATCACTCACTCATCATCTATACCGCTTAATCCTGTATTCAGGGTCACGGGGGCCTGGAGACTTGGGGCACATGGCAGGGTACACCCTGGACAGGGTGCCAATCCATCACAGGGCGCAGACACGCATACATACACTCACTCATTCACACACCACGGGCAATTTGGGAACACCAATTAGCCTAACCTACATGTCTTTGGACTGTGGGAGGAAACCGGAGAACCCGGAGGAAACCCACCAAGCACGGGGAGAACATGCAAACTCCATGCATACAGAGACGGGAATCGAACCTGGCCGGGGATCGAACCCGGACCCTGGCGGTGCAAGGCGACAGTGCTGACCACTACACCATCTTGTCGCCGACTTTGTTCTTTCATTTTTACCCACATATGAAACCATGTCGCACAAATCATAGAACTTTGCCTTCTTTCAACAGTACGAACTGGTATCATCACACGCGCAGGTGAACATTGCACACGTATATATGTGCCAAGGTAGCCGCTTTTGTTGATTCAGACCAATCTTAGCCCAGACCTTGTGAAGTAGTATTTACTGGTAGAGACTTCATAGGACCTTCGTACATTTTGTACGAGATGAAAGGGAACACCAAATACCATTGGCCATATACCAGACCTTGACGTGCATTGGCATTGCAAGTTATTCATGCCATTTCTCAGTTTTTATGCTTAAAGTTTTTGCTCATCCGTGTATAAACATGACACCGTGCTAATAAACGTGCCTCATTAACATACTAACTAACTGCCTCGGTTCTTGTGTGGTTTGTTAGGGGCTGTAACCTTTCGGAGGTTGGTGGAGTCCTGAACCATAAACAGACTTTAAGCAGCGAAGTGGCTCAGCTGGTGCAGGAGGAGCGCAAGCTCGATGAGCTGATCCAAAGATGCACGCAAGATGTCAAGCAGATGACCGAGTCACCACAGAGTCAGAAATATCCTTTCATCATGCTGGTGTGACTGTGCCTTTGCTTCTTGACCTGTTGCTTATCTTCTGTTGACTGTGTAGATTTCTGTTTACTATTCAGATGTCAAAGATCAAAGGGATGTTGAGAGGGAAGTATTGGAAAGGGCAGAAGTGGGATTGCCTTGGTCAGTGTAAAACTTGGGTCATCCTGGCCCCTTTGTTCACCTTGGTTTAGAGGAAGTTAGGCTGGTAGTGGTCGCAGAATGGCGTACTGTATGGGAGTTTTACCCTGCAGCCCCTGTATATACTGCCTCTCTGTACACCGCTCTCCTAGCGGAATAAACGGGTACAGAAGTGATGGCGAACTGTCCGCTTCTGGTTAATCGATCGCGGATGGCATTATTCTCCCGGACAGATTTTTAGTCGGGGAGGGCAAATGTACTTGGGTAGCCATCAGTATACTTGGTGGACCTCTGTGTGGGGAAATGCTGGCTTTCGTTAAAGAATCTTAGGAGCCCTTGGTGTGGGAGTAGGTAGAGTTGGTTGCCTTTGAATGGGGGTGATGGAGGTTCTTCTTGATGTTAGGTTTGGGGGGATGATTTTGGGCAAATTTGATTAATCTTGTTGAGGAACAGGAAACCGTGCCTACTCGTGTATCTTTTGTATGGTGTAATTTAGTGTTGTGGTTCTTTAACCTTTCCTACATTCGCTTATGTAACGTATCAAGACCTCAGACGGGACCAGAGTCTGAAGGATCAGACTGTTATTGTCGTCAGAGCTCCACCCGAGACCAAGTTAGAGGTGCCCGATCCACAAGAGGTCAGTCGTTACTGATTTGTTGCATTCTTCTCTTCTTTGTGCTGTGGAACTCCGTCAACGCTTCCAACGCCTTATGTTTTTTTTTTTTTTATCCAAAGTCCAGTTTCTATAGCTGTGATGTTTACATTCCCTCTTCAGGGCTTGCAGGTTCACCTCACCAGTACAAAAGGACCAATAGATGTCTTCTTGTGTCCCGATGAGAACACTCCCGACAGTCCAGTGAAGAATCAGACTGCAAGTTTGAATAGAAACTCGTCCCCTTTTGTGAAAGTTTTGGAAGGTAGCTTTGTTTGGAGGTCTACCTCGTTTAAAAATGAGCGTCTCTACATTTCTGAGGTTTTTCTAGGTGTTCTAATCCCGCCCCTTTCTGTCTGCAGATGGCACCTCCAGTCGTTCAGGCCCAGCGGTGACGGTTACCAACCTGTCGCCCATTACATCCCCCTACACCAGCCTGCTGCAACAAACTGAGGACCAGAACCCATACTCGGAATCGCCCTTCATCAGCCTGGGCTCGCCACCGCTTAGTGATGACTACCTCATGAGCCTGGGAGAAGGAGAGGGCATTTCTGACCTCTTCGATGACCTCGACCGACTCCCCAATCTGGATGATCTTCTATGCAACTGAATTGGACCTCTTGTATATCGACGGAAGCGGGGGAATATTATTCAGTAGGTGTCCTTGATTCAGGAGTCTGGTAAGATGCATTGTTAACATTCTGTGCATCCTGAATTAAGTGACACTTGGAGAACGGTCTACTCACTTCCAGCCTATAGGTTCCTTGAAGAAGACCGGTGTTTCTTGAGTTAACATTTCCCATTCAATCAAGAAAGTAAGATTTGTATTGAGGACCACTGCTTCAGTGATGCACCTCATGCAAGGTGGATCTCCAAGCTTGTCCTCTATAACTGCCTCAGGATTCTCCATCATGGAGCCCAGTCCTGGATGAAGAGCAAAGGGGAACCCATCACTGTTCCTACACCACTTGGAGATGCAGCTTTTGGTTTTCTCATCAAAACGGGGATTTTTTTTTTATATCCTGTTTTGCGACTTTGTGCTCTTGCTAACCAAGATCTTCCAACTTGGAGATGCCTTGATTTGGGAGTTGGAGAACATCTCCCTTTACTTCCATGTCTCTGCTTCAGCATGTAGGATCTCTTTTACAAAATTTGTACGAATAACGTTTGACCTTTTGGATAGTTCCTGGATTTGTTCCTTTATCTTCTCAGTCTTGATTGAGGAAGTATCATTGACTTCTACATTTCAGCATACCTGAAGGTGAACATGACCTCCCGGTAAAGACCCAGGTAAATGGGTCCATGGAATAAATCAGGTACTGTGTAGAACTACACAGCAACGCCTCCATCACGTTCTGCTGTCTGTTTCGTTCCCATGGCGATGGGATACGGGCAGACGTGATTCATGAGCTGCTCTTTATTGCATCAGTGCTGCTGCAGGTTTCTTACACCCCCCCGTGTGAGGAATCACTTCATCGTTGGCATCAACGCGTAGCGATGAAGTATAGATTTGTCCAATTTAGCCTTGATCCAAAGGTCTCCAGAGACCAAAGGGTAAATTCGTGATGCCACTGACAGGGTCTCCGACTGATTTGGAGTTCAGACGGATTTGAGGAAATCCACCTGCTCCAGTGGTGGGTTTCATTTCAGTTTTGGAAGTGCACTTTAGAACTCCTTAGCATGGATGTATGTTCCTAGTAGAAATGATTTTTAGACGTTTTTATGAATTGAATTTGGAGAATTAGGTTTTTTTTTAAAAAGAACTGACCAATATTCGCATCTCTCAAGCTTCAGAGTTTAAAACTGAATGCATGTTTTTACATTAAGGTCCTTGAATTAGAAGCCTTTTGTTATGTACAAGGAGTCCTGGACATCAAGAATTAAAGAAACGCTTCACATTTAGACTTCTCCATGTCCCCCCCTAATGATCAGCCGGCATTTAGTGTCTGATCTTCACTTCTTATTTTCAGTTGTTGAGTTTTACCTCATTAACTCGTAGTCTTTATTTTCTTTAATCAAAAGTTTGCATGACCTACAAAAGGTTCTGAAATCTCGAACCAGGATGACGTCTCCACTGAAACACACCTCTCCAAATTCCCAACCAGTCTCAACTCGGATTATTATGAAAGTTTTCAAATCCCCAAATAAAGGTGGTAACTAAATTATACTTATCTACTTTTTGAGAAAGTGTCTGAAACTTTTCCTTTGTGTTGAGGGGAAACGGCGTGTGACCTATTGATTCTTTTAAATACGTTCTTGATAAGTTTGTTTTTCCATGTGCTTGTGTACCACGCTGGAATAATTCCACAAGGATCTTAAACTATAATACAATAATAATGCAGTTCAGTTAATGTCAGCCAATGGAGAACACTATTGGGCCAAATTCTGCTTGTTCATCCCCATCACTAGGTAATGAACATACTGGACCTACATTACACACGTGGTTCATTTAGGATTTCAATATTTTGCAATTTGAAAATGTATATTTTCTGTACCGTTACAGAAGTACAGTATTTTTTATCATTAATTGCAATTAAAGTGATATTTGCAGGTTTGTTTATATAATAAGGTATAAAACACATTTTACTAAAATAATGCAATATATATATATATATATATTTTTTTTTTTTCCCACAAAAAAACAACACAAAAAAAAAAAACACTCAGAGGAACAGTATGACTAGTTTGATTGATTTGTTTTTTGGGGTAAAAAGAAAAATCAAAACTGTTGTGTGTGTGTGTGTGTCCTTTTGTGCTGAGTAGTGTTTCAGGCTCAGTCCTGATTACTTTGGTGTCTTGGTGCCTTCACCAGCTATGCAGAGATCCAGTTAGGAAAAGCTTTAACTCCTGTTTTGGCCTCCATCATGGGAAACATTCATTCTGTACGACGGCGTCATCATTTAACACTTTACTCATCTGTGGCAGTGTGTTTATTCCAGGGGACACTGATACAGTCATCCACTTTATTATAATACACACTGCGTTTAATGAGAGGAATTAGTTTTTTTTTGGTGTGTGTGTGTGTGTGTGTGTGTGTGTGTGTGTGCTTAGTTGACCGGTAATTTGACTAGTCAAATCTATTTGTTGAGCTGTTTTATTAGTAGCAGTAGACGTCATGCTACGTTTTCAGCGGTGATTCTTGTACAGTCTCAGTGAATAATACGAGTCTTAATGAAATAAATAAATTGGTGCAATAAAATAGAGAAAAATAATAGAAATGCAGGAGGCGACATGCTGGCTTAGTGGTTAGCACGGTCACCTTGCAGCTCCTGGGTCGAGGGTTCGATTCCCACCTGTGTGTGCATGGAGTGTGCATGTTCTCACGCTGCGTGTGTGTCCTTCAGGTACTCCGGTTTTGAATTTGTGAGGATGTGAGTACTTGCACCCAGTCCAGGGTGTACCACACCTCGTAAGCTCCAGGCCTCCCGCGACCCTGAATACAGAATAAAGCGGTATAGGTAATGAGAGGTGCAGGAAAAAAAGATTCCGTTATTCCATTATGCATCGTTCTTTCGGCTTCTTCCATTAGGGGTCGCCACAGCGGACCATTTGTCTCCATCTAACTGTCTACCACATCTTTCTTTCTCACTCCAACCTCCTGCATGTCCTCCCTCACCACAGCTATAAACCTCCTCTTGGTCCTTCCTCTTCTCCTCCTGCCTGGCAGCTCCGTCTCTAACATTCTCCGCCCGATACACCCCTCATCCCTCCTCTGCACACGTCCAAACCAGCAGCATCTTCAGCTCTGCTACCCCAAACTGTACGACATTGCTCGTCTCGCTTCCATCCCCCCTTTCCATCTTGCTCTTCCCTCACTCCTGCTGCTCTTCTCCACCCATTCCACCCTGCCTGCTCTCTCTTCACTTCTTTACCACACTCTCCATTGCTTTGGGCAGTTTCCCCTAAATATTTAAGGGGAACGTCCTCTACCCTACCTAACCCTACTCCTTGCACCTTTCCCTCTCTATCATCTGATCCACATTTTACTCCGGATGCCCTTCCTGACACAATCCTCCCATTTTATCTGGCCTTGGGACCGCTGGCTGGGGTTTGGGTTTTGGGTGTTGGCTGGGGGAATCAAACCTGGGCCTTTTTGCCTGGTAGACGAGGAACCCACCACTGAGCCCCCCCAAGACCTCTCCTCCCTTTATACACATCTTGAACCACCTTCACACTTCTGGGCACCGTGTCATACGTTCTCTCAGGATCTACACAAACACACAATGCCGTTCTTTCTGACCTTCTCTATACTTCTCCATTAGCATTCTCAAAGCAAACACGGCATCTGTGGGGCTCTTTCTTGGCATGAAGCCGGACTGCTGCTCACAGATCATCACCCCTGTTCTCAACCTCGCTTCCACTACTGTCGCATAACTGGAGCTGGTGTGGCTCGTCAGCTTTGTTACGTGTTGTGATCCTTTAATAAAATGTATTAAAATTAATTCTTAGTTTATTTACAGTGGCAAGAAAAGAATGTGAACACTTTTTAGACTTTCATGGTTCATTTATGCAATAATTTCTCATAAAATGTGATCTGATCTTCATCCATGTCAAGCGTATTGACAAATATAATAAGCCAAAAATAATAATAATAAAAAAATTGGAGTCAGGTGTTCTCATACATGGAGTTGTGTTAAGAGGATGAGTTGGGAGGAAATGGCGAATTACCGCAGAAAACCAAAACTTCTTTTTCTTGCCACCGTATGCCTGCAGTTCTGCTATAATCCTACAGGTGGTGCTCTAAACACATTTGAAAGGCAGCTCGTCATCCTGTGCGGTAGAAGTAAAAGATGTTAAGTTTAACATAGAAATTAGTTCAGAATTGTAAAAAAAAAAAAAAAAATCTGAGGGGGAAAAATGTCGAAGTGTGGGATATTTATAAACTCGTGATGCTGACTGAATTGGAGTACGAATAGAATCAGCATCATGTATATCTCCATCTCTAATAAATAATACATCCTCATCTCTGTTCATACAATTCAATTTCATATCAGAGTTCTTAGTGTGCACGCTTGTAATCATTGTCTTTATGATGAAACGAGGAAAAAGTCAACTTTATACAAAAAGTCCTGTTAAAGCAAAAAGACAGTAAGACCCAACCAGTGAAGTCTCTTCTAGGTCCAGAGGTGTCTCTGTCTCTCTCTCTCTGTCTCTGTGTCAAGGTCAAGGCTGAGGTACATCAGGGAACAGGATCATTAGTTGGCACAGGCTGCTGTTTGCTCATCTCACTGATGAACACTTGATTCTAATGATTTGTGTTCTGAAGGCGTGGCTATGACTCGTCTCCGTCCCTCTATACAGTCCTGGTGATGCACTGGGTCATCTGGTTCCCGCACCTTAAACCCCGGCTTTGTGATTTTTCACACTAAACCCGTGTACGCCGTAATTAATGACCTGTGACTCGTTAATAAGTTCCGGCGTGAAGATCGTGCGCTGCTGCTGTGTGACGTCTCCACACGGGTCCACAGTGGACGCGGTCAGTCTGTAGTCTGTTCCTCAACTCTTCTTCACAGTGTGTCTGAACACCAGCAGTCATGAAAGTCGGGTTCTCCACTTCAGCCAGGGGAACCTGCCGAGCTTCACGCTTCCTCACGCGTCTGATCTCCTCGTGTTCACTGAAAGCTCTGACGTTTAGTGACGTGAACACAAACAGTTACACAAATCTTCTCGGCTAGCTTCTGGGAGAATCCTCAGGAGGTTAGGTTTAGCCAAACCAGTGCAAAAAATGAAAAGGTGTGCGCGTGTGTGTGTGTGTGCTGTGAATGAACAATAGTGTCAGATATTCAGTTTTCATGTTTCTCTGACGTCTTACTGCCATGAAGGATTCACGCTTTTCTTTAAAAATTCTTTTAAAACTTTTTATTCACAAGAATATTCATATAGAATTTAATGTTCTTTTCTTCATGATTGTTCAAAGTTTAATTTGTATTGTTTGGAAGAATTGTAATAAATTAAACCGCTGGCCAAGTACATTAAAGAGAATTCCAGTGGAGCGACTGAAGCATCGTTCCCCCAGTTTTATTATTTTTATTGACTGATTTTACGAGTTTAGAGAATAATAAACATATCAAATTTACTGTAATTTATTTCGCTTAAATTAATCACCTAATATTAATATTTAATGTATCGCCTCTGAGTTTCAGTCTTTTACTCGTTATTTCTTTTCCTCCATGTTTGTGTTTCCTCCTGACTCTTGATGAAAACCCTCTACAATGTGTGTGTGTGGATGTGGATGTGTGTGTGTGGATGTGTGTGTGTGGATGTGTGTTTGTGGATGTGTGTTTGTGTGTGTGGATGTGTGTGTGTGTGTGTGGATGTGTGTGTGTGTGTGTGGATGTGTGTGTGTGTGTGTGGATGTGTGTGTGTGTGTGTGGATGTGTGTGTGTGTGTGTCGGTGTGTGTATAAGGACAGCTTTCTGGTCACGGTGTACTCGGATACTTTTCAGCATGAAAGTGGCTTTGTGTAAAATAAGGTTTTAAATTGTGAGTGTGTGTTATTTTGATAAACTTCACAAAACAATGTCTGTTGAGGGGAAACAATGTAAATAAATGGGGGGGGGGGGTTGAGTGTATTTTGTCCTGTTCTGAAAATTCACCAGATTATGAATAAAAGCAATAAGAAACATTTCCTCTTTTAGTGTCCTTGACTGATAACACACACACACACACACACACACACACACACACACACACACACACACACACACACAGAGAGACTGCGAAGACGTACTGTGTATAGTTCTACTTGGAGACGGGTGTTTATGACGGGCCAAGCGGACACGTCTCTCTCTCCTGGAGTTAGCAGCATTGTATGGACACATGAAGTCTCCTGACTGTGAGAGAATCGTCTCATGTCTAGACTTACAGTAAGTCCAGGTTGATGCCGGTCCAACAGTCATGTCTGATTTGACTCCGCCCATGTCCGATTGCGAATCGTTTGTGAATCTGATTGATGAATGTGAACGTTTTTATTTTTCTTCTTTCTTTCATATTTTCTCGTTTTTCACAGTCCGACTTTTAATCTGACAGAAAAGACGTCGATGTCTCCATCATGGACGAAGATTCGCATTTTTAGGGTATATAATTTTTGACAAGTCGCCGTGGTACTAGAAGAGGAAAATAATCTATAACCACGTTTAAATTCAATAAAATTCTATTTGTATAGCACTTTTAACAGTTGTCATTGTCCCAAAGCAGCTTTACACAATAAAAAAAATGATGGAAATTTTTTATGGAATGTGAACGAATCAAAACGATTAAATGAACACTAAACGAAAAACACTTGCAAGTAGTGCTGCACAGTTAATTCCATAAGAATTGCAATCGCAGCACAGATGTGATTGACTTGTGCCACCGGGGCCTGTGTGCCAAGTCCCAAACACTGACCATCATCCTGTTCCACTGGGGCCTGGTTAAGTTATAACCTGCCCAGGAAGCATGAAACTGCTGTCATACATGTATTTATATACATACATGTATTTTCTATATACAATTTTCTATATACAATGATGATATAAATACATACATGTATTTATATCATCACTGTAAATATAAAATTATCACTAAATGGTTTTGCGTTGTGGATTCCTGAAAAAGAAAAGAACACCAACTCATGAGAAGGTTAGTGGATGTGTTTGTGTTTGCTTTATATGATGATGATGTTTCAAAAGGTTTCCTTTATTTATATCTTGAAGACTTTGACATATAATTAAAATCCTCTGAACTGTCTGTCATGAGGCCCGGAAGTTAGCTAGTCGCTGTTTAGTCATTTAAGAAAAAGTGTGTTTCTACTGTAATCTCACTGTTGTTTTAAAATCATGTAAAACTGTATTGTATTTGTGTTATGAATTACACATATGCAATTTACACATTACACAAAATTACACATTTTGCAAATATGCAAAAAGAAGAACAAAAAATGTTTTTAAAGGTTTTTTTTTTGCATATTTGTCACACTTGAATGAAATCAGTTCAACTCAACTTTTTGTCTCAACAGTCCACTGAATATTTGCCTAAAAGTCTTGGGTATAATCAACATGTTTTTTTTTTTTTTTTGGTAAATGTGAGACGAGCCTTTGTGTTCCTTTTGGTCAGCAGTGACTTCTCCCATGGACGCCACTTCTGCCCTCAGTCTCTTTCTTATTGTTGAATCATGAACCTTGACCTTAACAGAGGCGAGTGAGTCCTGCAGGTCTTTAGCTGTTCTTCTAGGTTCGTTTATCAGCTCCTGGATGGGGCGTCGTTGTGCTCTTGTAGTAATGTTGGTAGGCCGGTCACTACTGGGAAGGTAACGGGGAGTAATTGCGAATAAACTCATGAGTAAAGGTATACTATATAACGAGGTGTCACAAGTGTGCCGGTATGTAACATAAACAGTCATGGAAGACGGTCAATGTTTCTTTCATGGGTGAGGTTTCATCTGACAGATTTACGTTCTCTACATGATAGCTTTGGTCCAACATGTCAAGCAAGGAAACTAAATTAATTTGATGTAGAGTTAAAACCAAAGAAAGGGTGTGTTAAAATCTTGCATTGCGAGTAACGCTGTTTGCGAATGTTCCGCAAGATGACCAAAGATTTTTTAAATTCATTTTGACTTGAAAAACGAGCAAGTCTTGGTTTATGAGTACCAAGTATCATGTATCACGCGTGCACTTCTTGTTTTGACGCCAAGCGTCACGTGATCACAACAGAGCCAATGGTTTTTCTCTGTCTTGCGCTGTGGAATTGTGCATAATCGTCTCCCTTATTATAAATGATAAACATCCGTGCACGCGTGTACTGTTTATTCTAACACTGTGACCACATGTGTGCATAAAACATCTATTATTTTGTGTGTATGTGTGTGTGTACAGCGGGTGTATATTATATTATATATTATAACGCCCATGTGCGCACGTATAAAGCAAAGGAAAGTCTCATTAGAGAGGTTAAAGATCCATTTTCTCTCTCTGTATCAGCCTGCGGTTTGTGTCTGTGTTCGCGCAGCTCATTGGACATCAGACGCCTTCACACACACCCCTCCACCTTTTGCCTTCAAACACACACACACTCTGCTCTACACAGAAACWCTGCTCTGTGGCAATTCTTTTCAAAGGTGAAGTGCAGGTTGAATTGTTTTATTTTTACTTTATATATTGTATTAATTATTTTTATGTATTTATTTTTTGGGCTGTGGAACGAATATTTTAAGTTTCCATTATTTCTTATGGGAAAATACAATTTGGTTTATGAGTGTTTTGAAATACAAGTCTGCTTCCGGAACAAATTATGCTCGTAATCTAAGGTTCCACTGTACTATAAAAACAGTAAACAATAATTCTTGAAACAAGGACAATAATTGATGTGATGACACTGCTTAAATTTTAGTATTAGGCACAATTTGTGCAGTTTAATAAGGAAATCATCTGCATGCTTTTACTAAACATCCTGCAGAACTGGCCTCAGTTCTTGTCGCACCTGCTCCCTTTTTGATGCAGCAAAACCCAGAGGCCTTATTTTTCTTTTCTGAAAAGTGGTCTTTTACATAATATGCTACTTTCCTTTCAGGCCTATAGATATTTCCTGTTGTCCAATGTTTGCTTAAGATGCATAATATCCAACTGTATCTTTAAACAAATTTGCCTAAGTTGTTGCACTATCTATCTATCTATCTATCTATCTATCTATCTATCTATCTATCTATCTATCTATCTATCTATCTATCTATCTATCTATCATCTTAAATGATTCACTTAAGTAATTAGGTATTATAATTAATGCACCATACATCCATTTTAGGAACTCCTTAAAGAAGCAACACTACATAAATATAGGAACATTTGGAGATCAGTAAACATTTACGTATAGGCATTTGGCAGAAGCTCTTATCCAGAGTGACTGACATTTTATTATTTCAGGTTGAAGTCCACGTCCATGTCTGTGTGTCTCTCTGTACAGCAGAACTCTCTGTCTCACTTATTAATAGACAGAAATCACATTCTGTAAGGTTGAGTATCTGACGCCTTGTTTACACTAAGTTGTACTTCTTTGGTGCTCAGACAAATACACTCCCTGTTCGGTAATCGGAGAGAGAATCACAGATGAGAAATGGAAAAAGTAGATCATGAACTAATCTCAGTAAAAATATTCGGTTTAGCTTTTCTAACTAATCAGTGCAGGTGTTTGTTTACACTGAGCAAGTAGTGCATTATTAGCTTATTTTAAAGTAGATTATTTATTTATTTTTATTTATATTTTTGTCGTGTCCAATTCCTTCCCGCCAATAGGGGCTCCACATTAAGGCAGACTATCATGTGTTTTCTCCGAACCATCTTTTCAAACTGCTTGCTCACGCACACTATGAGGACAGCGATATCCCTCATTATGATTGTGTGAGCTTACAGACGCCCTTGTCACGCTGTAGAGCTGTAATTAATGTGGGAGCACGTACCAGTTCATTATACAGTACAGCAGCGTTTCTGGTGGCCCACATTGAAGGAGGACATCATGAAGAATGTGGCAGCATGTGACACCTGCGCCAGGAAAAAAAAAAGCAGCAATAGGCCACCAGCATGCCTCCTTAGACCGCTCCCAGTCCCTCACCTCCCTTGGTCACACATTCTAGCTCCAATGGCGATAATTACATTCTAACCATCATTAACTGTTTTTCCAATGTGGCCCATTTCATCCCGCTCCTCAGACTTCCTTCCGCCAAATAGATGGCGGAGTTACTTATACTTCATATTTTTCGTCTTAATGGTCTCCACACTGACATTGTATCAGATCGAGGCCCACAATTTTGGAACGTTTTTGGAAACTCATTGGTGCGACTCATAGTCTATCGTCAGGTTATCATCCACAGACGTCCACAGAATCAAGAGTTGGAGGCTGCTCTTTGATGCATGACTGTCAGAATCGAACCTCTTGGAGCAAATTTCTCCCTTGGGTCGAATATGCCCACAACTCCAGAAGAACCTACTGTAGCTGTAACCTAGCTACAAGCCAGAAGACAACTACTCCGGTCAGCCAAGAATTATAAAAAGCAAGCAGACCGACGTCACGACGCAGCCGCAAGATATCTTATTGACCTGAGAGTCATGTTATCCACAAAAACTTTTTTTTCTCGAAAAAAACTAGAAAATTAGAATTCTTCTACCAGTTGGTGATCTCATTTCAAAAATCCATGGGCAGCACGTCATTTGTACACAAAGAGTCACAAATAAATTGCGTACGATGCGTGGGCGATTCCTCTATGGAAGCAAATCAGTCTCAATAATAATTCACGCAAAAGACGCGATGCACTTATGCGTATCCCAATTCACATGCGTGAAACCCAATTCACGTGCACAAAATAAACATGTATATTCAAAATATACGTTTCACAAATGCAAAACACAATTTTTGAATGTTTAAAATTCACGAGTGTATCATGGGCTGTGAATTTGCAAATAGTTTTTCCTGTACGTATCGCGCTGGATTTGTGTGTGTATATTTTTGAGACTTTGCTGGCAGCAACGTGGGTCACTCGTACTCTTTAGCCAATCAGATACGACCTCACCATTCAACCAATCACAGCCCTCCAGGAGCGCAGCACTCAAATAGCTCAGCTTTGCACACCTTTTGCGCAATCTGAGTTAATTACAACAGAAATGAAGCTTGCGGAACGCTCGCAAACCATGTTACTCGCAATCCGAGGTTTCACTGTACAAGGCAGCACGGTGGTGTAGTGATTAGCACTGTTGTACCTCCAGGGACCGGGTTCAATTCCCAACGCTGTATGCATGGAGTTTGCATGTTCTCCCCGTGCTTGGTGGATTTTCTCCAGGTACTCCGGTTTCCTCCCACAGTCCAAAGACATGTAGGTTAGGCTAATTGGTTCCCCAAATTGGCCATAGTGTGTGAATGTGAGTGTGTGTATGTGTGTGCTCCCTGAAATGGATTGGCACCCTGTCCAGGGTGTATCCCGTCTTGTGCCGTAAGTCTCCTGGGATAGGCTCCAAGCTCCTGTGACCCTGAATACAGGATTAAGTGGTATACAGTAGATGATGAGTGAGAGTAAAACACATACAATCATATATATATATATATATATATATATANTGCAGCAGATTTCAATGCAAGACACCCTACGAGACCACCCATCTCCCATGCTACAGTTAGCAAACTGCTTGCTAAGTTTCGTGAAACTGGTTCAGTGTTGGATTTGCCAAAATGTGGACGCATGAAAACTGTCACTAATGAACAAACATCAGTGGCTGTCCTAGCTTCATTCAGCAAGAGCCCACAGCGTAGCACTCGCCGCATGTCACTGGAGAGTGGCATTAGTCGAACATCCCTTCGGCGGATATTAGCTACTCACAAATGGCACCCTTACAAACTCCAGCTACTGCAGCATCTCAACGAGGATGACCCAGATCGGCGCACACAATTTGCAGAATTTGCAGAACTCTTTGTTGAATTATGCTGGCAAAGATTAATCATCTGCTGAAGTCCCAAACGCTTTGGCTATCATTCCATTTCACTGGGGTTTGGTTACGTTATAATCTCACCATTATGACCAGAAAGCATGAAACAAGTCATACTTTGATGCAATAAATACATTTATGTTGAAAATTGTAAGCAAATGGCTTCACTTCATGTTGTTGGTCCCTGTTGAGTAAAACATGGAGTCAAAGCTTGGCCTGATTTGGTCTGGTTATGTTGCCATCTGTAATAAATGATGGATAAATAACCAAGAAGATGAACCCATACTCAGGAAATGCTCTAACAGTGTCTTTCAATCAGGACAGAGTTCCTGTAAATCACATGATGCTGACAGCTGCTTTATATACAGGCAGCATGTTGCCCAGATCAGATTTCTCTGGGGGAACAAAAGAAAAAGACTCAAGACCAACTCAGGTAGGTGATGTGTTTGTTTGATTATGGAGATGTTTCAGATGGATTCCTTCATTTATATCTTGCATTATATTTAAGGGGGGGGGGTGAGGGTACAGATACTGTGTAAAAGTCTTAGGCACTCTGTGTTTTCAGTACAAACTATGTTTTTTAAAACATCAGTATTCCACCACAAAATCAAACGTTTCATGTTGCATGCAAAACCAAAAGCAGGTGCAACAGGCAGAGTCCTCAGAAGAACTGTTGGTGGTTCTGCAGGATGCTGCTTTTTTTCCTTTTGATACATGCAATAAATATTTGATTAATTGAAATATTTAATGCTAATTCATGTGAAAGATGCTACAACTATCTCTGCATTTTATGAGCAAACGTACCTATACTTATTAATACAAGGAAAAAAATACTGCAATATTGAGAGTAATTATCAGTTTCTAATTTAAAATGCTATTAATTCAATCAGTTTTTTTCATCTGAATAAATGTCCTATCTTTAAACAATTATATTTATAACATTTAAATGTAAATTTGCCAGAAGCTCTTATCCAGAGCGACTTTTAGTTTAGTTTTGGCTAAACAGCTTATCTTTAAAGAAAAATATTTTTCATTTGGTCATTTTACCTTTTTAATTGTTTTTTTTTGTACTGTTGTCTGTATATAGTGGCTGTGAGGAAGGGAAAATCACGAATATTTGGACAGCTACTGTCTGACCGCAAACCGTTTCATTACATGTAAGTCCATGTACGTTACGCTTCTGGTACAATTTGGAGAAATTCAAGTTAAAAACCCTTTAAATGAAACCATGCCCACATTTTGAGATAAACTTTTTTTTTATTTTTTGTTTTTATATTTTTGCCAAGATTGTGTGTAAAAATGTTAATTCTATAAGTGATACGTACCTGGCACAATCTGTAAATGTTTTGTCATGTAACAGTGATGGTGTAATTTCAACATTATCATTAAGACTCAGCGATGATATTAGTATAGCCATCTGCTGCACAATGTTTATTATTTAATACTTCAATAATAGAGAATACATAATTAAATTATTTCTATAGCCTCTACATTATTATTATTATTACTATTATTATTATTATTATTATTATTATTATTAACAAATTAACACTCCAGAGGAAATTGGCATTTTTTTTACATGATTTTACATGACAAAACAATTGCAGTCACCTTGCCCACACAGGATGCTGTCGTGTTTGACATGAATGAGCACATTCAGTGTTCTGCTTTGCAAAAGCCACCAGCAATTGCAACCTTGCCACAGCATCCTGAGCTGTGAACCATTGCTTTTTCTGATTTATTTTTTTTGGTTTCTTCATACCAGACATCGGCAGCAAGATACTCATAATGGCACGATATTTTGCTCCGAGGTAAGTTCTCAACTGACAACTACAGCTGTGGTGAGAAGTTTACATACACTCATCATAAACATGAATATCTCAGCAATAATCAGCTTTTAGTTATTTCATTAAACAGTTTTTCTAGGGCAGAATAATTGCACAACATACAGTACATCTGTAATAAAAAATAAAAAAAACAATGTGCACAATATAAAAAGTATGTGTGAGACTGCACTCATTGGATTGAGCACCACAGATCACAAACAGGGTCTTAGTGCAGATCTGAGAAACATAATGGGGGATTTACACAAGTCAGGAACATGTCTCAGATCAGATTCTAAACTACTGAAGATTATGTATGCAAGCATAAGGTATTTGGAGGTGGAACCACTCTGCCAAGTTCTGGAAGAGGAATCAAAAGGAGAACCTCAGAATTCTTCAGCAGAACCTTAAATCATCATCAATGGATGATTACATTCATAGAGTCTCAATCCTATCAGAAAGAATGTGGAGTGTGTCAGGTCCATGCCAGACAACCAATACATTTAATTAAACACTATCAATTCTGCYATGAAGGGTGGTCAGATATCCAGCCGGAGTTCTGCCCAAAGCTTGTTGATGGCAACCAAAAGGTTAACCAATCTGTTAAAGGAGAAACTCACTAAGAGGCATTTAACCACATATTAGGTGTGCTCTTTAGGCATCTTTGACCCTGTGTTGATTTGAAGGGAAAAGTAAATATAGAAATAAAACGTGTGCACCAAATTGTTAGGGCTTTCTTCTTTAAAGATGTGTGATGTACAATTAATCTGCTTTACATCCTGAATGTGTATTTTATAAATGTGTAAAACTTAAATTTTTGTGTAGGAATGAAGACCAAATCAACAAAATCAGAACGATCAGCAGATCAAAAAAAGCGTTCATCACAAGATATATTCTAAACACAAGGACAATAATCGATGATGACAGACTGAAGAGAATGGAGTTTGGAGATAAAGACGAGAGCAAACCTAATAAAACCATATTACTTGTTGGAGAAACAGGAGTAGGGAAATCGACTCTAATCAACGCCATGGTCAACTACATGCTGGGTGTTGAGAGTAAAGACCGAATCTGGTTTGAGATTNAAAGGGGAGCCGGTGTATTTCAGGTTTAACAACTGTCACTGCGAAGACTTTAATGATGGAGAAATATTCAGTGACTACACGGTAGCGTGGGATCAGTTCAACACAACCATGAAGGCCTTTCTGGCTTTTACTAATGAAAGGCCAAGTGTAAGTCTGAAGAGGACTGAAATTGTGCTGAAAAGACGCAAACAACTGACAGCGTCCGTCAACAATATAAATGATCGAATAGCAATGGCAGAACTCAAGCGAATAGAGCTTAAGCAGACAGAAGCGTTTTTACAACAACTTGATACAGAAAAGAAGATAAATGAAAAATTCATAGAAGAATGTATGGTAGATGAGCCTTACAAAGAAAAGGTGCCAATAGAATGTAATTGGTGGAACTTTGGAAGCAAAGAAGCCACATGCTGCAGTGTGTGTGAGGAGAACTGTCACTACCCAGGATGCTGGTGGGTCAGAGATCTTTTAGATGTAGCGTGATGTCCGAGGGGAAGTGCACAGTGTGTACAGGAAAGTGTTCCTACTCTGACCATGTCAAAGAGGACAAGATCTATGTGGTGAAGACAAGGAGGGTCAAGAAGACTTTGGAAGAACTGAAAAGAAAATATGAGAACACGTCTGAAACGGTAAAGAGTATAATAAGCAGATTAAAATCTGAGAAAGAGGAACAAGAAAAAGAAAAAGTCAGACTGGTGGAGGAGTGTTATCAGTGTGTGATTACTCTGGATACAATCGCTTTAAAGACTGACTCTGTGTCCATCCTTCAGCACATGGATTTTTTGATTGAGAAAGTGAAGGAAACAGGAAGACCAGAACGAGTGAGAAGGCTAGAGGAACTAAAGAAAAGAGGTGAAGCTGAAAACCAGAACCTCCTTCAATTTCTACAAAGATTTTGGAATTCATGAAAATTCTGATTCGATGCAGGCTGAAGGTTTTGGTAGAATTATTGTTGTATCACCGACAGGCCAGAAAATGTGATCCAATTTGCTGGATCACATTTGCTAAATCATATAAACGCATTTAAGCTAGAGACATGATTGGTTTTATTAATCATTTTGATAACTATTCTGTATTTTGATAATTATTCTTACTTCCACACATATACAAAAGATAAAACGTTGTATTCTTTTAAGTCTTAGGCTTTCCGCCCCCTTGTTTTCTTTTAATTAGTGAATCTGCTTGCAAACAACCTCCTATGGTCACTAGGGCTTTAGAATGAATAAGCTTTGCTGGTTATTTTACAAATCAATCATTACAATGTCTTTTATTCAAAATCAATATATGGTAATTTACCTGTTATGATTATGTGTCAAAGTATCTGGGTATTTTTTTCTTTCCGTAAGTATTTGATTATATAAACATACAGTAAATTGTTTGTTGTTAGCATATCAAGGAAAGACACAATGCAACATATTAAACAATTGTAATATAGTAAAAAGCCTAAAAGCCAACTGATAAAAAACTATTATTATTATTTTCTTTTTATCAGTTTTCCTCTTTATTACTTTTAACAATTTACTGTGTTTTTTTGTGTCTGCCCAATCATTCTGATGATATAGGTTTTGTTGCTCATTATATAAGTACTAATACAATGCATTATGCTAATAATCCTAATACTGTGCATTAATAAAAACAATAATAAAACATTATTTCATTCTTTGTGGTTTCACTACTTCAGCAGCTAAGATCAAAAATAGTAAATAAACTACTTTACTTTTTTCAAGTTTCCAGTTTAAACTACAAATGCAAAATCTTCACCAAGGTTAATTTAATTCTTCTTACTAAAACACTTTATTTAACTCTGTTTTTTCTTGGCTATAATTCTGATCTAATAGTTGTGGCTTTTTATACCAGTCAGCAGAACCACATGCAGTTCACTTGCAGTTAACAACCACACTGAGGCGCTGATAACTTTATTCTGCACTGATTTTGATGGGTAACGGATTTTAAGTAGTCAACTAATAAAAAACAACATTATTATTATTATTATATTTTAGAATAATGATCATTAGAGTATATATAATCATAAATGTGTCTTAAACCTAATGCCTTTATTGTCTAATATCATTCAGTACAAATAAAAGCGCCATTCAGTTAACAGTTATTGGGGAAAATCCTCCTGATTAGTTCACAGATTCATAGGTGAGTTTACCTACCTTCAGATCTGAGCTAATTGATAAATCTTTTATGGCTCGATTTCTGATGCCTGAGGCAGAACACACCTGCTGCACCAGTTTTATATGGTTTAATATCTTAGCAATTTAAAAGTTAAATGTTATTTCATCACACACTAAGGACGTTTATTTAATTATAAGTTCAGTTCAGTATGACGGTAAGTTTGGCTGGTATCAGACGCCCAGCTGATATGACGTTAAGATGATACCCAGGTGCCGATGCGATCTGTATTGTGATTCTATATCTCTCAGGATTTTATAAATAAACCATTCAATATTTGTTTTTAGATTTTGTTACAATTTTAAATAAACTTCGCAAATAATTTGATCCTACTACACATGATGCTGTGCTGCATGCCAATGTGTGAATAGTTTAGAGCGCCACCTGTAGGATTTTGGAGTCAGTGTGGTGAATTGCCACAGAAAAGTATTCAAATGCATCACTAAATTGATTTCCCCATCTCTACAATATAGCGCTACACTAAATGTTAATTACGTTAGTGACTGTAGTCTTCGTTACCTACAGTTAGCTTCATATCCGATTCCTTGCTCACGCACATGGTGAAAAGTAATCATGCACAAGTGACATCCTAAACAAATCAAAGTTCACCTAATTGCACTTTTTTTTCCTGTTTGTTTATAACACAGTAGCTGTGCATCCTGACTCATGTATTCATATTTTGCTATATTCTTAATAAGTACACATAGATTGTAACAGGAAAGTGAGATTTGAAATTTTTATTTCATTAGTAGTTGTCAGTTGGTTAGTTAATAATGTTTTTGTACAGATGATTATTAGATATACAACAAAAAGATGTTTGACTTGAAACACATACATTATGCCCAGTGCAGTTCTGTGCCCTTTTGCACACAGGAAGTGAGTCTGTAAGCAGGATGTAAATATACAGAGAGGCGCATGAGATTTTACTTTCTGTGGTAACACTGGTTAAAAACAAACATCATGCCGTGCTTTTGCTGTGATATTAATATGTACATGTGCAACCTGGGAGTGTTGGGTGAATGCTGAGCCAAATGAATTACTTCCTTCTGTTTAATGCTTTGGTCATGTTGCTCAACATGTTGATGAAGATTCTGTATGAACTGTTCACACTGATACACATTCATGACTCCAGAAAGTTTGTTCTGTGATTCTGTTTAGTTTAATTACAGCGCAGACATTAAATAACAATTACTGTATAAATAGTAGAACTAGTATATACTGTAGGCCAAATTGCATCTCACTGTCACTAAAAAAAGGAACAACACAAAAAGTTCAACTATATCTTAGTCAAAATCAAAAGTTGGGAAACAGGTAAAGGTCAGGCGATCAGTAAACAATGTTACGACCTCTAGGGGTTAGCCGTAACAGAAAAAGAGAACTGAATGAGCTTACACCAGAGAGATAGTTCAATAGTTTATTTTTGGTCTACACAGGGTTTTCTTCAGAGGTAGACCAGGCCAAAACAATAAACAAAATAGACTTGGAGTTAAACCTAAATAACCTGAAATTAAAGTTTAGAAAACAAAATAAAAATTCTTACCTACCTTCCTAAATCAAAAACAGAATAAAAAGATATGTGAAAAAGAAATGGCGTCACACCCCCTACTTCCCGTGTGTCAAGTTATCTACAAATTATTTACAAAAAGTTGATGTTTACAAGCAACCAAATCAGAATCCACACCATTATCCATAACCATTATTAAATTAGGAGTACCATAATTTTTGTCCATTAAAATTAAAATTTTATTTGTCACATACACAGTACGATATGCAGTGAAATGCTTAGGCGACTGCCCGTGACCTTAGAATAAAAGACTATTTACACGAGATGAATATAACAAAGAACGTAGAAATAGATTTAACTAAGAATAAAATTTATGTACAGTAAAAATATACAATAAGAAAAATATAAGAAAATAAAAAATATTAGAAAAATATAATTTTAAAAAATGTATCCTTTATTTTACCAGGAATGTCCCATTGAGATACATTATCTCTTCTTCCAGGGAGTCCTGGCCAAGGTGGCAACAACAAAGTTTAAACGTTTCAACATATATACACATAAAACATACAATGTTAACACATATAAACATACAGACATTCCAAAAAAGCAATTACATAAACAAACACGGACTAAACGACAAGCAAATGGAAATTCCAAAATGTCAAAAATAAATAAATACAAATAAAAAATAGAGAGTTATGAACAAGGAAAGAGAAGAGGAAGGAAAGAGTTAAAATATATGTGTATATGAACTAAAAAATTATGAAAAACAATGACATTGTTGTATAAGAACTGAGTTTAAAAGATCTTTGAAAACATTTAGACAGGGTAGGAAGTCCAAATTTAGGATATTTTGTAATGAATTCCACTCATGTGGTGCATACAAAGAAAAAGCAGTTTTGCCAAAATCTGTCCGTGCTATTGGAGAATGAAGAAGGAGTTTTACTGATGAACGTGTACTGTAAGCAGTGGCAGTTCTACACTGATTTACTCCCTGGGCGAGACCGCCTCTGGGCGCTCCCCCCCCCACCTTGGAGGGCAGTCTAAAGTCTCTCAGGCGTCTGAGGTGGTAGAGACGCTGTCGGGCCTTCTTCACCACGGTGTTGATGTGACAGGACCATGACAGGTCCTGCTTGATGTGGACATCGAGGTATCTGTTTACTCTCTCCACTGGGCTGTTGTTGATGACAGGGGTCTGGTAGTTCCTCTCCTGCTTTGTGCTAAAATCTACTACCAACTCCTTCATCTTGCTGACGTTTAGAAGGAGATTGTTCCTCTGGCACCAGTGCTCCAGATTTCCAATCTCCTTCAGATAGGCCATCTCATCTTTGTCATTGATCAGGCCCACCACGACGGTGTCATCAGCAAACTTGATGATGGTGGTGGAGTTAGTAGAGGCTACGCAGTCGTGTGTGTACAGAGAGTACAGTAGAGGGCTCAAAACATAAGCCTGTGGTGCTCCAGTGCTGAGCGTGAGGGAGGCTGAGACATGTCCACCCATCCTTACAGCCTGTGGTCTGTCAGTTAGGAAGTTGGAGATCCACTGACACAGAGATGAGCTGAGTCCCAGGTGCTCCAGCTTGGTAGTCAGTGTAGAGGGAATTATAGTGTTAAATGCTGACAGAGATGAGCTGAGTCCCAGGTGCTCCAGCTTGGTGGTGAGTGTGGAGGGAATTATAGTATTAAATGCAGAGCTGTAGTCGATGAAGAGCATTTTAACTCAATTCCCCCTTCTATTGTCCAGGTAGAGCAGTTTGAACAGTACGCGAACTGTAGTGGATCCAGTGTGTCTGGTAATGAAGAAATGATGAAGTCTCTGACCAGCCGTTCAAAGCACTTCATCACCACTGATGTGAGGGCCACAGGCCGATAATCATTGAGGGAAGCTGGATGGGGTTTCTTCGGAACAGGAACGATGATGGACTCTTTGAAGCATGTAGGGATCACCGACTGAGATAAGGAGATGTTGAATATCTTTGTGAACACAGGTGCTAGCTGGTCTGTGCAGGCTCTGAGGACTCTACGTGAGATGCCGCCTGGTCCAGCTCTCGCTTCCATGAAAGTAGCCTCCTCACAACGCTCCTCCAGTGCTGACAGAGCTTATGAGGAATTATTAGAGGTTGGCCGCAGAAGCGAGAGTCCCCCAAGCGTTCGAGATTGGACGAGAGGTTTCTGTCGGGTGGCCAGGGGGAGGAGCCTCAACGTCTCTCTCTCCCCTTCTTTTGTGACCTCCACGATGAATTAACTCTTTCATGGAGCAAGCCGTATTCATCGCATGTTTTTGTGCCATCGACTTCGACTTATTCGAATATCGTTGATGCGAAAGAACACAGTTATATGATGATGCCCCAGGTAGAAGAGATGCCTGCGGGCTATCTCTCGCCTGGGACATCATCCTCCCTGAAAAAGCCTACTCTCTGATTCTGACTGATTCTGTTATTTTTCAGATTTAAACATTTTAAAATAGTTAATAGTTGTTGGTCTTTAGGCTGCTCCCAGCAAGGGGTCGCCACAGTGGACACTTGGTCCGCACATACAAGCTTGGCACAAGTTTTACGCTGGATGCCCTTCCTGACGCAATCCTCCCATTTTACCCAGGCTTAGGACCGGCACTGCATCCAGTGACTGCGATTTGGGCACTGACTGGGAATCGAACCCGGGGCATTCGCATGGACTGAAATTTACATCACACTGAAATGTAGCAGTATGCTGAATGTGGAGAAAGTGAAAGTGGGGAAAAAAGATAGATGCGGTTATAAATGTTTAGCTCACTAGCTCCTATACAGTGTACCTAATGTTAGCTAAGCTCTCCTCGGTAATGGGGCGCCTCAGAATGATAAGCGGAAACACATACGATAAGTCTCACGTATATAACTGTTCAAAATAGATGTAGGCTAACTGAAACATATTTTATAAAAAAAATTAAATAAATACTCAAATCCCCCCCCCATTTGATAAGTATTTAATATGATCTTATGAATTATGTGATTGCACCTTAATAAAGGTAAATTGCTAGCTCAATTTGATTTTTTACATTTATTCAGTATGTGTCTCCAAAGCTTTCAAGAACACAGTGTTACCCATTGTCTCACCAAATACAACTGTAAGAAGCTGGGACAACAATACAATATTAATTCAACATTTGTCTAGTTGAAGTTACAGTGTACACCAGACCGAAATTTACCTCAGACTGACATTTATCTCAGAATGTGTAATGTATTATATTTTAAATATAATACATATTTGAAATATTTGATATATATTACATCAAACTTTCATCAAACTCAAATTTAGATCAAACTGACATTTCACCTCTGACTAAAATTTACCTCTGACTAAAATTTACCTCAGACTGGCATTCACCTCATAATGAAATTTACATGCGACTGAGCACTGTCTCCACAGCCACACAGGTAAGACAACACATAATTAACTTAGATTTTATACGTTTGGCGTCTTTAAATAATTTGAAGGTTTTGATCCTGCATTCTAATAAATATCTTTTTACATTTTTGCATCTTATTAAGCTGACTGACATTTAATCCCAGACTGACATTTACCTGGACTGAATTTTACCAGTTTAAACTGACCGTATTCCAGTATGTTGTGTTTTCCGGTTTACCTCACACCAAACTTTAACCTAAAAATGAAATTTAAATCAGACTGAAATTTAACTCACACTGAAACTTACATTTAGAATAAAATTTACCTCAGACTGAAAATTACATCAGACTAATATTTACACCAAACTGAAATTTAACTCAGACTGACATTTACTTCAGAATGAAAATGACATCAGGCTAATATTTACATCAGAATGAAAATTACATCAGGCTAATATTTACCTCAGACTGAAATTTACCTCAGACTGACATTTACCTCAGACTAAAAAGTACACCGGACTAACATTTACACCGGACAAACATTTACATCTGATCTGACATTTACCTCAGAATGAAATTTACACCCGACTAAAATTTACCTCAGAATGAAATTTCCCATAGACTGATGTTTACATCAGACTGACATTTACCTCAGGCTGAAAAATTACATCAGACTAAAATTTACACCAAATCTATCCTTTACCTCAGAATGAAATTTACATCTGACTGAAATTAACATCAGACTAAAATTTACCTCAGATTAAAATTTATATCACACTGAAATTTACACCCGACTAAAATTTACCTCAGACTGAAAAATTACATCAGACTAAAATTTACACCAAATCTATCCTTTACCTCAGAATGAAATTTACAATTGACTGAAATTAACATCAGACTAAAATTTACCTCAGAATAAAATTTATATCACATTGAAATTTACACCCGACTAAAATTTACCTCAGACTGAAATTTCCCATAGACTGATGTTTACATCAGACTGACATTTACCTCAGACTGAAAAATTACATCAGACTAAAATTTACACCAGATCTATCCTTTACCTCAGAATGAAATTTACATCTGACTGAAATTAACATCAGACTAAAATTTACCTCAGAATAAAATTTATATCACACTGAAATTTACATCAGACTGCCATTTACCTCAGAATGAACTTTACATCAGACTGAAATTGACCTCAGAATGAAATTTACGTCAGACTAAAAGTTACCTCAGACTGGGGTATGCATAAATTTTTTTTTAAAAAACCCAAAACAAACAAACAAAAATATATATATATATATAATAACTTTTTTGCATATTTATTATCTATCTAGTGTTAGCTAGCTTGTTTAGTGGTGTTACCCTGTCATTTTTGCTGACTTAAATACAAGGAATCGTAATGAAATTAACGTAAGCCAAAGAGAGGCAGGTAAATCTGGGTCATAAATTACAAATTTAATAGGGTGTGTGTGCTTTGCTGTGGTTCCCTGAAGCTGCTCACTAGCATCACTGATGTAGCATCAAGGTGTCATTTGTTCTGAAACAGATTTTGATGTGTGTTACAGTGGACTGTGAGTGATATTTTTTGTAAATAGCCTAATTATTAAAAAGGGCCTAAAAAACAAGGTAATTTAAAGCCATACAATTCACATTTCATTATCATGCGAATTTCTCTTCAGGAGAATTATTAATGTAAAATAAAACCCTGGGTTTGTCACAGGCATGTAATGATACTTTATGTGCCAAGTTCATGAAATGCATTGTTGATTATGACAAATGAGACACATTGTGAGAATCCTAGAACCCTAATCATGTTTCTGTAATCCATGCCTGGTGTATGGATGTATCTAGCAGGGATGATGATGTTTCACATTGCAAAACATGTAACATGGTCAGATGTGTCAGACGATCAATGGAGCTCAAGCTCTCTCTGGCCTAGGAAATACTGTTACAAAAACAGTTACAAACGTGTTTGATAATACTGACCAACCTAATCACGGGTGGCTAAACAAACTCAGTGGTTTTATAGCAAATAAAGACAGTGTGAGAGCTTCAGGAATAGAAGAACTATCACTCAAAAGTTTGGCATCACTTGCAAATTTTTTAGTTTTTCAAATAAAAAAACACATTCTTATGCAATTCACAAACAATTCACTAAAATTCTGACTGTAATAGAACGGCCAGCACAGTCTCCAGATCTGAACCCTATTGAGCTGTTGTGGGAGGAGGAGGAAGACTCTGTCAAACAAATTAATCTTGTTGGGTGTATGTTGAAATCTCATCAGATTATCTTGAAAAATTGACAGCTAAAATGACAGGTAGACACATTTGTGTTTTTTGTTTTTCCTTGTGTTTCCAGACTTCCTGATGAAGAATAGACACATAATGTCAGAGACATCTGTAGAGACATATGGGAGCTTGTCTAAATTGGCCTCTTTTTAAGTTTTTTGATGCTATTCACATCTTCTTATCCTATGTGTATTAACATAACATATATCTTTTTTAAATGCAGTTTCTGACTCTTATATGGAAAATAAAAATGGACAGCACAGGTTTGATAACTGGATTTCAGAGAGGTTCTTAAATATTTATTAATCCAGAGGGAAATTGCAGAATCCCAAGGGAACGAATCTTCATATTAGTTTTGCATAAAATGCACATTTGAGTCAGAATAAGCAGAACACTTGGAAATCACAGAAATATATAAATCAATCATATATCAGTGAACATACATATTTATGGAAATAAAGAAAAATTGACAGCTAGAATATAATAATTTACAAGTGTGGTTTCTGGAGTGAAAGTCTGCACCCACGTTGGTGGTTTCTGGACAAGATTTGACACTGATGATTTTGGAAATCCACTTATGAATTACATTTTCTTGTTACTGTCCTTTATTATGTTTATGTTAAGCTGACACAGGCACAATGCCATTCCAGCAGAGTTCAGTGAATATCCAACAGTATCATCTCTGGCCTGGAACCTTACAGTTCCCTATAAAACATGAAATTTCTGACAAAATGTATGACTATTAGGAGTTTTAGATCTGTTGGCAGAAATGTGTCATTGTATATATAAAATTGTTACAAAAATGCATTCTATTGTAAAGCATTTTGTGTGTTTGTGGATATTTTCAATAAAAAAAATGGATGAATACAGTGGAAGTCAAATATGTACTCAGAAAATTATATTTTAATGTTTGTGGAATAGACAGGGAGAGATTTTTTTTGTAAATCACATGTTGCCAACAGCTAGGGTGGAGCTTTAAATACAGGCTGCACATACTGTTCAATTCAGATTTGAAGTCTGGATGAAGAGAAGAAAAAGAACACCAACACGCTAGAAGGTAGGTGATATGCGTCTATCCATTTTAGATGGTTAACATGTTATTAAATTTTGCAAAATTATTTATTTATTATATTACTTATAATAACATCAGGCCACTAATTAGCCATTTGCTAGTTAGACATTAAATATTTGATAGGAAGTAGGTTAAAAGAATTTTGCAGTAAAACAGTAAAAGGATGTGATCTAGAACAAATAGTGATTTGCTTTTGCTATAAAATTAAGGTTAATTCTATGTTCAAATATTTATTGAATATATAAATGAAAATCACCTCAGAAATCACCAATTAACAACCAGCACCTCAGTAGTAGAGTCACCTCAATGAACTGTTCAAAGGAGATTGTTGTATATTTTAGATGCCTTCAGCATTGTGTTATAATTTAGAAAGAAATACAAATCAAGAAAGACCTGAAAGGAAGATGTGTGTGTTTTAATATGTTTGGCTTTTGTTAAACGCTGTACATACTCTAAAATCCAATACTTTAAATAATTGAATTGAAATCAAATTAAATTTAAATAAAAGTTTATATTAACACAAAAATATTAATGAGACTGAGTCTAACAGTATTAGATTTTTAAATGTACCAGTATTTTATGTTGCCCCAAGAATAAATACCTTTTATCTTTTTAAAAAATGTAGACACATTCTGATTTATTGCTTTATACCGGACATCAGCAGGAAGATACTAATCATGGCACGTTATTTTGCTCAGAGGTAAGTTTTCATTGAACAACTACAGTTGAGGTCTACACACAGTAGAAGTTTACACACACTCATTGTTAACATGAAGTTTGAGTATTACTGGGCTCTTAATAGTTTCCTTTTCGAGTATATATATATATTGTGTGCACAAGGCTTCACACTGGATTGAGCAACACATGGTACAATGGGGAAAGTACAAGCAGCTCAATACAGATATAGAAACATCTCTAAATGGCTCTTTGGATTCCAGGATCAGAACTCTTATATACTGTAGAAGGTTAATTGATAAGAAGGTGGAGAAACTTTACACAGGTCTGGATAAAAACGTAAACTGGAATCATAAAGAAAACTAACATCAAAACTTTTCAGCAGAATCTTTTGTCTCATTTGTGAGACTAGTGAAATGTTAAATTTATCACAAAAGTGTGGAG
This sequence comes from Clarias batrachus, assembly GCA_003987875.1. NCBI lineage: Eukaryota > Metazoa > Chordata > Actinopteri > Siluriformes > Clariidae > Clarias > Clarias batrachus. The sequence continues at coordinate 282,304 of QMIH01000206.1, forward strand.
CGCATCAGGGCTGTGCCAGGAAACCAACAAATTTAATTAAACATTATCACTCCTGCTGATGAGAGCAGTCAAATATCCAAACTTGCTAAGATACTATGTGTGCTTTATGGGCAATTTTGACCCTGAGTTAATTAAGTAAATAATCAAAACAAAGAATTTCTTACTCTAAAGCTGTATAATGCACAATGAACCTGCTTTACATAAAAAAAAATTCCTAATGGAATTTCTAGCAGGGATTAAAACATGAACATGACCTTAGAATCCATAGTAACTTTTATAAATAAACAAACCTTTTTTTTGTAGAAAAGATGAACGCAAGATACCAAGAGAAGACCAAATTAACAAAATCAGAAGAAACAGCAGATTAAAAAAAGCGTTCATCACAAGATATATTCTAAACACAAGGACTATAACTGATGATGACAGACTGAAGAGAATGGAGTTTGGAGATAAAGACGAGAGCAAACCTMATAAAACCATATTACTTGTTGGAGAAACAGGAGTAGGGAAATCGACTCTAATCAACGCCATGGTCAACTACATGCTGGGTGTTSAGAGTAAAGACCGAATCTGGTTTGAGATTGTAGAGACAAAAGAAAAACAAACTGATTCTCAGACACATGCAGTAATGGTGTATGATGTGTTTACTGATCACAGCTGGTTCTCTCTGACCGCCATCGACACGCCTGGGTTTGGAAGCACAGAAGGTATAGAGGAGGATTTAAGTGTTGCTGAAAGTTTATATGAGTTATTTAAATCTAAAGATGGAGTTCATGAAATTGATGCAGTGTGTCTGGTCATGTCATCAAGCACCACTCGACTCASTGACAGACAGCTGTATATTTTTGATGCGGTTCTCTCCCTATTTGGCAATGATGTGGAGAAAAACATTGTTGTGTTAATCACACACGCCCCCACAAAACCTACAAATGCCATTAAGGCCATTAAACAGGCCAACGTTGTGTGTGCAAAGACTGATAAAGGGGAGCCGGTGTATTTCAAGTTTAACAACTGTCACTGCGAAGACTTTAATGATGGAGAAATATTCAATGACTACACGGTAGCGTGGGATCAGTTCAACACATTCATGAAGGCCTTTCTGGCTTTTACTAATGAAAGGCCAAGTGTAAGTCTGAAGAGGACTGAAATTGTGCTGAAAAGACGCAAACAACTGACAGCGTCCGTCAACAATATAAATGATCGAATAGCAATGGCAGAACTCAAACAAATAGAGCTTAAGCAGACAGAAGCATTTTTACAACAGTATGAAAAAGAAAAGAAGATAAATGAAAAAGACTTGGAATATATTGTGGATGAGCCTTTTAAAGAAAAGGTACCAATAAAATATAAGTGGTGGAACTTTGGAAGCAAAGAAGCCACATGCTGCAGTGTGTGTGAGGAGAACTGTCACTACCCAGGATGCTGGTGGTTAAGAGATCTTTCTAAGTGTAGCGTGATGTCCGAGGGGAAGTGCACAGTGTGTACTGGAAAGTGTTCCTACTCTGACCATGTCAAAGAGGACAAGATCTATGTAGTGAAGACAAGGAGGGTCAAGAAGACTTTGGAAGGTCTGAAAATGAAATATGAAAAAGAGTCTTTAAAGATAAAAAGTTTAATAAGCAGATTAAAATCTGAAAAAGAAGAACAAGAAAGACAAAAAGACAGATTGGTGGAGGAGTGTTATCAGTGTGTGATTACTCTGGACACAATCGCTTTAAAGAGTGACTCTGTGTCCATACTTGAGCACATGGATTTTTTGATTGAGAAAGTGAAGGAAACAGGAAGAACAGAAAAAGTGAATAAACTAGAACAAATAAAGAAAAGAGCTGAAGCTGAAAACCAGAAAGTACTGAGATTTGTACAAAGATTTTGGAATAAATGCTCTGCTTAGAGGAGAACTCTACCCATGAATGACCTGCATATTAATCATTAATCATTATAATTTCCTTATGGCTTTCTATATTACCTACAGTGCCCTTAGACTCCCTGCTGATGTTGAATTCCTTTAGGGAGTCCAGCTGTCTCACTTCCATATCTTACACAATAGTTTAACTAATAAGTTCCCAACTTTCACACAAATACGCCATCAAGGCACAATCGCATTCCTCATGATATAAATTATATAAATGAGATGAGCCTGCAATGTGGAACAGACTCCAAATGCCTTCTTTAGCACTGATTTAGAGAGAATTATCATGATATCATAGACAGGAGTGAAAGTGTCCTGTACTAAAACTTGTACTTTTGCATTTCAGATTCAACCACAAGTAAATAAAGAATGATAAATTTGAATTAAATCAATGAATAGAAATATTAATATGATTGCTCTGCAAAATATTCCACCTAACAGATTTGGGAAATGAGGTTGGCAGTGGTCCCTGGATGTTGTGTTCTAAAATTTACTCCCAAGGATTGGGAAAGTCTACTTTAAAGATGTCTTTCCTGTTCTCTCATTAAAAGTGAAACAGGTTCTTCAGTGCATTCATGCCATCATGCAGACACACCAAAACATCTTGAAATACAGCTGCTGAGCAAGTGATGCATTGAAGCTCTCTCCTTAGTTACCCTACCACATGAGACAGTTTTAATCAATATTCTATTCTGCCTTAGTAATCATGTTCTATATATAAATCATAAAGCAGAGGCTTTTGTACTGTTTTTCTCTTTTTTCAGTTGGTCATTATATCTCATAGGGACACCTTTTAAGCTTTCTTGTTTTATGTAAATCATTAATAATTATTCTATACTTTATTTACAGTACATACACACAGTATAGGTAGAATTCTGCTTTTTTTTTTACCTTTAATTATTGAAACTGCTTGCAAAAACCTCCTTTGGTCAGTAGGGCCTTAGGATGAATACGCTTTGCTGTTTACTTTTTACATTTACTATTTTTATGTCATGTCTTCCTTTTAAAAGCAATATGTGTGGGTATGTGTGTGGTACCTTTTTTATTCTGGGAATATTAGATAAAGTAAAAAAAATGGTTTGTTGTTAGCATATTAAATAAAGAAAATGATTGAACTGTAAAATTGGGAAAAGGCTGTAAAATAGTAAAAAAAAAAAACAATCATAATGCAAAATGATAATCATCATAAAAGGAATAATGTTTTTCTAGGATTCATCTTATTTTTCTTGTAATTTATGATGAAATGCATGTTAATCAAGCATGGATCAAAAATAATCAGAATCAAAATGTAGTACAATATAACAGTAACAGTAGAAACTGTGTAATTGGTTTTTATTTCTTTTAATCTTCATTTTTGTTAACAAATTATTATTTTATTTTTTGTCTGCCCAATAGATTTGTATAAGTTTATTATTTATCATGTAAATTCTTATGGAAGTAATGCATAAAATAAAATATAAAAATATAAATTCATGTTTTGTGGTTTTACTACTTTTCTGAAACATTCTGATTATTTAGCAGCTAGGAATAAAAAGTAAAAAAAAATAAAATAAATATATATAGGTGCGTTTACCTACCTTCAGATCTGAGCTAACTGATAAATCTTTATGGTCTGATGCCTGAGGCAGAACATACCTGAGTTTTGGTGTTGGAATCCTATTATAGGTTTCCAGCTGCTGAAGAGTTCATGGTTGTCTTTGACATATTTTTTGTTTAATGATGTGCCAAATGTCATGTCAAGTCAAGTCAAGTCAAGTCAAGTAGGTGTTTATTGTCACTTCAACCATATACAGTTCAGTACACAGTGAAACAACGTTACTCCAGGACCAAGGTGCTACATAAAATCAAAATTTACAACATAAATTTACAAAAACTAATTAGCTAACCAGACCTAATTAGCCAGCAAGCTGGGCCAGGACAGATTGACATTTTAAATTAAACAGAGAACTACCTACGTTTCTTATACAAAAGAGACAACAAAGTACATGTGCAACTGTGCAAACAAGAGCAACAAAGTGACAATGCAACAACATGACATTACAATACTCTGTGGTAATGAGGTGATGAGTTCAGGTAGTGGGAGGAGAAACAGTAAACGGTAAACTTTCTGTAAGTAGGAGCAAATATAAAAATAGTCTGAATATTGTGTAAAAAGAGCATTTATAGGTTGGTGTGTACTATAGTTTGATAGTGTAGATCAGTGTGTTTGCGTGTGTGTTGATTAATCAGTCATGTCTCATTGTTTTGAGGTAATTGAGTTAATCTGATTGATAATGTATGTGTGTATGCATGTGCGTATGTGTGTTTTATTAGTACTGTCCCTTTTTGTTGAGGAGACGGATAGCTTGTAGGAAAAAAACTGTTACATAGTCTGAATGTGTGCGCCCAAATGCTTCGGCAAATTTTTTCAGATGGCAGGATGGTAAAGAGTGTGTGTGATGGGTGGGTTCGATCAGCCACAATGCTGGTGGCTTTGCTTTGTGGACATCCAGGAATTTGGTGCTGTTGACGATCTCTACAGGGAGCCATTAATGCTCAGCGAAGAATGGTTGCTATGTGTCCTCCTAAAGTCAACAACCATCTCATTTCTCTTGTCAACATTCAGAGACAAGTTGCTGTCTATATACCAGTCCGTTCGCATCTGCACTTCCTCTCTGTAACGCTGACTTGTCGTTCTTGCTAATGAGACCCACCACGTTCGAGTCATCATTAAGGTTGGGGAGGGGGTGCAGTTCCTGATCCATACTGTCTGAAGCCTTCTCGTCAGAAAGTCCAGGATCCATTTACAGAGGGAGGTACAGCATTTGAACACAGATGTCCAAGTGTGTGAGGGCAAGATGTGTGGTGTGGTGTCTGGAGATGGTGTTTGTTGAATGGTCAACCATCTGTTGAACGGTTAGGACGATACGTAAACTGCAGTGGGTCCAGTGTGGGCATCTGGGTCTTTATGCGTCTCATGACGAGCCACTCGAAGCACTTCATGATGATGGGTGTGAGTGCAACAGGATGGTAGTCATTGAGACAGGACACATAAGACTTGTTCGGAACAATGGAACGATGGCGCTGCTCAGAAAGATGTTGAAGATGTCAGTGAGAACATTTGCCAGCTGTTCAGCTCTAATAACAGTAACAGCGTTTAAATTATATTTTATTTTTATAATTATATTTTTCTCGTTTACACTAAATAACAAATTAGTTTTACACTTTAATACTACTGGACGTTATCCATTTTTTTGCACTTTTTGGGAGAACGCGCGTATCATCTGACAAACAACAAGCGGAATCGATCACCGAATAATTAAAACTCCAGCACAAAGGTACGTTATCATGTCTGCCATTCAGCTCGTTCAGTGTGTAGAGTGCAGGATGGTTAGACATTCTTCCTCCGGCATTAGTGATAATTTTACTTGTGATAGGTGTGTGTTAGTTAGCACCCTGACGGAGAAGATATTAGCATTATAGGAGCGCATCCAGACTTTAGAGAGGGTTAGAGAGCGCGAGAGAGTAGAGCCCTCACAGCGGGGCGAGTGGGTGATGACTCGGTGGCATACTTGTTCAGCAAAAGTTAACGCTAAGACTAGTCCACCGGAGCACACCTCTTCTGTGCTTCACGTGTCCAACAGGTTCACTCTTCTCAGTAATGCACCCGCTGATAAACCTGAAAGAGCTCTGGTTATAGGAGACTCTATACTGAGGCAAATTAGCGAAGCCTTTAGCGGGCGCCAGCGGCAGTGGTCAGGTATATCCCGGGAACCAGAGCACCGGACATAGCAGGTAATCTTAGGGCTCTGGGACAGCATAGGCTCTCTAAGATAGTTGTACATGCTGGAGCTAACGATATATACGCCTTCGTCAGTCAGAGGTTAGTAAGAGTAACTTTACAGAGGTGTTTAAAATAGCGAAAGCGATGTCCGAAGAAGTAGTTTGTTCTGATCCCATCCTAATGAGATGTGGCGACATAGCTTACAGCAGGTTATGGTCGCTGGATGTCCAGTTGGTGCCCGAAAACAATGTGGGCTTCATAGATAACTGGAAGACCATTGAGGGCAAAGCTGGCCTGTTAGGGCGGGACGGTGTCCATCCCACTCGGGAAGGTGCTGCTCTCATTTCTTGYAGTATAGCRCATAGTCTCAGAAGAGGCCTAGTTAATTGGTGACAATCCAGAGCCAAGGCCAGGGAGCAGACAGACAGGCTAAACCAACCGTCTGCTAGCTGCATAGAGTCGTCACTCAGGGTTCATCATATTGAGACTGTGTCTGTTCCCCGAACTAAACATAAACATAAATTKAGAAAGACTCAGAAAGTCTGTTTTAGTAATTTAATTAACAGAGATACCACAAACTCAGATCACACTGAATGCGCAGCCAGCACCTCATCACGGAGAACACTTTGAAACATCAGGTCAACGGGCAATCTCGGAACCCTACCAAACATTAGATAAAATTATCTGTGATTATAATGACTATGTCCAATCTCTCATCAGGCTCAAAAGAACTCTACTGCAGAACCAAAGCATCAGTCTGACCAATATAACAAGAAGGTCAGGGGTCTACCTTTGCCAGTTGGTGATCAAGTTTTTATTGCTAACAAAGGTTGTAGGGGTATACGGAAGCTTGCCGATAAATGGGAGCCCACCATGTATTTCATTGTTTCCTCCAACCCATCCTTGCACATTTATAAGATCCGCAGCAACCCTGGTCACGAGAGAATGGTACATCGGAATTTATTGTTGCCAGATAAACTTTCTCCCTTTGCCCACGGATGAGTCTTGACTTGAGCAGACTTTTCTGACAGTGGAAGTGCCGGTATCGATCACTGTTCCGCAAGTTCCCAATCTGCACGTGATCTAGCTGGGCCTGCAATACCAGTTACTGATGAGTTGTCACATGCAGATTCTCTGTCTGTCATTTCTCACAGGGCTGTCTGTGCTGATGATCCTGTTGCTTCTTGGGTTTCATCCTATTCTTCTCAAACTCTTTCTGAGGCACATGATAGTCAGTTGACGATCATGACACTGTTGCAGACGCCCCTTCATCTATTATTCCTGTTTCTAACGGTTCATGTGACCCTGAAGTTACGAGTGATTCCAGCAATCGGTACACCACCAAGCTTGGTAGAGTAATTAGACCTGTTCATAGACTAATTGAGTCAATGGTCCAACTTGAGACCTTATTAGTTATGGAGCCTCGATCTCCAGTTATTCATGTTTAGGTCTATGCATTATTTTTGTTCCACATCAAGTCTGAATGTGCCAAGTTATTTTTTTGTACCTTTTCATGTGTTTATAAGTTCGACTTAAGCATAAGGTCTGAGTATTTCAAAGTGTAATGGGCACTTTGTGTGTGTGTGTGCACTATGTGATGAGGTTTGGCCAACTTCATTCACATTTGCATCCCTTTGTTGGGTAGCTTCCCATGCTGACCAAGTGACTCTTCTGACCTGTGTGTTTTTTTGTGTTGGTTTTGTGTGTTTATATACTCTGTGAATTTTGTATAAATTCTGGGGGGTGAGTGTAACAGGTATAGAAATTAACCTGTTGGAGTTTAATACAAAATTGTTTGAATTTACACAATTGTTAATTTCAATACCTGAAATGTGCCTATCTGAGATGAGTCCTTTTCCCTTTAAAATTCTGTGATGTCACCTAAAGCCAGCACAACTTCCTGTTTTGTCCCCTCCTCTTCCATTTTCCTGATGAAACTGTATGGAAGAGGTATGTTATTTCTGCTAATATAGTCTGTTTCCTGCTATCTAATTTAATCTTTATTTTTATTATTCATTTTATGCCTATATTGTCACTCCAATTTGTGTGTATAATGTTATTTTATGTATTTGTGTGATTATTTACTGTTTTTTTTTTTTACTTTTTGAGTTTTATTAATAATTATGGCCTAAGCATGTGGAAATCAAGCACATGATGTACATCACATTTATTTTATAGAGAAAACAAGGGCAAATCAAACTCAGAGGCTGTCTGTTTTTATGTGTCAGATTAAAGGCTTCCAGTGAACCGCCTCCTCTGTCTAATTCACACAACGGAGAATGCAGTTTTAACTGGAGTGACCGGTTACACACACAATTGCAGATACTCAACAACCATGGGTTCCTCTAAGCAGCTGTGTAAGACTCTGAAAATGAAAGTTATTGATGCCCACAATGCATGAGAAGTTACAAGAAGACACAGTAGCAGAGCATCGTCAGATTGGAGTTTCCACAGTGAGAAATGTAATTAAGAGATGGCAGTTCAGGGGAACTGTGGAGGTCAAGATGAGATCTGGAAGACCAAGAAAACTCTCAGAGAGAACTGCTCATATGCTGGTCAGAAAGACAAATCAAAACCCCCATTTGACTGCAAAAAACCTGCAGGAAGATTCAGCAGACTCAGCAGTGGTGGTGCACCGTTCCACAAGACCTTCATGGAAGAGTCAGCAGAAGAAAACCTTACCTGTGTCCCCATCATAAAATCCAACGTCAGAAGTCTGCAATAGAACATCTACAGAAGCCTGATGCATTTTGGAAAAAAGTGCTGTGGACTAATAAAGTTAAAATAGAACTCTTTGGCCACAATCAGCAAAGGCATGTTTGGAGAAAAAAAGGAGCAGCATTTAATGAAAAGAACACCTTGCCAACTATTAAGCATGAGGGTGGATCTATCATGCTTTGGGGTTGTGTTGCAGCCAGTGGCACAGGAAACATTGCAGTGTGGAGGAAAAAATGGATTCTTCATCACCTCATAAGCTAGGGCAATAGCATCTCTCACCCAGTGTGACAGAGTCTGTCTAGTGGCGGCCGCCCCCCGTTTGTGACACCCATGGCAAATAAAGAGCTGCTCTATCTTACGCCACTGGCTAGTGCGGTGGACATAAATCCGAAGAGCACATACTGGACACAGTAAGTGAAGTTTTTCCTGCTCCGGAGCTGTGAAAGGCGGAGGACAGAAGGCTTCGAAAACAACTGGGTGCATGGTCGAGAATGGAACTTTGGGAAGATAGTTCGGGTGAGGATGCAGAATAGCTTTGACTAGCCCAGGGGCAAAGTCTAGGCAGGATGGGGAGACTGACAGAGCCTGCAGAACCCGCAATCCTCTTCAAAGAAGTAATAGCCATAAGAAAAACTATCTTAAGAGACAGAAACCTGACAGGCGCTGACTCTAGTGGTTCGAAAGGGGTGTCAGCCAGGCCTTCGAGTACGATAGCTAAGTCCCATGAAGGGACCATTGTTCAAGTGGGCGGCCTCAACCGTTTAGCTCCATGAATAAAACGGGCAACTAAATGGTGCTTTTCCCTCCTCACTGGAATCACCCAGGGTGAGCCGTCAAGGAGATATATTAGATCCGAGAACCACACTCTGGTCAGCCACTGGGGCGCTATAAATAAGAGGCACAAACCCTGTTGACGGACCCTCACCAGGACTCCTGGGAGCAGAACTATCAGAGGAAACGCATAAAGGCCCAGATCCAGGGGAGCTGCCCAGGACCACGGGGCAGGACCTCTGCTATATAAAATCATTCCCAGATTTGACTGACCACTTCGGGGTGGAGTTTCCAGTCCCCATGTGTCACAGCTTGTCTGGATAGCAAGTCCGCTCCTACATTCATGTGCCCCGGAATGTAAATCGCTCTGAGGGACAGGAACTTGTCCTATGCCCAAAGCAGAACCTGGTGCGCTAGCTTGTTCAAGTGGCGCGAGCACAGTCCACCCTTGCGATTTATGTACGAGATTACCACAATGTTGTCCACCCGCACTAGGACATGGTAGCCTCTCAACTGCTGGAGGAAGTGTTTCAGGGCCAGAAACAGAGCCATCATTTCGAGGCAATTGGTGTGCCATGCGAGAAGATGACCTCTCCAGCTCCCTTTGTGCTGGATGGCCACCCAAGACCGCACCCCAGCCCGTGAGGGAAGCGTCTGTCGTTAGCATCTTGCGATGACGAGATGGACCTAGAGTGGGACCTAAAGTCAGAAACCGGGGTCTGAACCACATAGAAAGGGTACGAAGCCCCGGCGCATAACCCTTATTAGGCTCTGGGGATTGGCCCTTGAGTGAAATCCCCTGGCTCTTAGCCACAACTGAAAATGCCCTCATGTGCAGAAGGCCCAAAGGTATCACCGTGGATGCAGCTGCCATGAGACCTAAAGATCTTTGAAAGTGATGGAGTCACTTTCTGGCCTAGCTTGATTTCCTTCAGGGTGTTCTGACACAAGCGGGAAACAGCTGTGCCCGCCTTGTGATCGAATCCCATGTGACACCCAAATAAGAGAATGCCTTTCGTGGCGTTGAGTCTCAATCCTAAAGAATGGAGATGAACTAGGATGACATCCCGATGTTGAAGCGCTAGTTATTAGGACTGAGCTACAATTCAGAATACAGATGCAATCCCCGAAAGCAAACCTCAGGAACCTCCTGTGTTGCGACAATATTTCTATATGAAAATATGCGTCATTCAGGTTGACTGTCACAAACCAAACCTTTGGTTGAATTTGAGAAGCAATCATTTTGGCTGTCAACATGTTGATGTTCAACCCAAGAAGATATAAAATTGGACGCAACCCCCCATCTCTCGTCTGGCAGGGGAACATGATCTATGGCCCCTTTTCCCAGCAAAGTCTGTAATTGCCAAGTCAGCAGATGCGCTCGTTACGGTTTCATGGAAGTGAAGACCACGCCATTGAAAATGCGGAGAACGATGTGCAACGGAGGGGGTTTGTTAGGTGTCCGGCATCCTGAAACAAGGCAGGAAGGAACTGAGCACCTAACATTTCACTGGAGACTGCTGCTTCCTGAAACACCAGTGGTGGCGGAGATTAGACAACGGCCCCCATATGGTGCCAGGGAGGTGTCTTTACCCCTTATTGGAATTTTTACACGTCCCTCCCTAGGGGGAGACACCCCCGTGGTTCTGGGCACGTCAACCTCAGGACTTCCATTTTGGCGGAGATAATGCTCCTCAGGTCCGGTGCTTTTTTTTTCTCTTTGAGGTGGATTGCGAAGTGCGATGAGTCTCTCCCCTGTCTCTACGGGGGGGGGGGGGGTAGCTGGCTCGGCACACTCTCCTTCTGCGCCTCGTGGGGACCAGACCTGGTCGGGAATGGGTGACCGACAGTCCCGACTCCTTTGCACGGCAGGGAAGAAACCTCACAGAGGTCTGCTCGTTGAGCTTCACCTCCCGAACCTAGTGGCAGCGGTGTTTACAGCATCGCCAAAGAAGCCGGAAGGCGAGAGGGGGGGCATCAAGGAGAAAAATGCGATCCCTGACCTCAATGCCCGTGAGGTTAAATCACAGATGTCTCTTCATGACGACGGCGGCAGCCATAGAACGGCCGATAGCACGGGTCGTCTGCTTAGTGGAACAGAGAAATAAATCTGTGGCTTGGCGCCATCAATAGGCCCGCCAGTGCTCAGAACTCTTAGCAGGTGAGCTTGGTATGCCTGCAAAACCGCCATGGTGTGCAGGGCAGCACCAGCCTGACCCGCTGCCTGAAAAGCTTTCCCCACCAATGAAGATGTTAGTCTACACAGCTTGGTGGGCAGTGTGGGCTTTTTCAGGGAGGATGAGSTCCCAGGARAGARATAGCYCGCAAGSGTCTCTTCAATCTGGGGTATCATCATAAAACAGGGGATGAATAAGGCTTATTCAATGAATAATGAATAATTTCCGGTTCACTCCTATTTATTTCCTATTTTATTTTATCCTACTTATTCGGTGATGTCATGCCTGGCAGAGGTTATAAGCCGAAGTATTTGGCGGTTTTGACATACACAGGCTTCACAACCGGAGAACAAAGAGATGTTCCCATAGCGTAGCTTTTGAAAGGGAACTATGCATCAATGTTTGCTGAAAATATTGTGCATTTTTTCCATTTCCAAGAGAGACTGTGTTAACATCTTTTCAATTAGAAAATCACCAAAATCCAAACTTTTGCATAAACCTTTTAAGTAAAAAAGGTGTATATATGCAACCCATAGATTTATAGATCAGATAAATTGTTCATTAGTGTAGTACACTGTCTAGATTACTGGAACTGTTCTTCTATTATATAATCAATTCTTATTCAATTGATTATACTAGAAAAATGTTTTTAATTATACTTTTAAAAATGCTTTATTGTTTATGCTTTATAAAAAATTATATAGCTTCACAGAATTGCTGATCATATTKTTTGTGGCACTATATTGAGTTTTTTTCTGTCTTCGCAGGTGCCTTTTCAAGATAAATCCAGATAAGGTGACGAAGGTGGAGAAGAAAGAATCCAAAAGCAGCAGAATGTTGATCACAAGGTTCTTTCATTGATTACAAACATTGTTAACTTTGAATGGAGAGAGTAGAAAGCTTCTTGTATTGCCAACATCTACACTTGTGTTCCACTGCATTTCAATTTGTTTTTTATTATATTCTTTATTGTTAAACTGTTCATTCTACAGTTATTTCTTTGGTGGGTGAGTAAGAGGTGGAAAAATTATTGAGCAGTGGACCCTGAGTAGTATTTTAATGTTTCAGTTAAATAATGTTTGGTTTAGTTTAGTAATTTAGCCTTTGTGATGCATCTGTAGGAATACAAATATCTAAAAAGCTGTAATTAATACAGTAAATAAATGGTTATAAATTGGTTGTTGTTTAACAATGATGTTAAGATGTTGTTAATGGTGTCATGTTATTTGCAAATAACAAATAATAAAACCCAAACAAAAATTAAGGTTTCATATTTTTATTATCTTAAATGTTTTTTGCAGTTTAACCTACATGTACCATAATCTATATATAACATTTTTTCCACTTAGTTTTACAGTACTTTTTAAAAATATAAAACAACAGTAATTATGTTCTTAAGCATTTTAAATAATTCTTTAAAGATAATTATTCTACAGGGTGGGCCATTTATATGGATACACTTTAATAAAATGGGAATGGTTGGTGATATTAACGTCCTGTTTGTGGCACGTTAGTATATATGAGGGGTCAAACTCTTCAAGATGGGTGGTGACCATGGTGGCCATTTGGAAGTCGGCCATCTTGGATCCAACTTTTGTTTTTTGTCAATAAGAAGAGGGTCATGTGACACATCAAACTTATTGGGAATTTCACAAGAAAAACAATGATGTGCTTGGTTTTAACGTAACTTTATTCTTTCATGAGTTATTTACAAGTGTCTGACCACTTATAAAATGTGTTCAAATGTGCTGCCCATTGTGATGGATTGTCAATGCAACCCTCTTCTCCCACTCTTCACACACTGATAGCAACACCGCAGGAGAAATGCCAGCACAGGCTTCCAGTGTCCGTAGTTTCAGGTGCTGCACATCTCGTATCTTCACACCATAGACAATTGCCTTCAGATGACCCCAAAGATAAAAGTCTAAGGGGGTCAGATCGGGAGACCTTGGGGGCCATTCAACTGGCCCACGACGACCAATCCACTTTTCAGGAAACACTTCATCTAGGAATGCTCGGACCTGACACCCATAATGTGGTGGTGCACCATCTTGCTGGAAAAACTCAGGGAACGTGCCAGCTTCAGTGCATAAAGAGGGAAACACATCATCATGTAGCAATTTCAAATATCCAGTGGCCTTGAGGTTTCCATTGATGAAGAATGGCCCCACTATCTTTGTACCCCATATACCACAACATACCATCACTTTTTTTGTTCCAACAGTCTTGGAGGGGTCTATCCAATGTGGGTTAGTGTCAGACCAGTTGAATGGCCCCCAAGGTCTCCCAATCTGAGACACTCATGGACACACTCTGGATTTACTCATCAGTGAGAATCTAAACATCTCATTCATTGTTATTAAGGACATAGCACTGTCTGATCAATTCTGTATTTTCTTTGATATATTAATCTCTGTTACCACTGAATCTAGATCTGAATGCTCTCATTAATGCATGTTCTTATTAATGCATATCAGAAAGAAAGTGCACTATTTATAAAGGCTATATCTTTAACAACAAGGATTTCTGTTGATCTTCTTCTTGATTCCTTTAACATAAAAGTTAAGAATGTTATTGATGATATTGCTCCAGCCGTAAGATGGGAAGATAGAACACACCATGGAGAAAATCAAGAGCAGTTCAGAATATGAAAAGTCCATGCCAAAAAGCTGAGCGGCTGTGGTGGAAGATGAAACTTGAAATTCACTATAGCATCTATAAAGACAGCCTTCATGCTTTCAATGTGGAACTCGCCACAGCTAGACAGACTTTCTTCTTAAACATTATAAACAGCAACTTAAACAACACGCCCTCTTTTTGCTATTGTTGAGAGACTGACAAACCCGCCAAGTCAGATTCCCATTGAAATGCTCTCTGACAGCAAATGCAAAGAGTTTGCGTCCTTCTTTTCAGAGAAAGTCAGTAATATTAGAAGGGCTATTAACACATCCTCAAGTTATGCAGAGGTCAGAAAAACTCGAACACAACCTCAAAAAACAGTTACTATGTCTGTCTTTCAAGCAACTGATAGCAAATCGTGGAAGAAATAGTACAGCACCTCAAATCGTCAACCTGCGACCTTGACACACTTCCCACATCTTTTTTCAAAGTGTTTAACTGTTTAGAAGCAGATCTGTTAGAAGTGCTGAACATCTCACTTCTTTCTGGGACTTTTCCGAACTCTCTGAAAACTGCAGTTATTAAGCCACTTCTGAAAAAGAATAATCTTGATAATTCCATATTAAATAATTACAGACCAACATCAAACCTTCCTTTTATAGGCAAGATTATTGAAAAGGTTGTTTTTTATTAGGTGAACAACCACTTAAACTCAAATGGATACCTGGACAGTTTTCATTCTGGTTTCCGAGAGCCTCACAGTACAGAGACAGCGCTCATGAAGATAATAAATGATATTCGTTTAAATTCTCACTCACTCACTCATCATCTATACGCTTAATCCTGTATTCAGGGTCACGGGGGTCTGGAGCCTATCCCAGGAGACTTGGGGCACATGGCAGGGTACACCCTGGACAGGGTGCCAATCCATCGCAGGGCACACACACATACACACACTCACACACTCATTCACACACTATGGGCAATTTGGGAACGTCAATTAGCCTAACCTACATGTCTTTGGACTGTGGGAGGAAACCGGAGAACCCGGAGGAAACCCACCAAGCACGGGGAGAACATGCAAACTCCATGCACACAGAGACAGGAATCGAGCCTGGCCGGGGAGCGAACCCGGACCCTGGCGGTGGTCTGGGTTCGATAGTGCTAACCAGTACACCACCGTGCCGCCTCATTTAAATTCTGATTCTGGCAAAATATCAGTGTTTGTACTGCTAGATCTTATTGCTTCATTTGACACTGTCGATCATAACACACTAATAGAAAGACTGGAAAACTGGGTCGGCCTTTCTGGGATGGTACTCAAGTGGTTCAGGTCATACTTAGAAGGGAGAGGTTATTATGTGAGTATAGGAGAGCACATGTCTAAGTGGACGTCCATAACCTGCGGAGTCCCACAAGGCTCAATTCTTTCACCGCTCCTGTTTAGCCTGTTTATGCTCCCACATATAAGTCAGTTAATGAGAAAGAAACAAATTGTCTATAACAGCTATGCTGATGACACCCAGATTCACGTAGCCTTATCTCCAAATGACTACAGCCCTAATCACTCGCTCTGCCAATGCATTGACGAGCTTAACAGTTGTATGTGCCACAACATTCTTCAGTTAAACAAGGATAAAAAAAAAATGCATTTGGAAACAAAGATGAAGCTGTGAATGTCACAAAACATCACACCAGTCCTCATGTTCTTACACTGGCTTCCTGTAACATTTAGGATAGAATTTTAAACATTTGTTTAGCTGTACTGAAACAGGGTAAATCTGACCTCATCAGACCAAAGGACCTTTTCTAATCCATGTTCTTCGCATTGTGCATGTGCATGTTACTGTCACTGTTAAACAGAGTGGTGAGTTCTACTGTTGTTTTTTAAACAATTTGATTCCACCAAATATTTTGAAGACCTCCAATCACAATCATATAATGTGTTGGACAGTTTTTAAGTCAGTGCTAGTACTTTCCGCAATTTTCTTTTCATTTACTTTGCTTGATGCAGGACAATAGGTTGACCTTTTTTCTTTAACACAACCACATTATATGTGGACAGACATCCTGACATGTTTGTTTCAGAAATTAGAAGCTCCATCAATTAGGGTCAAATGACTTGTTGGCAGCAACATGACTTTACAATACTCTGTGGTAATGAGGCGATGAGTTGAGGTAGTGGGAGGAGGAACAGTAAAAAAAAAGTCTTTCAGATTTTCAATGCTTTCAAATGCTTTGCTTTAAAATGGACAGTGTAGTGATGCTTTCTAGTACACACTGTGCACATCCCATCATCAGACATGACACTACATCATGAGCAGATGGACAGATCCCTCGATGTCTAACAGTGAATGGATGTGTTCTCATCATTACATTTTTCAAAGTGAAAGATGTTAAAACTATAATACACATGATCGTATGCAAGTTGCAAGCACACACCTCGTGGATTTCAAAAAAAAAAAAAAAACCTGGGAATATAAAACAAGACCTAAAAGACAGACATGCAGAGGACAGGTGGATTAAACCAAAGGAGTTCAGTTTAACGAATCAGACGTATAACATTCAGAAAACAAGTGAGTTTTGAGTATAGATTTAAATACTGAGATGTTACTAACAGAACGGAGAGAGTGTGGAGCCGATGCACAAAGGGGACCTTACACCATATAAGGCATCTATATTAGACAGGTGATTTTAATATTATAGCTGATTGGTGCATGTTATGACAAATTATTTTCCTAACCTGTATTTTCTTTCTTTCTTTTTTTTTGACATTCTTCTGTTGAAATGAAATTTTTATTCTTAGGTTAAAATTAAAGGTACATTTACAATAATTAATTTTAAAAAGTTTTGGAATTCCAAAATTTTTGTTTCCTCCCATAGTGCTGCTTTGCCTCCTTCAACATTTCTGAATGTTGTAGATTTGTACAAGTCCAGGTCAGTCGATGCAAGGCCCGCATTATAGGCAGCAGTGTGAGATTTCAGAGCATTGCAGATGGTTTTATTCACCCACAGGTTCTGATTGCGAAATGTTCAGATGGTCTTTTTTTGCACAGTATCTCCTGCTAGTTTCCAGATAAATCCCATAACCACTTCCATAAACATGTTGATGTCATCAAAGCTGTGCAGGAATATGTCCCAGTCTGCGTCCCGGTCTACGTCATCAAGTGCGTCCTGTAGAGCGTCCAACGACTAGGCTGGCCAGCGCGGCAAAACAAATACAGAACCAAATTTAATTAAATTATTAATTGTAAGTAGGATATTTATACTGTCTGGGCAAAAAGTTGCATTTGACAATGGGCAAATTCTGACCCTTTATCAAGCAAGGAAAATAACCAAAGAAACATACTAAAATAACTGTCATGCACATTATTAAAATTTGGAAGAATACAGTTTTATGCAGAAGAAATGTGGTTAAAAAAATATCATGACACACAATGTGATGAGAACTCACTGGATTGGTAATAAACAGCATGTGTCCATTACAAAACCACTTGTTGGTGATATAAAAACCAACATGACTGCTCCTTGCATAAGAATTAAACAAAGCAAAATATGACTCTTAAAGGATTAAAGGTTTTATGACAATAACACCACTCCCAGGGGGTGGAGATGATTTCTCTATTGACATGTAAATCACCAGGGAGTGGTGTTCCTGTTATGGAAACACAGGTCAGTTGTTTTTGTTAATGGAGAAAAGAAATGCGATTTCTATTAGTTACACAAAGTATTAATGACACAATACAACTGCAATAAAAGAGATATTTTATTCCAATTGTCAAAAATGGCACACCCTTTAATTACACACAAACATGCTATTTGTCTTTGCTTTCAGTTTACATATCAATAGAGAAAGCAACTATAAATATGGGCATGTTTATGTGTAATCAATTCAAACTGCATTTCTTCTGTCCATGCACAAAAACAACTGAACTAGGTGGTTTCTTAAACAATAACACCACTCCCAAATGATGGAGACGATTTCTCTATTGACATGTAAACTGAATGCAAAGACAAATAGCATGTTTGTGTGTAATTAAAGGGTGTGCCATTTTTGACAACAAAAAAATAATTGGAATAAATATCTCTTTTTATTGCAATGGTATTGTTTAATTAATACAAATTGTATTTCTTTTCTCCATGAACAAAAACAACTGACCTGTGTTTCCATAACAGTAACACCACTCCCTGGTTATTGACAGGATTTCTCTATTGACACTGCACACTGAAAGTAACTTGAGGTGGCATGCTTGTGTGTAATTTTACATTGTTCCATTCTGTAGTATTGTGTAGTTCTCTTGGCCACTTTTAATATCAATTCATTTGCAAAATCTGAATAATTTATCTCCATAGTGATTGTTGTTGAGCAACAGAAGCAACCGCGTGTGTGCGAAAAGAGTGCAAAAGTAAAACAAAGAATACAAACGTGTATAATAAGTTAGCCTAAAACAATATTGTTTCCAATGCTGAAGCAAACATGATTTTATTTTGTTTTACAATAGATCGTTCATGATGAATGTGTTTATATGCACTTTAAATATACACTAAACAATAAACACTGCCTTTTGCAAAGTGAAAATGTCAAAAGGCTGATAAACACGTGCAGATTTATCGATAAAACTGCAGACATACTCCCCTAGAAATGCAACCTAATATATAGTCTTCTTGCTCAATACAACGCGACAGCGCGCTCTGAGGTGAACACCCGCAGACCCCCAGTTACTGTAATCCCTCTTCTCACCTTTCATTCACAATAGGTGTGAAGTTATCAAACCGGTTTCACTGATGGGGGAATTGGCAGAATTGAGGGGTTTACAACGTCTCTGTCTAAAGACGTCTCTGAGTAAAATTTATTTCGCCATCAAAACATAAAATAAACTGTCAAAATAAAAATGTCAAAATGTTTGTTGGTTCCCAAGAAAGATCGGGGGGCTGCGTCCAATTTTAGACCTTCGCGGCTTGACCCGCTATCTCAGGAAATTCAGATTCAAAATGTTGACTGTCAAAATGTTTGTTCTCAAATCCAACTATATGTTTCTCACAATCCTGCACATATAGAAAATGCATGGATGCGGTTCTGGTTCCTGTACGACTCCAGGGCATCCGTATTTTGAATTATATAGACGACTGGCTGATTCTGGCTCAGTCTCAGGAGCTAGCGCTTCGACATCGGGATGTTGTCCTAGCTCATCTCCATTCTTTAGGATTGAGACTCAATGCCACAAAAAGCGTTCTCTTTCCTGTTCAGAGGACAACATATTTGGGTGTCACATCGGATTCGGTCACAATGCGGGCACAGTTGTCTCCTGCTCGTGTCGAATACATTCTCAACACCCCAAAGGGAATCAAGCTAGGCCAGAAAGTGACTATTCATCTCTTTCAGAGATCTTTAGGTTTCATGGCAGCTGCATCCACAGTGATACCTTTGGGCCTTCTGCACATGAGAACGTTTCAGTTGTGGCTAAGAGCCAGGGGATTTCCCTGAAGGGCCAATCCCCAGAAGCAAATAAGGGTTACGCACCAAGGGCTTCGTACCCTTTCTATGTGGTTCAGACCCCGGTTTCTGACTTTGGGTACCACTCTAGGTCCATCTTGTCATCGCAAGTCTTAGAGGTGCGGTCTTAGATGGCCGTCTAGCCCAAGGGAGCTGGAGAGGTCATCTTCTCGCATGACACATCAATTGCCTCGAAATCATGGCTCTGTTTTTGGCCCTGAAACACTTCCTCCAGGAGTTGAGAGGCTACCATGTCCTAGTGCAGGTGGACAACACTACGATACATAAATTGTCAGGGTGGACTACACTTGTGCCACTTGAACAAGCTAGTGCACCAGGTTCTGCTTTGGGCACAGGACAAGTTCCTGTCCCTCAGGGCGAGTTACATTCCGGTGCATATGAATGTGGGAGCAGACTTGCTATCCAGCCATGCTATGACACATGGGGAATGGAAACTTCACCCTCAAGTGGTCAGTCAAATCTGGGAAAGATTAGTAGGAGAGGTGGACCTCTTTGATTTGCCAGAAACAGCACAATGTCCTCTTTACTACTCCTATGGATCTAATATCTCTCGTCGACAGCTCACCGTGGGTGATTCCAGTGAGGAGGGATCTTCTGTCTCAGACACATGGGACAATATTTCATCCCCGGCCCGAGATCTGGAACCTTCACGTCTGGCCCCTGAAGGGGACCAACTAAGAGATCTGACTGTCTTCCAGTCAGCGTAATTGAGACTATTCTAAGTGATGGGGCTCCCTCCACTGGAAGAACTTATACCCTCAAATGGAGTGTATTTGAAAGTTGGTGCATGGCAAAACATGTAGACCCAGTCCACTGCCGAATTGTTTCTGCAAGAAAAGTTATCCTCGGGCTTATGGCCTAGTATTCTCAGAACGTACGTAGTTTGTCATGTTCTGACCAATGGGGTTTCTGTGGGAAAGTACCCTTTAGTTGCCCATTTTGTTCGTGGAGCTAAACGGTTGAGGCCACCCACTAGAGCGACGGTCCCTTTGTGGAACTGAGCTATTGTTCTTGAAGGTCTGATTGATGCCCCTTATGAACCACTAGAGTCAGCATCTGTCAGGCTTCTGACTATTAAGATGGTTTTTCTTATGGCCATTACGTTTTTGAAGAGAATTGGAGATCTGCAGGCTTTGTCAGTCTCCCCATCCTGCCTAGACTTTGCCCCTGGGCTAGTCAAAGCTATTCTGCATCCTCACCCGAACTATCTTCTGAAGGTTCCATTCTCCACCATGCACCCAGTTGCTCTCGAAGCCTTCTATCCACCGCCTTTTATAGCTTTGGAGCAGGAAACACTTCACTGTGTCCAGTACGTGCTCTTCAGATTCACGTTCACCTCACTAGCCCGTGGCGTAAGTCAGAGCAGCTTTTCATTTTCATTTGGACCTGTGGGCGTACGCCACTAGACAAACACTGTAACATTGGGTGAGAGATGCTATTACCCTAGCCTACGAGGCCCGTGGTCACACTTCGCCTCTAGGAGTCAGGGCTCATTCGACCAGGGGGATTGCTTCATCAATTGCTCAGAAAGTGTGTGATGTGGCAGGTTGGTCCTCTCAACACATTTGTCAAATTTTATAGTTTGAATGGCCATGCTACTCCGGGCATCCCAAATTTATGTCTTCGAACTCTTTGGCTATTGTGCGCACATGCTACACAACCTGGGGGTCCAGACACTTGCAGTGCGGCGGCATTGGTATTCTTGTTCCCATAGCATTTTCAAGAAGCATCTAGTGTAGCTTTTGAAAGGGAACGTCTCGGATTACTTTGCTGTAACCCTGTTCCCTGAAAATGCGGGAACGAGATGCTGCGCTCCAGTGCCGCACTCCTGGCGTGGCTGGATGTCATTTCAGACAAAATTGACCTGAGGATGTTCCCGGTTCAGTATTTATAACCTGCAGGTGCACGTCATCAGATGACATTACCTGACCAAGGTTATATAAGCCAAACATTTGCCATGTTTGATACACACATGCTTCACAGGTAAGGTTTCATCTCATACGTTTAATGAAAATTTTAATATAACTAAATTTTATATATACTGTAAGTAAATTTTACAAATGTTATGGAGATCCAATTATACACTTCAACCCCAATTCCAAAGTTGGATAATGTGTAATATTTACATCAAAACCAAATGCAATGGTTTGCAAATGTCTTAAACCCATATTTCATTCACAGTGTGCAATAGAAAACATATCAAATTATTAAACTGAGAAAAATTAAAAAAGGACAAAAATTAAGGTGATTTTGAAATTGATGGCAGCAACCTGTCTCCAAAACCAACCAAAGGGCCAAAATGTCAGTGATAGTTATAGGAAGAGCTGTGAGAACACATTTTACAAGTAATTAGGTTAATTGGAAATAGGTCATGACTGGGTACAGGTAACAGTATTGCAGGTTAGCCACACCACGAGATGTAATAATATTTATAAGAGACCTAACGCGGGGCTTCTGAGGGGGTCAATGAAATAGGAGGTTGTGATAGTGCTTATTGTATGCCTTACACAGGAAGACCCTGACGTTTGGAGGTGGCGTGGGATTATTAATTAGTGAACTTTTAAGGAAACAAAAGAAAAGACAAAATAACAGAACTCATCCATCAGCGCGAGACCGTAAGGTGCTCTGGAAACTAAAACTAAAAACTCGTACCCTCTTGGGGCCTATTTTGTAGGGTTTTTTACACTTTTATACATAACTTGAGAGCGAATGCTTAAGTGATAGTGTGCCGCTCTCTCTCTCTCTCTCTCTCACTGGTGTCTTAGACAGACAGAGGTGTCTTGCACTTTATGCGCTCTTTGTGTTTTGTGTTTTCCTTGGCTTTTTATTTGTCTATGGCCCTAATACCTTACCAGTGCTACCTGATGATCACATGAAGTGCGGAGGTATCTGGACCCTTAAATAGGGGTTCCCTAGTAACCCTGCGTCTAGATGACCGCGCCTATTCAGAACACAGTATTTCCCCCCCAATTCTGCCCTTCATAAGATCTGCATCATTACAACCATGATTGAGTATAAAAACAGCATTTTAGATAGTCAAACACTTTGATGGGCAGAGGTTCATCTATTTGTGAAAGGCTGCCTCTCTGAATTGTCAAACAATGTTTCTCAATGTAAAATTGCAAAGACTTTGAATAGATCATCATTTCATCATGCAGTACATAATATCCTCAAAAGATTCTGAGAATCTGAAGAAATCTCTGTGCGCAAGCAACAAGGCTAAAAAGCAATATAGGATGCCCGTGATCTTTGGGCCCTAAGGCGACACTGCATTAAAACCGTATATGAACATGATCCATTTTCATCATCCAGATCACTGCCATATTTGGGCCAACACAAAGACGGTGCTCAGTTAAAAAGCCTGCATCGCTAACCATTAATGCCAGTGGAATGGGCAGCTTGCACATCTGGAAAGGCACCATCAATGCTGAAAGATACACACGTGGACAAAATTGTTGATACCCTTCGGTCAATGAAAGAAAAACTCACAATGGTCACAGAAATAACTTTAATCTGACAAAAATAATAATAAATAAGAATTCTATGAATGTTAACCAATGAAAGTCAGACATTGCTTTTCAATTTGTAATTCCTGTAACTTTTCAACCATGATTCAACAGAATTATTTTTAAAAAATGAACTCATGCAACAGGCCTGGACAAAAATGATGGTACCCCTAACTTAATAGTTTGTTGCACAACCTTTTGAAGCAATCACTGCAATCAAACGATTCCTGTAACTGTCAATGAGACTTCTGCACCTCTCTGCAGGTATTTTGGCCTCCTCACTCCTCATGAGCAAGCTGCTCCAGTTGTTTCCGGTTTGAAGGGTGCCTATTCCAGACAGCATGTTTCAGCTCCTTCCAAAGATGCTCAATAGGATTGAGGTCAGGGCTCATAGAAGGCCACTTTAGAATAGTCCAATGTTTTCCTCTTAGCCATTCTTGGGTGTTTTTAGCTGTGTGTTTTGGGTTATTGTCCTGTTGCGAGACCCATGACCTGCGACTGAGACCCAGCTTTCTGACACTGGCCAGCACATTTCTCTCTAGAATCCCTTGATAGTCTTGAGATTTCATTGTACCCTGCACAGATTCAAGACACCCTGTGCCAGATGCAGCAAAGCAGCCCCAGAACATAACAGAGCCTCCTCCATGTTTCACAGTAGGGACAGTGTTCTTTTCTTCATATGCTTCATTTTTCCGTCTGTGAACATAGAGCTGATGTGCCTTGGCAAAAAGTTCCATTTTTGTCTCATCTGTCCATAGGACATTCTCCCAGAAGCTTTGTGGCTTGTCAACATGTAGTTTGGCATATTCCAGTCTGGCTTTTTTATGATTTGTTTTCAACAATGGTGTCCTCCTTGGTCGTCTCCCATGTAGTCCACATTGGCTGAAACAACGACGGATGGTGCGATCTGACACTGATGTTCCTTGAGCATGAAGTTSACATTGGATCTCTTTAGAAGTCTTTCTGGGCTCTTTTGTTACCATTGGGATTATCCGTCTCTTTGATTTGTCATGAATTTTCCTCCTGCGGCCACGTCCAGGGAGGTCGGCTACAGTCCCATGGATCTTAAATTTCTGAATAATATGTACAACTGTAGTCACAGGAACATCTAGCTGCTTGGAAATGGTCTTATAGCCTTTACCTTTAACATGCTTGTCTATAATTTTCTTTCTAATCTCCTGAGACGACTCTTTCCTTCGCTTCCTCTGGTCCATGTTGAGTGTGGTACATACCATGTCACCAAACAACACAGTGACGACCTGGAGCCCTATATATAGGCCCACTGACTGATTACAAGATTGTAGACACCTGTGATGCTAATTAGTGGACACACCTTGAATTAACATGTCCCTTTGGTTACATTATTTTCAGTATTTTCTAGGGGTACCATCATTTTTGTCCAGGCCTGTTCCATGAGTTTATTTTTTTAAATAATCCTGTTGAAGCATGGTTGAAAAGCAATGTCTGACTTTCATTGGTTAACATTCATAGAATTTTTTAAAATTATTACTTTTGTCAGATTAAAGTTATTTATGTGACCATTGTGAGTTTTTCTTTCATTGACCGAAGGGTACCAACAATTTTGTCCACGTGTGTATATCACACTGGAAATGCTAAATAAATTTCATAGAAATTTTTGTGGATATTTGTGGAAAATGTTTTACTTACTCTATAAGGGCACAATATTCCATTGTGTTTGTGCAGTCCTTTTGGAAATAATTAATACTGTAGGCGTTATTTCTAAAACTATTGGTAAAGAAATACCTGTCTGCCCTAAAATTTGTATTCTTTTTCCACCTGCCTTATCTTTGAAAACATACGAGCAGAAGTTTGTAAAACTGTGTCTATTGCATGCGAAGCACCTGATTTGTTATTGTTTGATATCATGTTGAACTGTCATTGTCCTAATGTATTTGTTAAAATTGCCCTCTCATTATTATTATTATTATTAATAATAATTTATTTTTGCATATGTGTAGGGTGGGTGTTCTGTGGTTGGTGTTTTGTTACTAATACGGTATATATGTAACAATTTTTTTCTTAATGTTTTTAAACAATAAAAAGTATCTAACAGTTAGGATACTTAACAAAAGTCATCCAATGCACAAACGTCACCCAAATGCAGGAGGAGGGGACTTTATAGGAGAAGGCAGAGAATCTGATTTTGTGGAACACATTTAAGTTTGGGCATGTCATAATACTAGTGCAAATCTGCATTAATTATTAATTAATTATAAATCCACATTAAACTGTTGTAATTCACATCACCCATCTAAATCTGCTCTGAATAAAGTAAACAGTGCCTCAGTGTGGTTATAAAAGTCAGCTGCATTTGGTGATTGGGTTAGTAGGCAGAAGTACTGTATTATTTAATAACTATTTAATCAGAAATACAGTATAGTAAAAAAAATGTAGTAAAATAAACTTCTTAAGTTAGAGCAATTTTATAAACACATCTGAAGGCACTTGTTTAGAAGGCACTTGTTTTTACTTGCTGTAAAAGAAGAGTTTTGAACTTTCAATCATCGTCTATACCGCTCTATTCTGTATACAGGGTCGTGGGCCTGAGGCATATCCCAGGAGACTTTTAACATGAGGCAGGGTACATCCTGAACGAGGTGTCATCAGCTAATCTACATGGCTTTGTACTGTGGGAGGAAACCAGAGTACCCAGAGGAAACCCACCAAGCACGGTTAGAACATGCAAACTGCATGCACACAGACCCCACAGGTGGGAATCATGTCAGGACCCTGGAGGGGTGATACAACTGCATATAATTACGGAAAAACAGAAAAATATCCTTTGCAGTTAATTATTTTATGCCATATTCTTCTTCTTCTTCGTCTTTTGGCTGTTCCCCTTCAGGAGGCGCCACAATGAATCATCTACCTCCATCCCACCCTATTCTTTGTATTCTCTTCTCTCACACCAACTAGCTTCATGTCCTCTCTCACTGCATCCATAAATCTCCTCTTTGTTCTTCCTCTGGACATCCTGTCTGGCAGTTCCAACCTCAGCATCCTTCAACTGACATACTCACAGTCTCTCTAGTGAACATGTCCAAACCACCTCAATCTGTCCCCTCTGACTTTATCTCCAAAACATCTACAGTAACATGTGTTGTCCCTCTGATGAACTTATTCTTGATCCTATCCATCCTTGTCACTCCCAAAGAGAACCTCAACATCTTCATCTCTGCTACCTACAGCTCTGCCACCTGTCTTTTCTTCAGTGCTTCTAAGCCATAGAGCATTGCTAGTCTGACCACTGTCCTGAACACCTTTTCTTTCATTCTCGCTGATACTCTTTTATCACACAACACACCTGACACTTTTCTCCACCTGAGCTGACTTAATATTTGTAGCTACATTTTTTGTTACTATAGAGAACCTTAGAGAACCTCTGGACTGTTGACTCCAAGTACTTAAAGTCCTGCTCCTTCTTTACCAGATTTATTCCTCTGTTATTGCCACAGCTCTGCACATACCCTTTGTTCTTAAAGATGGGCAACAACAATTGAACAACAATTGAATGCAATTCAATTCAATTTTATTTATATGGCTCTTAACAATTAGCTCGGGGAACAGACACAGTCTCAATATGATGAACCCTGAGTGACTACTAAATCATGCTGGTCTATGTTGGATTTTTCAGCAGGGAACACACACACACACACACACACACACACACACACAGTAGATCCGATAGGTTTCCTGTGCTTGTGGAAAATGTTACGCGCTGTACAGGTTTCTGGAGCTCTACAGAATGTTCTGGACAGTGGGAGGAGTTTAGATTTACCTCAGAACAGCACTGAGACTTAAACAGAGAACGAAGGAGGAGAATACAGCAAGCTGTTAGCATGGGTAAGTTTTTAAATCGTATATAATCCTTATTCCGATAATATAAAACTAATATAAATTTATTTTTCCTCATTTTCTCACAAGCTTTTGACAGTTTATGTGAAACATTGTCATTTCATGTCACTTATATGGTTTGATTAGCATGTAGATAACACTGCTAAATCATGCTAACATACTGCCTTATGTAGCTTAGCACAAACAAGTTAGCTCACAGGTGGCTAAGCTAATGCCTTACGGTATGTAGATTACAGATGGTTGTCAGTATCAGCTGTGGTGTAAATGTTTATAATATATTCACCCCGTTTTGGATAGCTTCATGTTACGGTAGCTATTTGGTTCAGTTCTTATGACACGGCTATCTATAATGTTATTTAGCGCAAACACTTTAGCTCCAGTTGGTCAATCCATGGTCAATAGTTATTGATGATTATTGACAGTAATTTTATTATCATCATGCTTATGTTTCCTTTTCCTTTTTTATAAACCGTTGAGACCATGAAAATGATCAGCCACCTGTTTTATAGAGACCAAATGCAAGCAAGCAGGCAAGATACAGACGGACCCTCACTATGTCACGGGAACCTCGACCACGACTGGATTCCCACATGATAAGGCTTCACCTGTGACTGCACACAACCAGCACATGGACTGACCTCAGATGCCAGGAATGTTACCACTGCTGGTCACAGTGTCTGCGTGAATTGCAAATCAGTTTATGGTAAGTAACCATAAACACCATGGAAATGCCAGGTATGCGATGTTCACTTGTGTCTTGAGTTAAACAAGAACTGCTTTTCGAGAGAGGCACAAGGTCTGTATGACTGTGTATAGGGTGTAAAAGTGGGCTTTTACAAACCTAACACCCTTTCTTCATAGTGCACTGTTCCTGTTCCCACTGTTTTACCCTGAATGTCTGTTTGCACGGTCATATTTACAGTCTGACAGAAATGTGCCTTCTGTATATAAGATCTTCTCTCAATCCTGGACATTTACTTTGCACTAGGTGAAAGAAGTGACATTTATATGTTTATAAGTAAGAAAAATACACAAATGTCAGAACTACTTCAGGGCCCATAAACCTGCAGACCCCTAAATAAAGAGTGAGGGCCAAGCTCACTCATTTACACTCCTGTGGTGTGAAAGTAACTGTGTGAAAGTGTCCCTGAGAGGTTGGTCTCATGTTTAAAAAAAAAAAAAAAATTTAATCAAAACTTGTTTGGTGTTTATTGTTAAATTACCATATCGTTACATATTACACAATTTTATACTGCTTCTGTTTTATATTTTACATATTGGATGACAATCTTCCATGTATTCTGGCTTTTATACCATGCAGTACTTACATTAGATGGGGTGGTGAACAGCATAGTATCATGGCACTGGAATGCTGCTCACCAGCATACCAGCAAAATGTGACCAGTATACCAGTAAAGTGACCAGCATACCAGCACCAGCATAGCAGCACCAAAACACAACATATGCTGGTATAATGGTCACCAGCTATGATTGTCTATGCTGTTTTTTCAGCAGGGATTTACACGAATTTTTAACTCTGTGTTTATCACATGAGTGTACAGGCTGTTTCTGTACCTGCTGCAGCAACATGACCAAGGTGCCTACTGTAGTTTTTTTATATCTTAGGGAATAAGTTGGCCTTTTAGCCACCATGCTGCAGTAATTCAGTACCAGCAACCGGAAAGGAAGATCTTTTGCTGAAGTTACAAACACTTTGAACAATGGTAAATTACATAATCATTGTATATTTAAAACTATCACCAAATGAATTTCCATTATTGTTTACTTAAGTAAAACAATGTAGGCATTAATGCATGACCTGATGGTGCCAGTAACATATGATATCTGTAACAAAAAAAGGAGACCAATACACAGGAAGTCAAACTCAGGAAACGCTCTATCCGTGTTGTGTTGTTCCTGTAAGTCACGTGATGCTAACAGTCGGGTGCTGCTTTGAATACAGGCAGGAGGCTGCTCACTTCAGGGTTCAGTTGTGGGTGGACAGAAGAAAAAGAAGATTGACCAACACATTAAAAGGTACTGTAGGTGATGTGTTTGGATACTTTAAGTGATGATGCTGTTGCTACAAATTGTTTCCTTTTTGCATCTATTTTGCCCTTCGGGGGATTTCCCCCCAACTCGAAGTAAAGCTGTAAACTTGTCTCTCCTTTATTTATCGGCCTGCCGATTTACACGTTTCTTGTTCGAGGTTAACCCTAGCCATCTGGTGTTGGCTCTAGGCGCAGCAAACTTCCTTTCCATGGCTGAGGAAAATTTCTCACTGCTTTGTGTCATGGATGAGATTAGGGAGTCAGGATGGCGCCTCTTGGGCTAGGGGAGGAGTTCTGGAGTGTGATATTGATGGCTCACTCTGTGGTAGCCTGTTTATTTCTACATTACATGTAGGTAGATGTAAAAATTGCTGAACTTAAACTTATTTAGACTTAAAGATGGCGTCCATGAAATTGTGACCGACAGCAGTATGTTTTTAATGCTGTTCTCTTGTTATTTGGCTACGATGTGGAGAAAAACATTGTTGTTTTCACAAAGACACGCCTCCAGGAAACCTAATAATGCCATTAAAGCCAACGAGAAATCTAAAATCCTTGTTGTGCATTAATGTATCAGGGGATTATATAGAAAAAATGGGAGTTTTTACTCTCAGAACTGTGTTCTGTTGTTCTGTACAATCAAAAGTCCCACTTGGCTGGAACACCCCTTGTAGATCGCAGATTTACAGATATTGCCTGATTTTAACCCTGAATCAGAAAAGTACAGTGGAACCTTGGATTACAACCTTGGATTATAATTCGTTCCAGACGTGGGCTCGTATTCCAAAACACTCGTAAACCAAGTCATCATTTCCCTTAAGAAATAATGAAAAATAATTCGATCCACAGCCCCCAAAAAATAAATACATAAAAATAATTAATACAATCTATAAAATTTAAATAAAACAAATTAATCTGCCTTTACCTTTAAAAAAAGTACAAATAAATCTTGACAGATAAGTGTTTCCATTGGTGCACACAGGCGCCGTGTATGTGTGTGTGTGTGTGTGTGTGTGTGTGTGTGTGTGTGTGTGGAATTAGCCCCTTCCTTCGCCTCGTAACACTCCTCCTCCCTCTCTCCACCTCGCTTTTTAAGATTTACAACAAACACACATATACACACACAGACACACACAAACACGGAAACACCGTTTTAACAGGGAAAAAAGAAATCTCTCTGACCTGGCGTGAGCGCATACTAAGGGAAGCACTGCTGTAAAGTAAAAAAACAAATGAACCAGCACCTTACCTTTGAAAAGAATTGCGACAGAGCAGAGTTTCTGTGAGTTTGTGAAGCCGGGGAGGGGGGGAAAAGGCGAAAGAGCGTCTGTGCGTGTATGTGTGTGTATGTCGGTGTCAAATTACGCGTGCACACGCATAAGAGATGAGCAGAGTTTCTGTGTGTTTGGGAAGCCATGGGGGGAGGGAGGGGAGGGGGGAAGGTGAGAGAATGACGCTCAGTGTCAAAATAAAAGTCGCATGCGTGATACATTATACTCGTAAACTAATACTTGCTCGGTTTCCGATTAAAAATGTATTAAAAATCTTTGCTCGGTTTGCGGAACACTCGTAAACAACTTTACTCGCAATCCGAGGTTCCACTGTAATTGAAAGTGTAAATGAAAGAAAAATCCAGCCCCTCCATTTTGTGTCGAGGGGAAAAATCCTTGCTGGAGAACATCCAGGATGTAAGTAAATTTAAAGCTTTAATATAAATCTCCTTATTTCAGCCTGATCAATTGTTGTTCGACGAAGTTTACAAATTTTGTACTTAAAAGTAAAAGTAGTGATACCACAGGGTAAAATATTATGCCAGTAACATCCATTTACATTTTCACTTGGGTAAACGTTCAAAAGTATCTTAAGTTAATAAAGTTATACTGTGATTCATCATAGCTACAATGTATACATCAAGAACACTTACATTTTTTTTTTTCATATCTACTCACCGAAAGGCTCATACGTCACTTTGTGTACAGATTGGTAATCAAGCAAATTAAATTAATCTGATTGTAAAGGATTTTCATCCTTTTCAAGCATTAAACCCAATCCTCAGTCTGTAATTATGTTACTTTGTTCCATTACTTATGGTTGTGTATTCCTGAATGGATAATGTCACACTATTGTTAAACCCATTGAATTAAAGCTGAAACTCTTGACTCTGTACACATCTTAAGTGTTTCATTTCAGATTCAGTGTGGTGTTGTACAGAAGGCAAAGGCCAAAACAAACAAACAAAAGTAAAAAAAATTATTGACTGTGTGTGTGTCTGTGTCTATATATACTGTATATAATCACTTTTTGTCACACATAATGACTTCAGTGCATACACTGTACTTTAACAAGTTTTTAACATGCTAGTAAAGTAATTTTGCCCTGAGAATAATATTTTTTTTTCTTACTCGAAACTTACTTGAGACTTTGCCCTGATTTACTTCTTAATATCAGATACCAGTAACAAGATACCAGTGATGGCCCATTCTCTTCATTCCGATTTCAGGTAAGGTTTCATCTGATATATTCTAACCACAAGGACTGTAATTAAGGATTGATTGAAGATAGTGGAGTTTGGAGAGAAGCACAAACTTCATAACACTGTATTAAATGCTGGAGAAGACATACTAGATAGGTCTACTATGATCAATGCCTCCATCAGCTACGTGCTGGGTCGTGAAGTTGGTGAAAAGCACAAACCTCACAGAACCATATTACTGGCTGGAGAATCAGGTGTAGATAAGTCGACTACCATCAATGGCATGGTCAGCTACATGCTGGGTGTTGAAAGTGAAGACAGAATCTGTGTGAGATCATAGAGACACAAAAATACCAGACTGTTTCTCAGATAGAATCAACCACAGCGTATGATGCGTTTATTGATCACAGCCCGTTCTCTCTGACCGCCATTGATTGCATGGATATGGAAGCCCATATGAGATATAATTTATTCAGAAAATTGATGCACTGTGTTTTGTCATGTCATCAAACAGATCTCAACTCACAGACAGACAACTGAATCTTTCCAATGCTGCACTCTCTATATTCGACTGTATACAGAGAACAACATTGTTCTGTTTGTCGCACATGACAAAGCAGGGGATCCAGATGCAAATAAAAAGAATAAAGGCTGATTTGGTCAGAGTGATGAACAGAAACTCATTATCCAGGATGCTGGTGGGCCAGAAGTCCCTCACAGTGTGGTGTCATGTCTGATAACAGGACGTGCACAATGCATACTGGAAAGTGTGACCACATTGCTCATAATAAGGAGGGGATTATCAATGAGGTGAAAACAAGGAAGGTCATGAAAACCATGAAAGACCTGAAAGAGAAATTTGAAACAGAGAAAAAGATTTTAGTAAATAAGATAGATAGAAAAATAAAAAAGCAAGAAAAAGAAAAAGAAAAGTCCTGATGGTGGAGTGTCATCATTGTGTGGTTAAACTGAACAAGAGCTACTTAGAGAGTTACACTACCGTGACATATTTAAATATAGACCGTATTAATTTCTTCATTTTGAAAGCAACAAAAACTGAACATTCAAAACTCCTGGAGCAACTTGAAGTACTGTAAGGCAATGCTGGCACGCATGAGAAGTTGGGTGCCATTAATTAATTCAAATTTAGCTCACCCTGAACAAGTTGCATGTTCACCTCCGGAATTAATGTGTGATTCCACACAGCATCTAAGATCATTCTATGTTCATTTTCATTAATCATTTTCTACATTACTCTGAATATCATTTGACTTCTTGATGATACTGGATCAGTGTGATTTAGGCCTCAGTTGATCTTTTACTAAAAGACTGCAATACAGCGCTGCAACAGTCCTCACACACTTCTATACACTCTGCTCAAGCAGCTCAGCTTTCAAAGCTGTAATGATCATGCTAATAATCCATGCTTCAGGCTAAACAACATCATGATTCTTGTCATTTAGCAAACTGTGGTACATCCATAACAGAGAGCTGGGGATGTTCAATGCTGGACTAATAACAGCTTGAAAATGCGATCAATACGATCTTGGGACAACATCTAGATGCCACAGCTATGGCCAGAACATTACTAGGATTTTTTGTTTTACCAGTATCTGCATGATTTTAGGCATTGTGCTTCTGCCACATGATTGGCCAACTGGAAGCACTAACTGTATGAACAGGGTGGCGTTGGGCCACAGACCTGCTACTATTATTTAAACAGTAACTAGTCGTTAGCAGAAATTAGGGTAGCGTAAGGACCACCAGAGGACAACCTTTTATGCAAACAAAAAGTGTACATACATTTATTGCTGTGCAGTGTTACACCATCCACCCCCTTGTCTTCTCCCTCCCTCACTCACACACACACACACACACACACACACACACACACACACACACACACACACACACACACACACACACACACACACACACACACACACACACACACACACACATTATATATATATATATATATATATATTCAGTGCCCAGCTGGCATGCGGGCACGCGGCTGGCGGCGGTGGGCGGAGTGGCCGAACGGAGCATGCGAGGCAGCGCTCCTACACGCTCCCTCTCGGTTCCTCCCCGCTGTCGATGGCCGGCCTGGCCCCTCCCAGCTCTCTGTGGGCGCGGCCTCAGGCTTTCCCGGCTGGGATCGGCGGCCTTAAGGCTGTCCTCCTCGCGGCCGTTTCCTCTTCGGCGGCGAGGATGCGAAGGCGGGCTCAACGTGGGAACGAAGGATGCCGTGGGAGCTCGTGCAGCTCTTTCCCGCGCTGTCCTCAGCGCGGAGATCAAAGGGGCGGAAATCCAATGTCCCTTTTCAGTCTCTGGGGCACGTTCCATTTTCCCACTCCCATGCCACTCTCGAGCTCCACCGCCAGAAGTTACGCTCTTCTCGGACCCCGGACTAAACTCCGCGCCTTGCTTTTATAATGCGGAGCAAGCCCGAGATCCTATTAACGTTAAATCACTGCCAGCCGGCCCGCATAGGCGGCCCCGTCCCTTCGCACACCTGCAGAAGGGGTGCCGCCTACTTAGGTAGCCCACGAAGTGAGCGAGGGGCGATAATAGATTTGGGCGCACGACCATCACAGGCGCACACCGTGACAAGGGTTACTGCAGTTGATCCCCAACACACAAAAAAGCTTGGGATGGAGTTTGGAAGTATACAAAGTGTTTTCTTTTTTCTTGCAGCTCTTTTCAAGCTTTAGCTATTTCCTTCAGGAACTGTAGACCTTTACAATTTGTATGTGTATTCATGCATAAACCACTACATATTAATTTTTATGATGTTAACCCATTTCAAACCAGTTCCCCATACTCATATGGGCATCACTGCATCTTTATCAAAGACCAACAATGCAGAAAAAGACAATAAGATATTGGACTAGTGTAAATGATAAATGTTTAATGTCATAGTGTGATAAATTAAATAAATATGCACCTGCATTTTTTGTGTAGGAACGAAGATTTGTACACCTCAGTGGAAGAACGCCTAAATGAAATCAAAAGTAACAGCAGACAAATAAAAGGATTAATCAAAAGATGCATCCTTAACACATGGACTGTAATTGATGATGAAAGACTGAAGAGAGTTGTGTTTAGGAAAAGAGACAACAGTAAGCCTCATAAAACCATATTACTTGTTGGAGAAACAGGAGCAGGAAAGTCGACTCTTATCAACGCCATGGTCAACTACATGCTGGGTGTTAGGAGTGAAGACAAAATCTGGTGTGAGATCATAGAGACAACAGAAAATCAAACAGGCTCTAAAACAAATGTAGTAACAGTGTATGATGTGTTTACTGAACCCTGCCCGTTCTCTCTGACCATCATCGACACGCCTGGATTTGGAAGCACAGAAGGCATAGAGAAGGATGTACAAATTGCTGAAAGTTTACTTGAGTTATTTAGACTTAAAGAGGGAGTTCATGAAATCGATGCAGTGTGTCTTGTTGTGACATCAGTCACCGTTCGTCTCACTGACCGACAGCAGTATATTTTTAATGCTGTTCTCTCGTTGTTTGGCTACGATGTGGAGAAAAACATTGTCATGTTCATCACACACGCCTCCAGAAAACCTAATAATGCCATTAAAGCCATCAAAGAATCTAAAATCCCGTGTGCTCGGACTGATAACGGAGAGCCGGTGTATTTCAGGTTCGACAGCTTTCACTGTGAAGACCTGAATGATGAGGAAACTTTAGAGGATTATGAATCATCATGGACTCTGTTAAACAAAGCAATGGGGAGCTTTTTGACCTTTCTGAATGAAAGTAACCCCATAAGCACCAAGATGACTGAAGCAGTGCTGAGAAACCGCAAACAACTCACAGCATCCATCTTCAATATGAAGGACCGAATCACACTGGCAGAACTAAAGCAAAACGAATTTAAGCAGATAAAAGAGGCTTTACAGCAACTTGAGAAAAATAGAGGATTTGTGGATGACTTTCAAATTGAGGTGGACGAGGCTTACAAAGAAAAGGTCCCGATAGACTATCGGTGGTGGCACTTTGGTCGGAAAGAGGCGACTTGCTGTACAGTGTGTGAGGAGAACTGTCATTACCCAGGATGCTGGTGGGTCAAAGATCTTTCCTGGTGTAGCGTCATGTCTGAGGGGAAATGCACAGTGTGTACGAGAAGATGTCACTACACTGAACATGTTAAAGAAAGGAAAATGTATGTGATGAAGACAAGGACGGTCAAGAAGACTAATGAAGATCTGAAAAGGAAATATGAGACAGAGGCTGGAGACAAAAAGAGCTTGCTAATTAGACTGGAGAATGAAATAACAGAAATGGAAAAAGAAAAAGTCAGACTGGTGGAAGAGTGTTATCAGTGTGTTGTCATGCTCGAGGGGATTGCATTAGCATCTGACTCTGTGTATACACTGCTGTATCTGGACTTTTTGATTGAGAAAGTCAAAGAAACAGGAAACACAGACCGCGCGAGGAAACTTGAAAACATGAAAAAAGGAGCTGATGAAAAACACTTGGCGCAGTTAATGCGACTGTTCAGTTCAGTGCTACACAAATAAATGGCTTAACATACAGGAGAAAATCATATGAAATCATTGTACAATAATACTCACTCAATTACTCATCACTCTCTGTACCGTTTTATCTTGTAAACAGGGTTGCGGGGGGCCTGGAGTCTGGACAGGGTGCCAATCCATCAGAGGGCACACACATACAGTATACACACACTACAGGCAATTTGGGGAATGTGAATCAACCTAACATGCATGTCTTTGGACTGCTGGAGGAAACCCACCAAGCACGGGGAGAACATGCAAACTCCATGCACACAGAGACGGGAATCGATCCCAGTTAAAAAATGTAGGTCAGTCCGAAAAATGTCAGAGAACTTTAAATTTATTCCGCAGTGCAGTCGTCAAAACCATCAAATGAAACTGAGGCTCTCTTGAGGATCGTCCCAGGAAAAGAACGCCAAGATCTACCTCTGCTGCAGAGGATCAGTTTATTAGAATAACCAGCCTCAGAAACCACCAATTTACAGCACCTCAGATTAGACATTACATAAATGTTTCTTGGAGCTCAAGCGGCAGACGTATTTAAAAATCATCTGTTCAGAGGAGACTTCACGAGTCAGGCCTTCATGGTCGAATTGCAGAAAATAAATCAAAAAGGAACAACGAGTAGAAGAGACTTACTTGGGTCAAGAAACACAAGGAATGGACATTAGATCAGTGGAAAACTGTCCTTTGGTCTGATGAGTCCTAATTTGAGATTTTTGGTTCTAACCTCCATGTGTTTGTTAGACGTAGACAGACTAAACAGACAGTTTCTGAATGTGAGGTTACCACTGTTAGTCTTTTGTTTCTCTAAAGTAAAGCCTTTATTTTGTCACTACATTAAAGCACAGTGAAATTCCTTCTTCGCATATTCCAGCGTAACTGGGGTCAGAGCGCAGGATCAGCCATGGTACAGCGCCCCTGGAGCAATTAGGGTTAAGGGCCTTGTTCAAGGGCCCAACAATGGCTGAGCTGGGAATTGAACCGCTGATCTTCCGATCAGTAACTCAGTGCCTCAGCCCTCTGAGCCACCACTGCCATATAAGCTTCTTCTACAATAATACACCAATTACCTTTTTAAACCAGCTTTGATCATTTTAAATAATTCTACCAATGCCTGTTTATTAAAGCACGAGATAAAGTGTCATGGAAAGTGGTATGGAAAGGAAAATTTCATCTGCTTCCTCATCAGTCCTGGTCAAGAAAAAGAACTGTGTGATGTGCTGATTGACCTCGCCTCAGACCTGAACAGACGGATTTTGTTTTTTTTTTCCATTTTTGTCTTAGATATATCTAAAATTTTACTTTCACAATCTAAAGTCTATTTATGTATATATACTTTTTGAAATAGATTATTTTTAATATCAGTGTTGTAGTTGTAACTGCTTACAATAACCAGCCATTATTAACATGGTCTCAGAGTGAGAACGCTTTGCTGTTCATTATTATTATTATTATTATTATTATTATTATTATTATTATCACTTTATTATAATTTACTTTCACAAATTGTTACTTTATGTTTTGATTATTGTAATGCCGTGTTCCTTCTGTTAAGGCATCATTTACCTTACCATCTGTATTTTCTGCTGAAAATTTATTTTTTTCAGGAATAAAATCTTTAAAATCTGAGTTTATTCACTTTGTTCTGGTAAACAGTAATGATGATGATTCAGAAAGAAAGTGAAAATGATTTTTGGGACTTTTTAATATTCTGGTTGGTTTATATTAAAAAATGTTTTGTAGATAATTAGTTCCTGATAGGTGTAACAAGTGTAACACGACCACACCGTATACTGGTGTATAGTGTAATGTCATAAAAAAAAAAGCAAAAAATTTACATTTCCTCAGTTCTGAACCTAAATATTTTCAGTTAATATTTTGATCAGAGAATCAGAGGAATTAAATATTTATTTCTAAACACTTTCTGAACAACGCTTAAAAGAAAGAGACGCAAACAGGAACAGACAAAGAAAAAACATAAAGAGCCAATAAACACTTTAAATCAGAATCGAGCTCAAATAAAGGACAACAGGTTGAAAGATGGAGATCAGGTGATTTTTACACACCTTGCATAAATGAATATTTACTCCCTGATCTGATCGATGAGGACAGGAGCCCACAGCGGCCCAACACATCCCACATCATAACAGGCTCATTAATGCGGAGATTCATTTTAACACCTATTTAAACATATTTGAAGTATCACTGAACATACAGTTTATTGGGTCATATTTGTAAAACAAACACAGAAAGCACAGAACATTAAGACCAACAACATGTAAAACTATGAAGACAAACTTTTATCTGGTCAGGGGGATTATCTTGATGAGGTGTGTACAGACATACAGTATCACTCATCAGTGTGAGCTGAATGTGCAGCAGGTCAGTGATGAGGAACCAGAGCCTGATGCTGATGACCGACACCTCTCACCTTCTCTACCCGTCCTGAGGGAAAAGCATCCAAATCAAACTGAACAGGTAAACTGGAATGAAATCACGAGCAGCATTAGCTCGTGCTAGGGATTATTATGGCAGTCAATATTAATAAATAATTTTTTTTCCTGAACATTATTTTGAATTAATATTGACTACCGTAATAATTAAAACGAGGAGTTTACTTACTTTAAAGCTTACATTATTCCAATTAACGCATCCTGAGACCGAACGTAAACATTTTGTCCCAACGCGGTCTCCGTACTCCGTAGACCGACAGCGTCAGGGCTCGATTCCAAACCGCGTGCTGTTTACTATGTAGTGCGCCGTAGTGCGCGCGGACAGTGTAAACCCACTCCCCTCAGTAGTGCACGTGTGTAGTGCACTAGCTTTGTGTTCAGGAGTTAGCCTCAGCGCTACTGCTTCAGCATGGAGACTTCTAGATAAACACCCAAACTAAACCTAAAGAAACGTTTATAAAGTCCGAATCTGACTCCGAGTTCCTGTAACTTCTCACACTGAAGGATTATTCAGAGATAAAACAGCAGGATTATTGATTTATACAGTGAGTAACGGTGTGTAGTGCAGGTTTGTTTTTACCTCACATGTGGCTCTGGGATGCTAACTGGATTAGCCAGGCAGGGACTAGAGGGTTATTTATTTAACTTTATTTAGAGTTTATTCTTTATTTACTTCTGGATAAACTTTTATCCAGTGTGTGTGTGTGTGTGTGTGTGTGTGTAAAGCGACAAGCTTACAGATAAGGTTAGAGAAAATGAGTAATTAATATTACATTTAGTAGATACATACATTTAATGAGTTACATTAAATCAATATTCATCTTATTTAATATTTAAATTGTTTTGTAATTTACAAGTCAGTATTTAAGAATATTAGAATATTGCTTTATCAACTTGCTACACGGTATTAATTAAATTTTAATGTACATAATATACAACATTGCATTATAATAATTATGTCCTGAATTTAAGTTTTAATAATAGTAATTTTAGTAAAAAATAATAATATACTAATAATGCCAAATGTTTTAATAATAAATTAAAGAGAAATGTAAAGAATTAGAAGATATAATGTGAAATATAAAATAAAATGCTAAATAAAAACCAAATAATTTTTAATATAAAGAATTTTTAGTATAATTATATTTGTATGTTATTTTTCTGGATGCAAAAATCAATTACATCATAAGATAATAAATAAATGATAAAACAGGAGCCCCGGTGACTTTATGTTTATTTTATATTCATCCCTGCACACGTCTGTGATGATCTCGTTAATGAGCTGTAATTAAAGCGCGTCAGTACTGATGTATGTGGTGTGGACGTTGTTCCAGGTCATGCCCTCCTCCGCCTGCGACTCTCTGGTGGACGATATCGAGGACATGGTGTCCTCCAGTGAGCCGGCTCCTCTCCAGCGCTCCTCCGCCAGACACGCCGTCGTCCCCCGAGTGAGAAAACGCAAAGATCTCGCAGCTAACGAGGAGCTGCAGGTGGACAGGTGAGGACACGAGACACCGGACACGACCAGTCGGAGAGGCGCGCTAACTTCTGTACAGTGCACAATAAAATACAAAATAAAATAAACACGGGCAGTAAAGTTTAATGAGTTCATTTTAAAGAAAATTACATTTTAGTACATTTTGCCCTGAAACAAGTTTTCAATAAGTAAAAATTAATTAATAAAATAATTAAATACAATTAATTCGTATTTATTGTGTGACTTGTTAATCATTTCTGATTTTTCTTCTCTTGCTGTTTAATTTCAGCAGCGTTTAAAATTAACACTAAAAGTTAAAGGAACCTTTGAAACAACATATTACTTTCATTAAAGTGTCTAGTTTCTATTTTTTTTTTTTTTTTTTTTTTTACAAATTAGTAAAATAAAGTTAATAATGTGTATTATGGTCAAGTTTTATATTTTGTAAATGAATAACTTTTTTGTACATTATTTAGATACATAAAAAGTTCATAGGATCACTTTCTTTCAGCTCATTCTTTATGTTATTGTTCTGCAAGTTAGAATAATTACATTATAAATGTTTTATTAGAAATGTATTCTACAAATTTAAACTGATAACTTTCACATGAACAAATAAATAATCTGTGGACTTTTATGCTCATTTATACAATCAAGCAAAATGTTATTTTTGTCGCCATCTAGTGGAGGAAATCTTATATGCGCCAATCCCTGCTGGATTAGGATCAGCTAGATGAAAATATTTTGTTTAAAATATTCAGCCAGTAGTGTTTGTTTTGCGGTGTATTATTATTTTTTGCATGAATAATTTTTTTGCTTCATTGTTTTAAAACAATGTTGCGTCTTGTGTGTCTAAAATGTTTAACATCCATCCTTTAAAATAGATGTAGAGGTTTGTTTAGAGGTGGACATAACGGGAGTATAAAATTATCTCACTCACTCACTCTCACACACAAACACAATGTGATTTCAGAGATATAGTGCGTAATCACAATGCTTGTGTGTGTGTGTGTCCTCTCACTAGTGTGATCCCAGGCACACAGAAGGTGTGGGTGAGGACGTGGGGTTGCTCACACAACAGCTCTGACGGAGAGTACATAGCCGGACAACTGGCTGCGAGTGGCTACAAGATTACAGGTAACACACACACACACACACACACACACACATATATATGGTTTTGTATTTTGATGCATTTTATATTAGAGTTTTTTTTTTATTTTTTATGGGATTTTAAGCTCAACAGTTTTAAAAAGTAACCACTAGATGGCACATTTTCTTTCCTCCACATTTCTAAAGCAAAGTTTTTTTTGAAGACCACTACTTTTGGGTAAATTTTATGAAAACTGATGTTGTGAAGATTCCCAGAGGAACTGACTGAAGAACCTGTCGAGAACTTTTTTCTTTCTTCCTTCCATCAATAACAGAGTGTGTGTGTGTGTGTGTGTGTGTGATTGTAAGATCAGTACAGCAGTGTGTGATGAGGCCTGGTGTATGAAGTACGAGTATAAGAGCGCAGGCGTTGGGTTTACACTCTTAGATTTTTCTAAACTGTTCTGCGTGGAGTGTTTTATAAGTTTGTGT
This sequence comes from Clarias batrachus, assembly GCA_003987875.1. Lineage (NCBI taxonomy): Eukaryota > Metazoa > Chordata > Actinopteri > Siluriformes > Clariidae > Clarias > Clarias batrachus. The sequence goes on from QMIH01000206.1 coordinate 323,742, forward strand.
AGCGTTTTCTCATTAGAAGAAAACACACAAACACCTCAGTACCCTGTGCTGCCCCAGCACACGCCCGAGTCTCCTCAGTGTGTCAGAGAAGGTCCTGAGGTCTCCTCGGTCAAAGACTCATCTCTGAACACTGAGCTGATGTGAGTCAATAATAAGCTCCAGTTTTGCTCCCAGCGGGGTCGTGACCCTCTCAGTACACGTTCTAGTGAACTCCAGTCTGACGGTGGAGTCGAGTGCCGCTGGGTTTCCTTCCTTCAGCACATCGTCTCTGGAGAGGATTAGAGGATTTCCCCTCAGTCTCAGTCGTCCATCCGCTCCAAACGTCACCGTTTCCTCCAGCGAGGTCGACTGCAGTCTCCTGCACCTCAGACGGCTGGATATTTTTCGGCAGAACGTCACGCTGCTCGGAGAGTCTTCACTCTGTGTGTGAGTCGTCTCGGGAATGATTCGCTCAGTCGTCTGTGCGGAACATCATCGGCTCTCTACAGGAATCAGTTCATCTGTTTAAGTCTCCGGGTTTCCCCGAGTCGTTCGTTCATCATCCAGACGCTTCATCATGCAGTCTGAGTCAGAACGAGAATTGATTCGTTCATCTCTCGAGTCATTCGAGTCCTTATCATAGACTAAAGACCAGATACATAATGAATTAATCTTTTCTTTTTCCTTATAACATTATGTTTTTGTCTTGTTTGTTGTGTGATTAACGTTTGTCTAAGTAGTAGATGTTAGTGAAGTAACACGTGATATTTTAATTACGTTTTGATCAAATTAATGAAATGACTCGGAAAAACATTGGTTCATTTTGCTGAACGAGACTCAAAGACTCGAGGATCCTGGAGACGATGTCGAGGCTTATCTGTGCACTGTTTTGGATCGGCTGTTGTTTGTAAAAGTCTCGTCATCACGGCTCCAGCTGTACGATATAAACGTGAGTGTTCTTCACCGCGTGCTGCTTCACTCTTCTTTTCACTCTTCGCTCTGATGGTTTCCTGCTTTGTCTTCCTGCACGTTGTATCGTTGTGTGGTGTACAGCGGTGTATCCCAGCCAAATCACAGACATGCTGATTCACACGGGACTGATATGATCACAGGATCTCAAGGGGATTTTTACTTTACAAATTACAGACATGGTCGATTCTCGCAGGATTTGGATCACAGACAACCGCCTTAATTATTACACATGACCAGATCTATTTACAAAGGATTAGTATCACCTGCTGATCTCTAAAGTCTGAGTCTGCAGGTCTGTTCTTATGGTTCTGGTTGTTGGGTCTGAGTTACTCGGTGCTGGTCCGGTCCGAGGGGGGGGGGGGTTGTCTGGTCTGGGTCTATAGAGCTTCATAAGAGAACCTGAGTTGGAGTACGATTGGGTTTGGGGTCTCTACCTGTTTATACTAGGGGAGGTGCGAGGCGCTGGTTCCTCAGTGTCGTGTCCAAGATGCATGTCGTCCGAGTCGCTCGATCAGAGTGAGACACTACAGCGTGATTAGACTCAGACAGGATGTTTAAAATGAGCAGGAGTTTGATCATGGCTGGAGCTCCTGTGAGGTTCCTCTCGTTCCTGTTCCTCTGTAGATGAGATCAGGCAGGAGGGTAACGCCATTATCATCATCGTCTGCAGGGAATAAATAAAATGAGTAGTGTGTCGGAGCGTTCCTGAACTCAGACGAGAGAATCAGTATCGCAATCTATCATGTAATGAAAATGTTGTTCAGATGTATCGGATTCTAACTTCGTCTTCTAACTTAATTTATACCTAGAACTTAATTCATTTAGTTAAATCTGGCTTTGTTAGTTGTAGACTGTTTATTTTTTTTGTTTCAAAAAAAGTTTTAAAAGAAGAATATAAATATTTGAACATTGATTTGGGGGAAAATGTTTTCTTACAGTACACAGAGTACACTATATATATGTAGGAAACTGTAAAATGGTAATTTTTATTTCCTTTTATTTTATTAAATTTAACTTAATTCTGTTTGATTTCATTAAAATTTCTTTAATTGTATTTAATTTTATTATATTTTTGTTTTAAAACTTTTATCGTATTTTATTTCATTTTATTTTATTCTACTGTATATATAAATTCAATCTTTGGGCTCCCCCTGCTGGACGAGGTTCGTACTGCAGTAATCAACAGACTGAAATATGATTAAGATTTAATCATAGTATTTTGTATTTAAACAGAAGAAGTCATGTGGTGTCCCCGGGCCGACCCCCGTTGGTGCCTGGTGTTAGTGGTTAAAGAGCAGGGGTGAGTTATTTTAGCGTGACCTCCAGAAGACCCTCTTACCCCTCTCAGTCTGTCTGTTATTCGGCTCTCAGCGGGATCTGACCGTCGGCTCCTCGCCCGCTCCTTTCTGCCGACGGAGGCACGAGTCTCCTGTTGTGCTCAGACATCTGGTAGCCATCAGTCTCCAAACACCTCTTTACTGGAGTCTGAGCGAAGGCGAAGTGTAAGCTTTATTGAGCGAGTTCTGGGAGCGTTCTCCCGACTCAGCGCTTTATCGCATTATCTCCGCTCATTAACTCCAGCCTCGGAACGCTTTTTATATCGACACGTCGCTCGCTGGAGCACGGGTCATAAACGCATCGATCGCCTGCGCGTCGGGACCCGCACCGTCCTGGAAGCGCTCGACTCGGCTCGGCTCTCCTCTGGGCGAACGCTCACAGATGACAGTAATTAAGTCGAGATATTTTAAGGAGCTTAAAGAGGCGCAGCTGCATCGAATTATACACGAGCCAGTCCAAGAGGCGGCGTGCGTCACTCCGCGCCGGCTCACCGTGTCCTCGGGATACTCTCGGCCCTCTGACCCCGCTTTAAACGAGTTCATCCAAAAATCAGGTCTAATGGAGAAGCGATTTGTGCAGAGCTTTATTTCCAAATGTGTTGCTTTTTTTTTTTCCTTCATGCCTTCGTTTGTTCTTTTCCGATACGTTCACACGACTCAGGTGTTTCCTCTTCTGTAGGCGTTACGCTTAACATCATGGTTTCTAGTTCTAGTTCACAGAATCATCTGGGTCCTGACTGAGGAAACGCAAACAAGCGTCAACTCCGTCCTGAAGATATCAGGAGACTTTTATACAGCTTCACCTCAAACATCTTACAGAAACACAGTTCACCTTCCACTAAGTGTCTGCCTCTCGTAGTGCGCTACGCAATAAATCAGCAGGAGGCCTTCAGACCTCATCACCAGGATCAGGGAGGAATAAATAGGTTCGTCTGCCCTCTGGGGCCCCCTGCTGGTGCGGGGGACGTTGTCGGTTGATGTGCGGCGCCGCCTGTGAGCGAGTGTTCGATCCGTTCACATGGAGCGTCTGACGTACAGCACCTGATACACTACAATATAAACCTGTGTAGCGTCGCACCGAGGAGTGCACAATAAACCACACCATGATTGTACATTATTAATAATCAGTTATTCGCAATAATTATTTAATGATGCGCTACGGTACACAACTGACTCTGTGTGTGTGTGTGTGTGTGAAACATCAGGCGCGTTCAGACACGCTACCATAGCGTTCACTTATCTAAAGCTGAGCTCTAACAGCAGCACTCTCTGTCTGTCTCTCTCACTGTCTGTCTCTCTCACTGTCTGTCTCTCTCACTGTCTGTCTCTCTGTGTCTTTCTGTCTCTCTCTCTGTCTCTCTCACTGTCTGTCACTGTCTGTCTCTCTCACTGTCTGTCTCTCTCACTGTCCGTCACTGTCTGTCTCTCTCACTGTCTGTCTCTCTCACTGTCTGTCTCTGTCTTTTTGTCTCTCTCACTGTCTGTCTCTCTCACTGTCTCTCTGTCTGTCTCTCTCTCTGTCTCACTGTCTGTCTCTCTCACTGTCTCACTGTCTGTCTCTCTCACTGTCCGTCACTGTCTGTCTCTCTCACTGTCTGTCTCTCTCACTGTCTGTCTCTGTCTTTTTGTCTCTCTCACTGTCTGTCTCTCTCACTGTCTCTCTGTCTGTCTCTCTCTCACTGTCTCTCTCACGGTCTCTCTGTTCAGTTCAGAAGAGTTTTATTGGCATGAATGTTAACAGAATCATTACATTGTTGCCAAAGCAATTAGAAAACATACAATCATGCACACACATATACATACACAACATCGATATTAATAACAATAACAACAACTATCTGAACAGTATTGATATAGTTTCATTTATTTATTCATTTATTTTTGTTAGGGACATTCAGGTTACGCTGTGTCTCACTGTCTCTCAGATTCTCACACTTGGACACCTATTTTGCAGCGAGGGGAGCAGTGCGACCTTCTCCTAAAATTATTCTTACTTTTTCATCTTCTGTTAATTTGGAAAAATTTGGGATTTTATAAGTAATGATCTCAGTGAAGGTCTTCCTTATATGKTGATATTTTTGGCAGTAAAGAAGGAAGTGCATCTCTGTCTTTCTGTCTCTCTCTCTCTGTGTCTCTCTGTCTCTGTCTCACTCTGTCTTTCTGTCTCTCTCTCTCTGTCTCTCTCTGTCTCTGTCTCTCTCTCTGTCTCTCTCTCTCTTTCTCTCTCTCTCTCTCTCTCTTGTCTGTCTCTCTGTCTCTCTGTGTGTCTCTGTTTTTCTGTCTCTGTCTCTCTCTCTCTCTGTCTCCCTCTCTCTCTGTCTCTCTGTGTGTCTCTGTTTTTCTGTCTCTCTCTCTGTCTCTCTCTCTCTGTCTGTGTCTGTGTGTGTGTGTCTCTCTCTCTCTCTCCCCTGTCTGTCTCCCTATCTCTCTCTGTCTCTTTATCTCTCTCTCTATGTCTCTCTTCCTCCCTCTGTCTCTCTCTCTCTCTCTCTCTCTCTCTCTCTCTCTGTCTCTGCTCTCTGTTAAACCTGGTTTGTTGTCACACAGGATGTGCGCGGTGTGTATGCTAATTGTGCTACTTTTTTCTTCCTTTCCTTTCAATTGTGGGAAAGTGTCTGTAATTGTTGTTCAGGAAACGTACAGCGCTCGTGTTCAGATGTGGTTTCGGCTCTACAGCGAAATGACGAAGCTCTCGGCTCTCAGCTGAGCGAGCGCTTTCCTCCCCGTGTAGCGCAGACACGCGACAACACCTTGACGATGATGAAAAGGGGCGGGGCTTACAGTTCACACGTCTGGGAGAAGGAAGCCTTGAACTTTTGAGTCTGGAGTTCCTGTCTGGGTTAAGAAAAGTTTAAGGTGTTGTTTCTTTTGTTTTTTTTTTTGAGTCAGATTGATTTTTAAGCCGATTTTCAAACCCGTGTGATGTCACTGAATTTTGGCCAAAAATTTAATTAAATTCACAAAAAAAAACAGTTGAACTAAATGGAATTAAAGGAAAATTAAATATAATAAAATAGAAGGAAATTATATAAAATAAAATAAAATAAAATAAAATAAAAATAATTACAATTGAATAAAATAAAAAAAATTAAATTAAATTCAACAATACAAATGAAAATAAATAAAATAAAGTTTACTTAAATGAAATAAAATAGAATGAAATAAAAGGAAATTAGACAAAATGAAGTGAATACAATGAAATACAATTTATTGAAATAAAATCCAATTTAATAAAATAAAGTACAGTAAGATGAAACACAGTTAAATAAAATGAAATAAAATGACATGATTCCTACATATAGTGTCTGTGACGTGTCCTGTAGGAAAATATATAACACATCAATTAAATGTTTTTTTTTTATCTTGTTTCTGAACTTTAAAGAAAGTGTCTGCACATAAAGCAGTGTATAAATACTCTACTGTATATAAGAAACATGTTGCTGCGCAGTGTGTTGCAATATGGATGATGTCATCGTGTCAGACGTCCAGCCTCTCGTCTAAGTTGAGGAATGCTGGATGTCATAATGACCTCAGACGCACTTCTCTTTTATTTCATTTGATCCTGATAAAGAGAACAGTTCTCCGTGTGCTGCTGCTGTTTGTCTCTCTCTGGAGCGGCGCTGTGAGGTAATGACTCGTTACCGCGGTGATTTCTGCCCCAGCTCTCTGCCCCGGGCCTCGCCGCTCTCGAACACGTCTCTAATTATCTCATTAACTAGGTGTTAGTCTCATCTAGTCTCGCGAGCGGAGCAGCGTGCGGTATTAGACCCGTTATTATCACCCTGGACCTGTTATTATAGGGCGTGTCACGTGTGTGTCGCACAGGGGTTAACTCACCAGCTCCGGGTTCTGATTGGCCGCAAGGCGTCGATTAATATCCTTTTACAATTCTACAGTCACGGCACAAATAAGAGAATTCAACGTTTATAGAAGGAGTCTCCAGTTTTAGAAGAAATAAACACTGTATGTTTGAGTAAATAAAGTCACGGTGCGGAGACGCATCGATACGCCACTGATTATTTTACTTTATCAGCGTGACACACACACACTGCGTGTGTAAACGGTTCACTCTCGAGTCACGACCGTGTTAAAGCCTGGGTATTGTTTTAAAATCTAAAGTATTTCATGGTAGATGATTTAAAGTGGCTGGAAAAACTGGATGGAGCAGATGGTTTTAAGAATTGCTCAACAATTCGCAGTAAAGCTGACAAAGGCAATCTAGAAGATTATAACCCTCGCTGTTCTGAGACAGCTCGGAGACGTGGATGAGTGAAAAGCGTGAAAACCGTGAGCAGCGTGTTATTTTATCCGTCAGCAGCGCTGTAACGGTCAGGGATTGGAGAAAGGTCACCGAGTGTGCTTCACACGTGGAGGAAGGGAAAAAGAAAGAAGGCATTCTGACGATGACGAGCGTCTCTCATCGAGCGCTAGGTGGCAGTGTTGATCCGTCACTCGGGTGATTTCTCACAGAGATGACTTCTGCTGAAACACATGACGTCAGATTAAATTAAAGAAAAAGAACAAGGTGGGGGAAAAAGAAAACAACAAAACTACACGTTGCCTTTGGGTGGAACGTCAACTTCTTAACATAGATCTCATATTTATGAATAAATGAATAATTTTCCTTTTTGATTAACTGAAGTTTCGGAAACGTTGTAGACGTGCTCACAAAAGCATGGGGTTTAAAGGCAGAAACGTGATTTTCAGTAAAAAGGATGGGGGCTGTTAATTATTTTCTTTGCAAATGATAACAGTTTGATGTAATTTAATCTTTAAAACAGCTTGTTTTTTTATTTCCTTCAGCATTACATCATTCCTTGTGGTAATTAGGTCAGTTGAACAGAGCTCGTGTGCAGTTCATTCAGTCGCACACTTCACTAACCTACCCATAGATGGCACTGTTGCTCAATGCAGAGGTTCCAAAAATCCATCCGAGACGGCAATCTTTTTTTTTTTTTCTTTTTCCCCTCCCAGACTCAGACACACACACACACACACACACACACACGCACACTGCAGTAATGATTTACATAAAACGGATAGTATTGCCTGTAAACATTAACTGCCAACGGTTGCTACATCCTCGTTTCGAGCAGGCGGGAGACGGTTTCAGGAAGCACGTCCTTGTGTATCAGGAAAAATAAAGGTGTATCCAGGGTGTATCTCCGTAACAATAATAATAATCATAACACCATGATGATTCAATTACATTTGGTACTTTTTGGATTTGATCTGGCGTAATGCTGTTTTTTCCACATTTGTTTTATCGTATTTAATAATCCACGTGAGGATGTGAAAGTCACACCGAACACTGAGCGTCTGCGCGTACTCCTCGCTCATTCATGAAAATGCCGGCTCTCGGAGCGTCGTGATTGGTCGAGCGTCATCTACGCTGCTGTACTCGTCTCTCCGAGGCGACCAATCAGGAAAACCCCGGTCTGGAAGCACAGCGCTGTGCTGGAGCTCGCCGAATCACCCCGACACAGCTATCACTCCACAAAACAAACCGGTGAGAGGCTTTTTTAAAAAAAAAATCCTCACTGCTGCAAGGATGGAGAGAGAAAAGGCAAGAGTGTGTGTGTGGATTGAAAAAAAAATAAAAAGGAGGAGACTGGAAACCAGAGCGAGCGAGGAATGAGCTGCGTTTACCGAGCGTTCTGTTATGGAGGAGACGAGCTCGGAGAAGTGAGAGTGGAGAGAGGGAGAGAGCGAGGATGGTGTTACGGCTGGACGGACGGACGGACGGACGGAGCTTAGCGCCGAGCGAGTGTCCGGCTTCCTTCTCACAACCCGTACATCACGTTGGGAACTAACTGAGAACAAACTCTACAACTCTGAATACAGGCTGTTATTGGTTTATGTAAATTATGTTTATTCATAATTAATTGCAGAATGCGTCGTTCTTTCTTTATGCACCTGTTCTGTGGGAGCGATCTAGTGTTAGGGGTGGAGCATGAGATCCGACAGGTGCTTTATAAGGAAATAAAGAAGGTTAGTTTTGTTTTTTTTGACAGACTTACAGTCTAAAACGTTTGTCCAACCCACCACAAGCACTCCTGGCCACTTCAGCACGTCATTATACCAGAAATCACAACACCATTGACGCTTTCGTCCTCGAGATGTGTTCCTTCTGCTAGCTGTAACAAGAAAAAGTAATAGTTTAGTATGTTGTCCGAGTTAACCAATCCCACAAAAGGAAACGTTCTTTTTTACGGATCTGAGTTCAGGCTTTGATGTTAAGTCAGACCCTGCTCTTTTTATGAAGTCCTCCTGGTGGTCCTTCTTGACCTGCTGGTAAAATGCATCAAGAGATTCCAAGACATATGTCAATTGGCTATTAAGCCTTAAACGAGAGTGGGTTTTAATTGAAGCTCATCACGGAGCGCCCTCTTTTATCTGTCCTTGCCAGTGGTGAGTAAATCTTCTGGCTAAAGGTAAACACTTATCTGCGTCTCTCTCTCTTGCCCTTGCTCGAGGGCCTCTGTGACTTTGCAGTGCAGTGATCAGATTGGCAGGATAATTCAGAGAAACCTGATGAATACTGACTGCCAAGGGTGCCTCGGCTCGAATAGGTCTCGACACTCGCGCGCATTCCCCTGTTGCACATTTGGGGGATTTTCATCAGTTCTCCGGCGAAGACCGATACACAACTCCACACAGTTTCATTCCATCACATCTTCCAGCTCCAATCTCTGCCTTGCAGCCCATTGTTTCTGTGACCCACCGAGGTCATCTTCTGATGAGTAAAGCCGGCATTACCACCCCACTACCCCCTCCCCCCGCGACACTTTCAGCCCGGACCCCATAAAACCAAGTCCATCTCCAATCACACTTCCACCAGGGGGGCCATCATCATCCGTCACCAAAAGTGCACTGATAACAGGAAGAGAGAACCAGGGATTGACCAAAAGCGATGGATCAGCTTGGGTTCTAGTCATAATCAGGAACAGGCACCAATCTCTACTCCTCCTCCTCCTCCTCCTCACATGCAGTCATTTTCTCAGCAGCTGACTGTAGTAGAATGATGCGGTGGCCTTTCACCCAGGCTTAATAACTCCTGCTTTGGAGAATCTGCTGCTGGAGGTCGGCTTATATCAGTTTATAACCCTGTAAGGTTTGATTGTGTGCCTGTGGTAAAGGCGTGTGGGAGATGGTGGCTACAGCTCAACTTCACAACCTTCACCGGAATGAGAGGAAAGTGTCTGGACGTTGTTTTAGCCCCTCATCCCACCAGATGATCAAATGATGGCTTCTGCTCTAAAACTCTATTAAAACCGAGGGCACTCCTGAGAAGGGAAATATGTCCTCCAAGCAACAAAGAACTTTGGTGCGAGTCACTTTACTTCCTTGTTCTAAGAAGGTTGGTGAATAGGAGAGGAGTCTCTGGCCTTTAACTCCATCTTTCTACTTTGGGATCACTTGGCTCTAACTTCCGTTTAACAATTATTTAGCACAAACGCAACACTCCTCAGTGCGACGTGCAGCAGAATGCTTATAACGACGATCTGTGACCAGAAAATAAAATGACGGCCAAGATAATCCCAAGATATAACAATTTTAATGGTATTAAGTTGAGACATGTTCCTGATTCCTGTGCAAATAGATGGTGAATTGTTGAAGGATCAGGCTGAGCCTCATTGTAATTCCATTGCCAAGGAGATGTATAAATAAATATTGTGACTATGGCGTGAGTTTGTGTGTCATGCAAACACTCCAAGAGAATAGTTCTAGGTGTTGTCCGTGTTCTCATGTAGCAGAAGTGCTTCCTTGAACGCGACCGTGAGAAGAGTCCACTGTTCCTACCGTTATCTTCCTGTCCGTGATCCAAGCACCTGGGAGAGCTCATTGTGCTTGTTGCCCTCAACTGATCGCACCACTCTTTGTAGAGCCTCCTGTCCTACCTGGCGCTGTTCCCAAATCCGGCTCTCAATGGTGCAGGTATAAATGTTTCTTAAGACATTGGAGCACAAGTCCATCCGACATTAAAGATAGTGAACACATTGATAGACTTTCTTCTTCAAGCATGATTTTGTCTTCCTAATGTTCGAGGTAATCCTTCCCATGGATGTCCGATCTCATGCCGATAGCAACAGTGCCACCAACAAACCTAATGCTGGAGGTAGAACTGGAAGTGGCCACGCAGTCGTTAATGTTCAATGATATAATTACATCAGGGAGCTCAGGACACAACCCTGAGGTACGCCAGTGGCCAGGCTGAGGGAAGTTGAAGATCGACTGATACACTTAGCTAAGTGAGGGGGATTTGTTTTATGCGCTATAACCGAGTTAACCTGGATCTTTATTTTAAAGGTCTTGTATTTTACTGTTCATTCAAAAAAGTTAACACAAGGTCTCAAGGTTGTCACAAGTTTTAAAACTCCCCCTTTTTCACTCCTCCAGCTGTTTTAATGTCTATGTAAATGATCTAGTGCTGAGTCCCGCCCCTCCAAAAATCAGCAGAGCTGAGCAGCAAGCAGGGGGAGGGGAATCATCTTATATGAGGTCATGTTAGAGGGTAAATACCAAAAGAAAAGAAAAAGGGCAAGAAGCAAGGGATTCTTTTTATACATGCACGCTAGAGATGCGTCTAATTGTCTAAACATGACACGAATGGGAATTTTGCATAGCAGATGTCCTTTAAACCATAGAGGAGATGCTATCACAGCTTTCTGAATTATTAAGTCAGAAGTTTGAGATAAAAAAAAACTGAGGTAGTCTGTTTGAGTTAATCTTGGTGTCAAAAGTTGGACATTTAAAGGAGTATTTTATCAGTGTTGAGAGGTTAGGTTGGATTTTGTGAGGTTGCTTCTAGCCAAAATGAAGAAATAACATCATTATATTTTGATGTAGATTTTTAATATTGATTGCTTCTTCCATGTTTTGTTTATCTTCAGAGTTATTTGTTTGATTTCAACCCCATATCCTGGTTCATCTCGTTTTTTTTTTGTTGCACAACAAACCGACCGTGAGCCGAACGTTGCGCTGAAAATAAAGTACCCTCTTCTTTTTCCGTTCTCTTTTCTCATCTCCTCCTTCTCTGGTAAAGTAACCTCACTCTCTCTCTCTCTGTTTTTGCTCATCAATTTTAATGACTGCTTTACCCTGACCACCTGCTGGAGCTGAGTGTGCTGAAGGGTGTGACCCGAGAGGACAGGACTCCAAACGTATTAATTCTGCACGTCTGGATCCCCGGCCTCGCGCATGCCAGCCGCACCGTATAAATACAAACGAAAGGGTCAAAGGGACCGGAGTGTTTTTGAAAGCTGGGCGGCTCGGGATGAAGGCTGCAGCGATTTGCATGCAGCGTCTACGTTATGGTGTAGCAAAGCAGAAAGGTCTGACTCGAAGCAAATGAGAAGCCGCTGACCTTTCTGTGTTGTGGAAATGGTGTATAATTGCACAGACACGTTTCGCATCAGCAAGCTGCGGGGGTCTTTCGATTAATCTGTCTACTCGTTGAAAAAAAAAAAATTAATAAAAGAAAAGGAAAGAAGAGATGAGCTCTGACAGTAGAGGTCCTTTTTTTTTGTGTTTGTTTTTTTGACGCGAGTGACCCTCGGTGCCACACGGATTCCTTGCGGATTTGCGCGTTCGTGACCGGCGTAGGGGAAATCGCACAGCCCGAAGTTAACTGACTTAATACGGTATTTTGAATTTGAAGAAATCCATAGTGCTGTATTGATCAGGCGTTAGTGGCTTGACTGATTTTTCGATCGCTGAGAGCTGGAGTGTCCTTCAGTAGAGGCTATTTATAATCGCCCTGACTCGGGGCATTAATATCTCATGTGGTTTATGTTCTCATGAACATGACTTACTTCAGTCACAGGTGGCCAGATGCTGATGTTGTGGGCCCGGGGGAACACCAGGCTGTGACACTAGGGTGGCTAATTTCATTCAAATATTCACAATCATTGAACATTTTGTCTTACGTTTGTAGACTCAAAACAAATAGTTACACTGGTAATAGTTGCATGAAGGTAAGTGCTTCATATTTGTTATTTATCTACAGGACGTTTTCAAAAATCACCAAATCACACGCACTACAAGTTTAAAACAAAACACCATGATGAACGAGCCTTTTATCTGGTCACTTTTAGCATCAGCTTGTGGCATGTTCAAGGCAAAACTCCACGTGACTTATAGACCACACAAACATCACCTGTGATCGAGCACGTTTTGCGACCGCGTGCTGCACGGGTTCATAACTCGGATTTCCGAGCGGTGAATTGAGCCGCACTGCGTCCAGTTGTTTGGAGTTGTTTAAATCCAGTCCTGGAGGGTCACAGTGTGTAATTCACCACACTTGCACATTTCAGACAACATGTCCGTGATGAACAGAAGCACATCCGTTATGAGACAAGTGTGATGATTAGGAGACAGAACGGGGGACCTGCGAAAGGATAATGTCCTTTCAACATGGTGACGTTTTTAGTTTTTTTAAAAATTTTAAAACATACATAGCCTTTAGACTTTAGTTTAGACTCCCCATCAATTTTAGGCAGAACACAGTGTCTACGTTAAAGTGTCCAAGCACATGAGGAGATGATTGTGTAAAGGTTTGTAAAAGGTAAATGGTGCATAAATATGCAAAGCCATTAAAGTTCAGAAAGAGGTACAGCACACGCCTCCTTCACGTCGGACGTGTGTGCTGTGATGTGCAGGGTGATGTAGACGCTGCTGCTCGTGTCCTGCATCTGTTTGTGGGGCATAAAAACCCAGCTACAACATAAAAGAATACAAGAGTAAATACCCTTAACACCCATCCGGATTCTCCTTCACTGTCAAGTTTAGGAAGCGTCATGGAGACGGTCTTCATCCGTGTCCGTGTCTTGGGTTTTACAGTTATTCAAGCTGCAGTAAAGCGGTGAGAAGCTGAGCAGGTGTTCACGAGCAGCGTGTTCTACCAGTGCTGGATGTTCAGGAATAGCTTGTAGTTGTCAGTTCATCTCACACACAGGGTCGTTTGTGTGTTAGACCAGTAAAACATCCAGGACAGGGGGGTTATTCCAGGACCAGGGTGTGGAACCTGTTGCCTCGGTACACTCTGAGTTTTTCTTGGATGATTTCCATTTTCCAGTGGAACTCCCCGAAAAACTCATAGGTCTTATTTATTAGAGTTACATAACACGTGTCCTGCTTGTGCTCCCTGCTGAACTTTTTTTTTTTTGGGGGGGGGAGGGGAAGTCATCGTGGATATACACACTGAGGCTCTCAGGTTTTTCCATTTAGATCATTTAGTTTCTTGGACGTTACGTATACATCTATACACACATACATATGTTTGACTAATCCTAGCGAGTCCAGCCAAACCTTTCTGCGCTCTATCCTACCTGCTCTCAAAAACTGTCGACTCTTTCCCGGTTGGATGACCTCAACGTCTCAAACGAGCAGATAATCCAGAGCTGTCGTGCTCAAACTGTCCTGATGTTTCAGAAAATGATGTTTCTGACCTGCTAAACGCACATCGTCCTTGAGACTGTCGGAGAAACTAGGGTCCGGGTAGTATGTTTGGTCTTCCAGTGGGACAAGTACAAAGCTTTCACGCTCATGATCAAACGGCTCTGTCTTTTTTGACACGTGAGATACGATGTCTCCTGGAAATACCGTGCGAAGGACCAGTCCATGCAGCTTGCATTTCTTTTGATTTAGGGGTTTAATTTGGAGTGAATTATTGATGACATTTATATGAAAGGGATCAGTTACTGTTGTGCGTGTTTGTGTGTGTGTAGAGTAAATCAGTCTTTATAACCTCTCTGACTCTATGAGCAAGAGTCTCTGTAGCACTCGATATGTTTTCCTTGTCCTGCACATGCTCCTGTACTTCATAATGCATTTACCGGCTGTTTATCCATTTCCTAAGCTCCCTTCACCGCCTCGCCCTTTTCTTTCCCGCGGCCCACTTCTCCGGTCACGAATCTCGAGGTTATTCCTGCACAATGCGCTGAGGTATGATGTCACTCTCGGCCATCTGCTAGTCTCAGGGGCTCGAGAGACCGAGAGGATAAGCGTGAGTAAACAGCGGCGCGGGTCCCGGCGGTAACGGGTGAGCGCGTGGCGACTTCCTCGAAAGCAAGCGAGAAACCGCAAGGCTGCCTGCTGAGATGGAAGCCGCATTACCCGTCAGCCCAGTGGTGCATGCAAGACTGTGGCTGCGTCGCTATTACCGGACTCCCACAGCACAACGAGGACACCGGGGAGTGGCAGCGGGCAGAGATGAGGCCAGGCTGAAGAGTTTCTCTAAAACAATCCCCAGGCTCTGGGTCCTAATGGGCGTGTTCGCGTCGATGACTCGAGGGGTGGCGACGGGAGGCCCGTCGGTTCCCCGTGCAGGCCGCGAGAGTGGATAGATGATCGAAGGATTTCACACGACAGGAGATGAACTAACGGCAATGCGGCTCCACCAGACGTGTGCGTCTCATTCGGGACTTTCGGGAATGACTTCACCATCGGGAGCCTCCGATCAGTTACGATGCGATTTGGTTTAGTGAGGATGACTAACCCAGTTCCTGAATACTCACCAGTCACACCAGTAAAGCAGATGTTTTGGACACACAGGTGTTTTAAATCAGTGTGAGACATCATTACTCCCCCGGAAGTGTCTGCTGGCTCGCTCTGAGACGCCGCTCCTCACACCTCTCTGCAGTGAACAGGCTGACGTTCACGCATCTGTGTGTGTGTGTGTGTGTGTGTGTGTGTGTGTGTGTGCGAGGCTTTTACTCAGGACTCGTCTTTGTGTCAGACGTCTCCACTGAGAGGTCCGGCCGAGCTTCAGCCAGTGCGCTGAGGAACCGCTCAGGTGTGATGGTTTAGTCAGGCAGGTTCTCTGGGACGCGCAGGTGTGATGAAACCTGCAGTGTTGCTCTCTTTTACCTGTTGACTTAAAAAAAAAAATACCCATCATTCTTTCTTCTGATTTACACAAGCCTCACTTCTTTCTTTTTTTTTTTTTTTTTTACAACATATCAATTTTAGTTTTTCTTTCTTTCTTTTCTGTCATTCTTTTACCTTTTTTTTCTGTATTTTTCTTTTTTTCCCCTTTCTTTTTTATTTGTTCTTTACCCTTTTTTTTCTTTATTCTTTTTTTCAGTTTTCCCCTTTCTTTCATTCTTCCATCTCTTTCCTCTTTGCCTTCTTTCTTTCCTTTTCTTTCCTTCCTCCTTTTTCCTTTTATTTTTCTTCCTTTTGTTTCTTTCCTTACCTGTCTCTTTTTTTTCGATTTGCTTCTTTTCATTTCTTTTCTCCTTTGTTCCTTTTTCTATTCATTCTACACCATCTTCTTTCTTTCTCTTTTCTTTTTTTGCTTCTTTGTATCTCAGTTGAAAACCTCACCATTTCTTTTTTCTTTTTCTTTCCTATCTTTTTCCTGTTTGTTTGCTTTAAACACTTCTATAGCTCTGAGGTGCATCAGGACATGAAGCATTCCCTTCTTGCTCAGGTTGTAAAACAGAACAGGGACAGATCTCTGAATATCACCTCACCTCACTACACTCCTGAAGTGTATCCAAGCCCTTCTTTAAGAACTCCTCCTGAGTTGCGTGTCCAGCCCGAGCTTCGTTCGTGTTGGGGGTGTTTTTATAGTTTAGTTTTAGAGAGGCGGCTCCCTGACGTCCTCTTCTCCGCCGCTCATGAGGAGAATGAGGACGGCGGTCTCTCGGGGAGGCTCGTCTCAGTGTGCGGTCGCTCGTCGGTCCGCACGCTGCTTTTCCCATTCCGGCTCTAATGGGAAGCCTTCGTCCCGGCGCAATTTAGATTTTCAATTTCGATATTCGGCGTAAAACATCAGGAGCGCTTTACGCCCAATTTGCATATAAAGAGGTCGGCGTCAACAAGCCGCTCACCCACGGCGTGCGCGTGCATCTGCTTCAGAGTAATGCTGCAGATTCACCGCTGGAGTTTGTGTGTGTGTGTGCAAGAGAGAGAGAGAGAGAGAGAGACAGAGCTCTTTCAGCTTTCAGGAGCTACAGTCTCTCTCTCTCTCTCTCTCTCCGTCTTGAAAGCAGACAGGAAGTTTGTTGTTTTTGGATCTAATTAGAGACGGAGTGGTGTAGGGACGGAGGAGGATGGATGAAGAGAGATGGAGAGTGGAAAGTGGAAGTTTAAATGAAGAAGCAGTATATAAAGTGTAATTTATGATTTTGACGCCTTGTTAAACGATGCCTGGACCTGTTGCTATGGCGACACAGGAGACACCTGAAAAAAAAAAAAAACGCAGCATTTCTGCTTCTTCTGCTGAACCTGAGATAATACCGCACCACTGAAGAAGGCATGGGGCAGGAGTCCGGGGACTGGGGACTACTGGCAGGGGCCATGGGGCAGCAGGTCAGGGCGCTGGGGTCGTGGGTGCAGGAGGCTGGTGGCAGACCGCCAGGGTTCTGGATGCATGGGGCAGGGTGAAAGAGGCAGGCTGCTGGGGCCTAGAGACGATACAGGAGGGCCCCAAAAAAAACATGCATTTCTGCTTCTTCCACTGAAGCTGAGATAAAGCCGCGTCACGGCAGGATGCAGGAGGCATGGGCGATGGGGGCATATAGAAGTGACCAGACAGATATATAAAGTTTTCAATAATAAATCTGTAATAAAAACGTCATGCGATCAAGGCTTGGGGGTGACGGAATCACCGTGAGGTCAGTTTGGAGCTTGTTTTTCCACATTCATTTAGAGAGAGAAGGAAAGAGATGGGAAAGAAGTTAACAAAGAAATAAAGAAATATAAAAAAAGAATAAGAAAATAAGCATGTGAAGTAATTTTAGGAAAGGTGCGAAAGCGGGTCTGATGAGGGCATGTGTGTGTTTATAGGTGCTTTAGTGTAAGTAAGTCACTTTAATGTAACTTTAAACAGATTAAAAGCATAAGAGGAGAGAAAGCTGAGAGCGGTGCTTCGTGATTCAGAGTTTAAATGCAGTGTAACCCTTCCTTCACCTACCCACACTGATACCTGCCCCTCGATACTTCTCCACCTGCCCCTCGATACTTCTCCACCTGCCCCTCGCTACCCCTCCACCTACCCACACTGAAACCTGCCCCTCGCCACCCCTCCACCTGCCCCTCGCTACCCCTCCACCTACCCACACTGAAACCTGCCCCACGCTACCCCTCCACCTGGTCATACTGAAACCTGCCCCTCGCTACCCCTCCACCTACCCACACTGAAACCTGCCCCTCGCCACCCCTCCACCTGCCCCTCGCTACCCCTCCACCTACCCACACTGAAACCTGCCCCTCGCCACCCCTCCACCTGCCCCTCGCTACCCCTCCACCTACCCACACTGAAACCTGCCCCACGCTACCCCTGCCCCTCGCTACCCCTCCACCTGCCCCACGCTACCCCTCCACCTGCCCTTCGCTACCCCTCCACCTGCCCCTCGCTACCCCTCCACCTGCCCCTTGCTACCCCTCGCTACCCCTCCAGCTGGCCACACTGACACCCGCCCCAGGGACAAACCTGCCGGGGCAGCGGGTTGGGAGCTCCTTGTGCCTCCCAACTCCACCGCCATGGTGAATACTGAAATCATAAACATTAAAGAATGAAAGGAAAATGTCATCATGTGACCATATCTGTGCTGGAGCGACCGTTCTCCGTACCATAAAACATTTTCCCTGTCTCTCTGTTTCTCTTGTTACATTTTGTGACGAAAAAGAAACACAAAGACAACCAGGAACATTTTGAGAATACAACAATAGTGAAAGGTAAAGAAAAAACAAGAAGAGAGAAACCTTTTCCAGAAGAAAAGCAGGAAAATGAACAGACTAGGAGAAGAAGGTGAAGAGAGAAGAAAGGAGGTAAGGTAAGAAAGAGGACACAAAGTAAAAGGGAGAGACTAACGTACGTGAACACCTCGTATATATACACACACACACACACACACACACACACACTGACGGAGTTTTAAGTGTCCTGATTTAATTAATACTAATCACTGGGTTTCTTTCTCAGGTCTCAGGAATGAGAATAATTTAGGTCACAGAACCCCAAATCCCTGACAAGACCAGTTTATGCAAATGAGATGCAAACGAGGGCAAACTGAAAACTAGTTATGGTCCGGGGTAATAAATAGAGAGTTTAGCCTCCTGGCATTCCAACCTGCCCTCAGGGGTTATATGCAAATGACATGCAAATAAAGGCTGCAATAAACGCGACCTTAAACCCTTTCGGTGAGTTCAGCACCATGTGTGTGAATCTCTCGCTCGGGGTCTCAGGAAGACATCGGAATGCTCGTTTACAGTTCTCTGTGTGTGTGTGTGTGTCCAGTCTGTCTCAGAGACTAATCACATGTTATACATTAGCACAACTTCAGCCGTATCTCCCAACAGCAACACGGATAAATCACGTCATGATAAGGATAATCACACCCCCGTCTCACGTGGAGAGAGAGACAAAAAGAGGAAGAGGTCAAGTCAAAAGAAGGGACGGAAAAGACACAGACATGATGAGAGAGGGAAGAAAGAGAGAAGGATAAAGACTGAAAGAAGAAGAAGAAGTTGAGGTGTGAGAGGAGGGCAGAGGGAGAGAGAAAACGAGGGGCGAGAAATAAAGACGAGAAGGAAAAGGGAGATTGATTTCCCTTCTGTTGGAACGATTTGGCTTTTGTCTGCTCAGTGTTCTCTGCTCCAAAAAAGAAAATCTGATCTTTGTCTAAGTCATAACTCTCTCTCAAACACACACACACACACACACACACACACACACAGACTCAACAGCCTAGAACTGTCAAAACACTGTTTCCCCCTTAGCAATAACAACCAGCAAAGTATTATTCAAATAATACATCATCCTTCCATGAGACGTCCAGTTCAGGTCAGCGCTGGAGATGTTTTTAATCATTACACACACACACACACACACACACACACACACACACACACACACACACACCCTGCAGGGTGAAAAGTTGGGCCTGTCCTGGTGTTGTGTAAACAGTGAGAGAGGGATCTAAGAGATGAAGTGAACGTTACATGAGGTAAAGGTGAATTGCGCACCTCGTGTGTGTGTGTGTGTGTGTGTGTGTGTGTGTGTGTGTGTGTGCGCGCACAAGTTTAACTCGGTCATCAAACTCGTCCCGCTCTCCCACAACACAGCCGTGAGAAACTCGGGTGTTTATTTTGAATCTAGTCTTAACATAGTGATGACTTGCGAGTTCTCCTCGACGTCCTCCTGGACCCTGGAGATAAACGTCGTCTCAAAAATCTCACGTTGTGTAACAGCAGCAAGGCTTGTCCTGTGTGTGTGTGTGTGTGTGTGTGTGTGTGTGTGTGTGTGTGTGTGTGCGTGTGTGGGAACTTACGGTATAACTTGCTCACCAGATAAACGGCCTCAGGAAACAGGAAGCTGCACTCGAGCCGTTGGAGGACGAGTCAGGGCAGGCCGAGGCAGGAGGGTGCCAAAAGTTGTGCACATACTTACTAACCCATAACTTGATAAACCACGCTTTATTTTTCATGATATAATGGACCACAAGATTGTGTTATGGCCAGCAGCTGTAAACAGTCCTTCCCTCACTCTTCTATACGCTGAGTGATCAAAAGTATGTGCACCCCTCCCCATCAGACCCGAGCGTTACCTGCTGAACTT
Source organism: Clarias batrachus (assembly GCA_003987875.1). NCBI lineage: Eukaryota > Metazoa > Chordata > Actinopteri > Siluriformes > Clariidae > Clarias > Clarias batrachus. The sequence continues at coordinate 343,599 of QMIH01000206.1, forward strand.
TCCGTTCCGGCTGTGACGATGTTCTCCTCTGTTTCGAGAAGGCTTTAGACTACTGAGCGTGGTTCATTCAGATTCAGGAGCATCAGTGGTGATGTCGAGGAGGCTCTGGTTCCAGTTCATCTTAGAGGTGATGGTTTGGTTGTTCTTTGTGGATCTCGAAGGAGCCTCGTCATGCTGGTTACGGGTTTGTAGTCCCAATGAAGGGGAACTCGGGAAGAGCCCCAATCGATTGCTTGGGGTTCAGGAAGAACTCAAACTGCTTACTCTGTGTTCAGTAAGAGTTTGATGATTGGATGATTGCCCACTCGAGGTTCAGGAAGAGCCGGAACAGCTCGCCCGGCGTGCGGGAAGAGCTCCATGAACGCACGTGGTGGTAAGAGTGTATTGAAGTGGAAGAACGCACTGAACCATCACCTCTGGGATGAAGTCTAACGCTTCAGCGCACAGGGACGTTCGGTTGTAGTACGACTGTGCGCTTCAGAAACTGCGATGGTCAGGAGTGCACATACTTTTGGCCGTATGACGCATTTCCGCAAGCGCACACTTGCTCGTCTTTTGCTGCTGAGACACGGTATGAACAAACCAGCGTGTGCAGTGCCGTGAGCACATGAACACCACCAGTCGGAGTCGTCGGGTGTGAGGTGTAACAGAACGTTGGACACGAGCTCAGGTTTTATTCCCGGCTCCTCCTGTGGACGCCGAGTCTCTCTCACACCTGCTCGGGACGCTCTCGCCTGAAGGGGACGTTAGTTCTCGCACTCCATCACGGCTCGAGCGGAGGATGCCGCTTCCCAGGGGCGGAGCGATCTGCTGGGAATTTGATGATTAACTGCGGAGCGAGACGTTTCTCCGCCGAAGCAGACGCCCCGTGCCCTTTCCCGTCTCCACGGCGCAGTCGTCCCGTCTCCTCACACGCCGCCCCAGTAAACACCTCGCCTGCTCTCAGAACCTCCACCGGGTCCCGTCTCATTATCGGAGAAGGCCATGGCTGCAGATGGGAGTCCCGCATTATAAATCACGCGCGTTAAACACCGCTCGCGGTCGAGGCAGAGGAAAAGGTTGAGGATGAAATCTGCTGCTCTGCCAAAGCTTTTGTGTTTTTCCAGATGTTCAACCATCATTACGTCTCTGGCGCTTAACGTTGCCGAGCGCGCGGCGCGCGGGACGGGACGTTAATCAGGAAGTGGAGGAGAATCTGACGGGGAAGAAAGAAAGAGAGGCGCAGAGGGAAGGAAAGACAAAAAGAGCACGGATGATTGACGTCAAAATGAACAAAGGATAAAAGAAGGGTAGAAAATACAGAGTGAATGATGGGGAGCTATGAAAGAAAAGTAGAGAAGAGACTAGGACAAAAAAGAGAAAGGAAATAGGAAATAATTGAAGACAGGAAAAATGCAAGAAAGAAGAGACAAGTGAAGAGAAAATGAGATAAAAAAGGAGATAAAAGTAAAAAGGCTGCGTTAAAGAGAGAATGACGGGGAACACAAGAATTATAAAGTGGAAAGAGAGAAAGAAACAGAAAAACAAAATGTTCGAAAGTATGTTTGTCTTTAGCATGTTTGTCTCTCTCTATTTGTCTGTATTGTCAATATGTGTCTACAGTATCTATCTATCTATCTAGTCTATCTGTTTATCTTTAAAGCAGAAAGTCTGAGGCGTGCGTTAGCAGGTGCTGCTCATTATGATGATGATGATGATGATTGTCATAGTGATGATGATGATGAGGCAGTTCACTTTCGATGTTGCTTTGATCACATTATCGCGATGATGCAGGAATGTAGTGAGCTCTGATGTATCCTAATGCTCCAGCATCTGCCCCCTGTATCGTACCCCCTCCAGGCACACGCCTGCGTCCCTTCTGCTGGCCAACAGCTGGCATCTTTATTTACTGCTCGCTCTGTTTACCCTGCAAACCGACAGGAGCACCTTCCATTCAAATCAGTCGCCGGCTGAATAAAGGCCCGTGGACGTTCGGCAAACACAAACCATAATCACGTGTGTAATGGCTTTGAAATTGCATGTAAATATTTGCAGTGCGTGTTATTGTTGCCTGCCTGCAGACATTGGCAGGTTTGACATGCGATTAAAGCCCTGACGGTTGGGCCGCGCCACGCCGCACGGTCGGCACGCGGCTGAAAGACGGGAATCCCGAAACGCTCACGCGCGCAGCTGCGCACGACAAAAGCTTCACGTCCATCAGGGGAGGAGAAATAAAGCGTCTGACTTGACTGCAATTATGTTCAGATATCCCTCACGTGAAAAAGTGAATGCAAGAGATATTTACATTTGCGTGGTGAAAGCACATGCAGATTGAGCTATCTGTATGTAAAGTAGGGATTTCTGCCTCCTGAGGGGAAAATAAAGAGCTCCTTCCTTCCAAAGTTTTTTTTTTTTTTTTTTTTATCCGTGTATCGTTGTGTATAACACGTCTGTGAACTCCGTCACGTTCCTGTCGTCACTTAGGTTACAGCAGCTGCTCTTAATTCTAGTTTACAGTTAATACGCGTGCACTTCTCCTGAACGTCCTGAGGTTACAGCTTCAGCTCTGACACTCGAGACTTCTTGCAGAGAGTCGTGGTCATGTGACCGGACTCGAGATCAATCAGTTCTCCACTAATATTGAGGATAAATGAAGTAAATAAAATAAAATCAGGCCGACATAAGTTATATGACCAAGTTAACACATTTATAATAAACACCTTTTCACTTCGCCAGAGCCGCGTACGAAGTCAAAACAACTCCTACCAGTAGAACACGAGACGAAGGGAAATCCGACGGCTGGTGTTTCCGAGCGCGCCGTCATGTCGTTATGACATCATGTGGGTTTATGTCCAGACTCTCGGATTGTGTGTTTCTGACTTCCTTTCTACAGTATAATAAGGTTAGAACATCAGCAAGCTTAACAACGTAATTAAAGAAAAGTAGTGTTTGAAGTATTAAAGACCGGAAAACAATGGCTTCGTTATGATTCTTTTGTGTCGCCACACTGACTGGATTTTTTCAAATCTAGTGGTAACTTGGCATACGAATCCCACTCCAAGAAGATTCACCTTAAGAACTGAAATTTGCCTCAGCGTACGAAACATTTTTGGTTTACGAGCGATCGAACCGAGCCGAAATAGTTGCGCATGCATCCAGGAACCGTTCAATACTTGTTTGTGTCGGCGGAAAGCCAAGCGAAGATTTTATTCCAACTTCGGACGTCTTGGAACAGGCGCGAGTTCTTCACTTTAAAACGTCCACAGACTCCGTGAGGGGAAGCCGTGACCGGATTCAAACCGTGAGTCTTGTGGTCAAACGCTTGGTTGGTTATTATAATGTTTATGCGCAGGACAAGAACAGAACGCTAGTAACATGACCGACTCCTATTTGAAAGTATTTAAGTGATGTGCGTACGCCATTACGTTGCCATAGAGACCGATTCCAGCTTCTTGGATTAGAATTAGTTTTCCTGGCCAAACAAAGCCTTCGACTGGACAGAGGGACAGGGGAGTGTCCTCTCCTGTTTAAAGCCAGACCGTAGTGTTTTCTCTTCATGTTAGACCTTCTCCATCTGCAGATGAAGCTTCCTCGTGGAGTTTGGCGTCTCTGCCTTGTCTTTAGTTTTTGTTTGCTGTATTTTATCGAGTTTGTCTCTTAAACCTGGAAAGATGCTGATCCTGCAAAGATTTTGGTGTCTTCTCTCCATCCTTCATGCCTTTATTTATTTATTTATTTATTTTTATGGGGCATCCGTTGTAAAGTTAAAGTTTTTTTTTTTTTTCTGTGCAGAAGTATTGATCCCGAGTGTGTTTTACTGTAACGGAGGCTCCTCCCTTCAGGCCGAGGTCGAAGAGTCGCTCAGACATGCATCATTCCGCTTGTTTTGTCAGCTGACAGTTTGACTTCTCATTGTGTAGAATGGTTTGACGCAGACAGATGGCTCGTCAGAGGCGTTTACAGAAGCCAGGTTTTGGTGGTTTTTTTTTTTTTTTTTTTTTTTACCCGTCCTGGTCATACTGTCTGAAGCAGCCGTCACAGACGCCGTCAATAACTTCAGAGACGTTTTGGAAACCGTTCAGCTCCTCTGGAACGAGCCGAATGCCCCGCAGAAATGTTTTGACATAATCATCTTTTGTGGCTGTTATTAAATGATTGACAGTCGCATGAAACACACTAACGTTCGGCACAATCCCGCTGTCCGGCCCGGAGTCCCTCATCTCAAAGCTGAAATTGTCAAAACGATGTTTCAATTAGCTAGTTATGTGCAGAAACTAAAAAAAAAATGTTTGTATGAACACCTTTTTTTGCGCTAACATCTTGCTGTTCTGCATTTATTTTATTCTTAATTAATTCCTAATAAGTTTTTATTTATTAATGTTTCTTTTAAAAAAATATTAAAAAATATTCTCAATATATATCTTAATAAAATAAAAAAATATAAAAAATTTCCAGTTTATTTTACATACATTTTTTTTCTTTTCTTTTAATAAATTTTTCTCTTTTGTAACTACATCTACACGGAGTATCTGTTTCATGGCGAAATTGGTCAAAAAAAATTCCAGATATTTTTGAAATCACTATTTATTTTCACTTTTCCAAATTTTTGCTTCCAACTGAAATTAACGAATAGCTACGAATAAGCAATAAATTGGGATTAAAGAGGCACTCTTACTACGAATGATCTTTATTATGTGTTTGGGATCAGTGTCATGCTGAAAGACCCACTCAGGAGTTACTTTAGAGACGAGCGCTGAGGTTCATCGTCACGTCAGGTGAAGGTGGTATTAGAGCTGTAAATGCTGCCTGGTGGGTGTGTTTTCCTGGCAGCAGGTAAATGACACACACACACACACACACACACACACACACACGCAGCAGTACATCAACACCTCAAATCACTTTGTGTCAGATGCAATTAGCTGAACTGTAAAAACGCTGCCAGCCGTGTTTCTGCGCCGAAGCTCACTGTTTGTGGAGATTCCCAGTCGTTATCTCTGATAAAACCACACCGAAAACACACACACACACACACACACACGTGCACACAAACATGAAATCTAATTAGTGTCTCTGATTGACAGCTGGGATTTAAAAAGCTGACTTTTACTTGTTGCCTTTAGATCGACTTATTTAAAATACCGGAGCTGACGGAGATCTCAAAGGGAACAGATCTCCCGAAATATCCTCCACTTCCCCCTGAAAGTTAATGCGGCGGGGGTGTGTTCAGTGCCGTGTGTTAGTCGGGTGAACGTTGCCTAGCCGCCTCGAAACCTAGGTTTTTATTACTTTTATTTTTACATTAGTAAAGCATTCAACATGATAAAACGGAGTGTCATGTAACATCAAGTCCCTGAGTCATCTAGTCTTCTTACGCCTCAGCCGTCTCCCAACCGTGAGGTCCCGCGTCCATCAGGACAGTGTTTCCTCACCGCACTTCCTCTCGTGGACCGTCAGACCCGAGCTGGACGTCTTCGATCCCGTGACGTGTAAACTCGGACTAGCAGTGTGAGTGAAACAATTATGCAGTTTAATGAAACTTTTGTCGAATCACTAAGCGACTTTTCGGATCAGTTTCTTTGCATGACTGAGATGAACGATCTTGAAATGACTTGTTCCTTAAATAAAATAAACCTACCATGACGTTTGTGGAAAATCCATTCCATCTTCCTCAAAACTTTAGCCAAATACTCAGATTATCACTCCTCTTCCTCCTCCTCCTCCTCCTTCTTCTTTTTGAGTTTACGGGTAGCTGCTGCATTACTTCCACCTACTGGCCTGGAGGATTGAGGATTGAGCAGGAATATAACAATACTATTCTTTGGTACAACATTGTTTTTTAAAATAATCAACAGCACAAATTACACAACCTTTATTACATTATTTACATATTCACATTCATTAGATATTTAATATTTTATTTTTATTCATTAGTTTTTAATCCTCAATACTAGGGGTGCTCGGATCAGGATTTTGGGGGCCGATCACTAGAAGCTGTATTGGCCGATACGCAATTATTTATTAAACTATATCTAACAACAATGTAAATTAAGTATTGAAATTACAAGAAGAATTGTATGGAATATCATGAACTGACAACTGTATTTATTGGCAAGAAACATGTGCAACACGCCAACTTAACACATAGCAGCCTGTGTTTGGTTAGTGATTGGGAACAGATTAGAGCTCGACAATTACAACTTTCCTGTAGATTGTATAAAATTAAATAAAATAACAGACAAGTAGGACGCGAGTCGCTGGAAGTTCTGCAAGCATCTGCGAGGACCGCCAAAATATTCAACATGTTTAATTTTTCGCGTGGAAAGATGGAGACGTAATCACAGCGTCAAAACACGCAGTGAATCATGATGAACCGTACTTATAGCCACCGAGCGAAACCGCGTAGGTGAGACAGAGGAATTACCGACAGCTGAGTGAGTAGCGGCTCGCGAGTTACTGTGCTCTCCCGCTCTCTTAGCCAAACTTTGAAAACTGCTCGTGTTGCTTTACGTGACTAACCTTCAAATGTCTGATGAGGTTCGTGGTGTTAAAATGTTTTGTGTGCTTCCCGCCTCGTGGAATTGTCTTGTTACAGCGATTGCTAATGTCTTGTCTTTTTCACACAACATGTGGAATTGCCAGACCGGTGACGCCATTTTATCAGCGCGCAAAAAAATTGTCCCGCGAGTTTTGCGTCATCTATCGGCCGATCAAACTTCCCAAAGCTAATCCATCACCTGCATGAAGTACCGGTGCTCGAGAGCAACCTGACAGTTAATATTAGCGCTAAATATTATCTAATCCAAAATGTCCACAAAAATTTGACAAATAGCAGCTCTAGTTCTCAACACTGCTGCAGAATAACGAACCTTAATGCGTCTTCTTTTAATTTTGCTGTTACACAGACAAGATTTTAAACCCAAATCGCAATCATAAACTTTTTTTCTCTTTAAACTGCGTTTTGTTTTACTCACTTCTTTATATATTCATTCTTTACTGCACGAAGTTTATTAATTAGCGTGACTTTTTTTCTGAGTGGTCTTGTGATTTGGCTCGTTCGATGCCCGAACTCTATCTCTCACACTTTTTTCTCTCTCTCTCTCACACACACACACACACACACACACACACACACACACACACACACACACACACACACACACACACGGGCCCTACAGCCCATCTGTTCAGAAGTGTGTTTATTTTAAAGATGGGAGGAATATTTGCCACATGGTTTTCATTTGTTTGCAGTTCATCCAAGTTGGCTAAACGCACACTCTGGATTTTTCTTCTTCTTCTTTTTTATTTTTTTATTTTTTTACTGCCTGGAAAAATAATTTGGATTTGGCAGCCGGAGTTGTGGCAGTCAATCTGGCGTGTTGCGTTTGTTACGAGTTCTGTGAATAAATTCGGGGGGTATGGGAAACTGGGATGGCCGCTCCGAGTTACCGCTCCTGCCACCTGGAAAGCTTCTTAGGCAAAGAATCCCAGCAAATAAAACTTGTAGATCTCGTTAAAGCAGCGCTCTGAGACGAAACACACCACCTCCTGTTATGATTTTCAGGAGGACGAGGGCGAGTTTTTTGGACAGCTTGATTGTTTTTTTTTTCCCTGCGCTGGAAGAAAATGAGCAGGACGCTGAGATTCTCAAGAGATGTTCGTTTGTTTGGTTAAAATGTTGTAGTTTTGGCCGTGACACGGTGCTGCTGCTGCTGCTGCTGCTTAGGGTGTTGATTAATCTTCTAGAGCAGCAACATCACTGAGGACAGGAAGTATTTATTTGATCTTTATTAACGAAAATAAATCAATCATTAAAACATTTGCTGAGACGTCAGAGGAATAAAGCGCAAGTGTACGTGCTGGTGTTTACAGGAGCTTCGCTTCATCCTACTGCACTCTTGCTGATTGATTTCTCATAAATAATCAATCAAGCAGATCTTTCTCCAAGAACCTCGTCTTATTCAGGTGGAACCTTGTCTCAACGGAGGACAAATCTTCTCCACAAGAAGGTAGAATGTAATCTCTCCCTGGATGTGGAATATTGTCCCCATGGAGATGGAATCTCATCTACATGCAAGTGCAACCTCTGTCTCATTGACATCAAATAAAATTCCTGCCTCAGCTGGTCTCCTGGAGGTGCTACTCAATGACCGGTTCGACTTGGGGTTGTTTCACAGGACCGCTGCTCTCATTTCATCTCAACCACCCCTAACATTCTTCATGCAGGAGACGCGCTGTCGTGTTCCTCTTGGCCTGCAAGTCTGTAATCATTCCAGCATTTTGCTCTTTGGAGAAGTGAAAGTTACCCGTGAGCTGACTGAACGAACCTCGAGTCGAGCGGCATGTGAGCGTCGGCAGGTACGGACAGGACGATGCGGAGTTAGCGGCTTTCCTTTCTCGAAACTCGATTGTGATGCCAGTTACATCATTTCCAGCATCATCTCCTCTATGTTAACACTTGCAGCGATTATGAAGGACAGTAATTATACGTTAGGATTAAACGCTTCGGGATGTTAAGAGCTCCTTCCAGCAGGCGTCTAAACCTGCGCCGCAAGCTAGCGCACGTTTACAAGTTCCAGTAAAGACTCTCTCTCTGTTTCTGATGAACCACCAGGCAGGTGATCTTCCACTCGAAAAAACATGCTTTGCTCGTAAACGCCGTGTTCTTCAATGTTGGCTCACGATAATGTGACCCCTGACCTTGAACTTGATCTCTGCTGCGTTCAGGCATGGAAAGGTTTCACGGATTAAGTTTTCATTCGCAGCAGACAAATAGGTTTTCTCTGACCTTCTCCTTCTTCTTTTTTCTTCCTAATTTCTTCAGTTTCACCTTTTCTTTTTTTTGTCCTCGTCTGTTATTTATTTTTCACTTCTTATTGTTTTTGTTTGTCTTTTCATTTTACCACATTTTTTGCCGTTCCTTTATTATACTGGTCACTTTTTTGTTTGACTCCCTTACCTTAAACAAAAACTACACTTAAAATAGCCCCGCCTCCAGATGCAATCTTCTTGCCTTTTATTGTCCGAGCATCCCGCTTTAATAAACGCACCTTCCTATAGTCTTTGTGTGTGTGTGTCGCTGTAACACGTCGTCGTCCTCCTACACACAGGATTTACGCCATCGTTATTCTTTTCCTTCACATAAACATATCGGCGGCGTGTGCTAATCGAGTCGAGGCCGGAGTCAGAGGCACCGGGGGAGTCCTGACGGCGGACCTGCAATGAAACCAGGAACAAAGAGCTTTCATAAAGCACAACTTTAATCTGTTTTTATTATCGCTGTAAATTGCGGCGGGCGGGTAGCGTAGCATGCGCGCACATGTGTGTATACGCTCTTCAGGAATTCATGAATTTTAAAAGGACATATGATGGTCATACGGGAAGATGAGAACAGAGCCACAACCTAATCTTAGCTTTCTCTCTTCCCGGGGTGATCTCTGAATCGCATGGGTCAGAGCAAAAAAAACAAACCACCTGTTCCCGCGGAGTGGATCACACCCTCACGCTAGCAGTAAAGACGATTGAGTCGTCAAAAGCCTGGCGTTTTATTGGAATTGTGATTGTTCTCATAACGCCTTCTGAAGGTGACTTTGTTCGCAGGCTCGGATTATCAGCATGAATAATTTATCTGGAAAGCGGCTGTCTGAACTTTGGCCTCGGTGTGATCAGGGTGTGTTGACGCCCACTCTGATTAAAACTCCGAGCAGCAGTCGCAATCCTCGCCTGTGACCCCCCACGTCGAATGGCTTCATATTGAAGTTGAACCATAATAATTTCTGGTATATTATTGATGGCTTGTTCCTCGACCCCCGTGTTGTTTGAAGCTCCGGAGGAATTCCCTCGACTTCCTTGAACTTTCCCTGACTTCCTGAACCTGTAACCTCTTAACTCGTGTAACTGCTTTACATCCTCATCAAGGAGTCTTGCAGTTCCTAATTGTCGGAGTTCCACTTCGGTCCTGCGTTGCAGATGTGCTCCACTTTGAGGTCATGGGAAAAGAAATCTGGACCACGACTACTGCGAACCTTTCCGCTCCAGACGGCTGGCGAGGGCGTTCCGTTCGCTCTCTCAGCTGCCTCTCGAAACTGCACACTTGTGCCTGGAATTGTTCCATTATCCCCCCGTCAGCCTCCTGCCTTGTTCTCGGTCGCCGGTAATAAAACGCAGCTGTTGCCTGGTCTTCCCTTGAACCGTGTCACGGCAGGATTGTGCAGCGCTGGTGTGTACGTGCGACATCAAGTCAGAGCAACAGACCTTTTAGCATTCCCAAAAAAATTCCAAGCTGATCCTTTTTCCAGCTTATCAAACCCTGCGACGTTGTCCTGGTTCAGCACTTCAAAGGAGAAGGCCAGACGGCTGGTGTCGAATTTGTCCTGAAGTCTTGCCTTTGGTGGTCAGTTTGGTGATCTGAGACGCACCGTAAGATTTCTACGTAGCTTATTTTTAGGGTGCAGAAATTCCCACTTCCTCGACTGAAAGCAACTGGAAAAGTCCTCACTGTTCAGCCTCGGCTCATTTTTTCCTTCTTGTATCTCCTAGGTACGGTTCCTTATTTACGTGTTTCCTGGGAACTTTCAATTCCAATTCCCACCTGTATCTTTTAGCGCGCTAGCTCGGTGTGACACACTTGGAGGAATCCACCGCATCCAACCCTTCCGCTTGCGTGAGTTCACCGACTGACATGATTGTCTAGTGTCGCCATGATTATGATTGCGCGAGTGTGTGTGTGTATGGCTGTAGCATCACCTGGGACTCAAACTCGCCATCTCTGTACGATCGGGTGACCATGTTTCGGTTTCGCCACTCATCACAGTTCTGCCTCCATCTTGGATCGGACTTTTTATGTCTTCATAATGCCGTTTTTAACAATCACCTCCAGCTCTCATAAACCTGCCAGTCATTTCAGAATTCAGAAAGCGTTCCGTCTGACACTGGAGACTCCTTACATAAATATCCTTCCTTATGGAAAACTTCCCACAGTAGTACTAAACGCTTTAAACCTGTGATTTGCAGTGCTAGATCTGCTGCTTTTAAAAATGAGGACGCTGCTCAGTCCGGCATCCTCCGACGTCCGAACTTAAGCCCCCCAAGGTTGTCATCATCATGCACAGATCGTTTCCGTTGCTATACCTTACATGACGTAAGTGTTTAGAATGCAGCGGCCGTTATTAACCTTTCGAACGTTAGCATGGCGTGAGGGTTTTAGCCGTCTCCGTAGAGATTCAAATGGCACGACCTCCTATCCAAACTCTTGTCTCCAGTCACCTCTGTTGTCCCGCTAACTGCAGCTACTAGCGCTGGGGGATTTCTGGCAGTTAAAGCGTCCTGCTTGCTGCAGTCTCCGTCTGCACAGCGGGTGGCGAAGGGTATCTAATAATATCCTCGCCGTGTTTGCACACTCTCTCACACTTTTACTCTCTTCCCTGGATGTTTCACCGCCAACTCAGTCAGTGTCCTTGCTAAAGTCCTTGCCGCCGAGTAACGTGACTTGCTAGTTCGGTGTGTTCCTGCTGTATAAACTCCACTTTAATGAATTTTACTTTTCAAACTCTTATGATGAAGAAGACGCGCCTCTAAAAGCGGTCCTGATTATAGCTTTTACAGACCAACAGACGTGATTAAACATGCAGAGAGAGTGGCTTCAGGCGGACCCTCCGTCCCTCATCCTCGCAGCGATTATTTGCCTGACCGATCATTTTACGGCAAGCTGAGCGGAGAGATGATAAAAATGCAGACACCGTGCTCAGTCCTCGTCCTCCAGACTGCCCCAGACGAGCTCCTCTGTCTTTACCCAGCAGGGGAAAAAAAAAAAAAAAAACCTTAAGGACACGATCACCTTAAATATCGGTGTCTGGGGGAAATGTACGCGGTGTAAGGAATAAAAAAAACAACAACTCGTTGTTGTAGTGTTTAACAGATTATTTTTAAAAAAATGCTTTTTTAAAGAATGCTTGCTTCACCTAGACATAAAGAGCCATAAATAATCTCGACTGTTATTCATGACAGTCATGCTTGCTGTCCTCGTCCTCCAGACCGCCCCTGATCGGTAAGGACACTCTCGCTTTATCCCGCGGCGCAGAGTGGGGTTTTTTCACTCGCAGTGTCTCGCACATACTGAAGTGGTTTCTTGAGGTGGCGCATGATCTCCTCAGGCCGTGGTGGTAATTAGTCTGAGGGTTCTGTGGTTTCTCGAACCCTCGCAGGAGCGCCGATGGAAGCGCTCGCGTCTCGGTGACAAATCCGATGCCGATAAGAGCCGAGTTATACGGGGGAAAATGTAACGACAGGATCGGGTGCGGGAAAACCCTGCGGCTACTTTTTGTCTCAGCTCCGTGTCACCCCGGATTTCTACAGGTGACTCGCTAGCTGTGATCAGTTCCCACCCTGACAGAAGGAGGAGCCTGAAGATATTTCATTATTGATCTCCTATCATGACGTAAGGCCTTACGACACCCTTCACTGCTCAGCTTGTTTATCCCAATGGAAGCCATTAGCTCTGGCTTAATGAGGCACGACTTCTTAAGATGCAAACGATCACCGATAAGAGTCGAGTCAAAATGACAATTTATATATTTTAAACACCAAATCATATGGAGCGTCTGTGAAATAAATAAATGAAAAGTAGCGGAAAGTCCTCCGTCCTGAAAACGTCCGAAAGCGACGATACTGGAGACTCCTTCCATACATCCTCATCTCGTTACAGAAAGCTTCAACAAAGCCGTTACTATGGAAACTGTGAATGTGTTTCAAGATTTATATCTGGTGTTTCTATGCTGAGCAGGTTGATTAAGGATTAAACAGTATGTAGAAATATACAGTAGCAACATAATTCAAGTCTTTTAGGCCTTAGTTTTTCAGGCCTGACAATACCCACGGTGTCCTGAGCATACGGGCCACAAATCAGGACGTTTTGTAACGGAGTGCCGCGTAATTATAGGCAGAATACCTGCCTGGGTCATTCTTGACGTTTCCCCACACGGCTCTTTCTGTTACGGCGCTCTCCCTACCAACCAGGAAGAGCAAAGACATGTGACACCAGGCGACCGCATCTTTTTGAACTGTCGGGAACGGCGTAATGGAGTCGGAGGAAAGTGCTAACAAGCCCTTCTGCTTACGTCACCCAGCAATCGGACGTGAGGACGACGACCTCGACTTGTGCTGCACAGAACGTTAACAACTTATCATCAGGAAAGAATCTCGTTCATAGTTAGAAGATCTTTACCTGCCCGTATTTTTTCCTTTTTTAGCAGCTGTTTCTTAGGAAAAGAGACACTAGACCTTATCTATACTTGTTTTTGATTTAAAATTTAAAAAGGTGTCTCTGATGTGAGACACAGCAACAGCTAATAGTGAGTATTACTTCTGAATAATCCTCCCTTTAAATTAAGTTGGAAATTCCTGGAGAATGGCTGAGATCCCGTATTTAGTAAAGGGGGGAAAAAACAACCTCGACGCCGGATAGAATCTCAACACTAACGTTATAAACATCAATCTCTCCGGTTTTACAGCAGCCACATTTAAATGTCTGTGTGTTTTAATGAATAACCCAATGCAAATTATTCAAGAGATAACAAACACTTATCATTTGAAACTCATCTCTGCTAAGAGCTTTGAGAAGAAATGCAGAATCCGTTCCTGTGTATTAATGTGCATCATAAGTGGCTTTAGTAAAAAAAAAAACAAAAAAAAGAAAAAAAAAAAGCACAATTATCTTTGTGTGTGCGAGTGTGTTTTTGCACCAGGAAATTGAAAGCAATGAAAATAATCACCGTTTTCTTTAAACTGCAGTTTCGACGATAAGCCGATTAACACGCAGCTCGCCTCTGATTACAGATGAAACTTTGCATGCTTGTCGTTTACGTTCCCAGGTTTAGGAAGCGACCCGTGGATAACTCGAACAGGAAGTCTGTTTCATTCCTACTTTGAGAACCACAGTGTTTTTGGACGTACTGAACATAAACCACAAAACAAGCGGCGGCCATCTTGTTTGTATTTTTAAAACGAGGTTAAGAACGGAATCCAAGCGAAAACACGATAATTCTTTCGGAGGCGACAGCGCGCGTATATTTCTCCACCTGAGAGATCTCTAAGCATTGTGTAATTGTTTTTGCTCTGAAGTAAACTGCCTCTTGTGTGTAGTGAGAGCGCACAGCGCGCTCGCTTTCTCAGTGAATCACCCTGTCAGCCTCCCCTCCGCCGCGCCCGGGCCTCGGTGCCGCCCCTCCCCCGGGCCTCCAGGACAATGCGCCTCCTTTTAGCGCTGTCATGTGCTGCTTATTAAAGTAAAACACGGCCGCAGCGTGACAACAGACCCACCATTATGTCCGTCACTCTCGGGCCTCTCGCGCTGTAAGCGACTCTAATTATGTCCTTTTATTAGGCGCCGTCCCGTGCATCAACTCCACTCCTCCCGAAGTGTCATCTGTGTCAATAGACGCGCGTAATCACATGATGTTCGCTGACCGTGAGCATGTGACATTCTGCGAACACTGAACCTCCTGTGTCCGCGCTCTGTATTGTTTGCCATGCGGAGCGCAACCTGCCACAATATAGGGGCAAACGATCATGCTCACGAAGACCCGACGCGTTTCTGTGGATCCTCCTACTCTTCTGTCAGCTGAGGGTTCGAGCACGCGGGCAGGGAGACTGTACAAAGCCCTGAGGCAAATCTCCACCGAATCGGTGCTCATTTAGAGTCTCATGTACACCAGCGCTTTGTTTGCTTCCCTCTGAAGATGTGAGCGCCTGCCTTGTCGCTCGAAACCTCTGCCGTTTGTTGGAGTTGGTGTCTCCGCAAACCATTTTTTTTCCCCCCTGCAAAACGAGACAAGAACAACATTAAGAGCACCAGTTGAAACCATGTTCTCGTCTATCCATCCGTCAACTTCTTCTGTGCATCCACCATTTGAAGTATCTGAGTATCTGTGCCTTCCTTTAAATATTCATCCCGACCAAATTCTCATCCCTTCATCTATACATCTGTTTAAACACTCATTGATTTGTATATCAAGACGTCCCCTCATCCATTCATCTCAACAAGCGTTAATCCAGTTACCATCAGTCTGTCCCCTCCTACAAACATCCATCATTTTAAGCATCCATTTGGTCTCTTTATCCATTCATTCATCTACGCATCCATTTATCTGTCCATCTGTCCATCCATAAATCAATCCCGTCCAAGCATTCAAAAATCCATCCATCCATCCATTTTGAAAGAAAGCACCAAGCATCTAAGATCTCCATACATCACTTCACTTTATCCACTCCTTCATCCGTCCATCCCTCCCTCCAGTAGACCAGAACAGGTTGTTCCTCGAGTTATTTTTGGACTGATCATCTCAGTCATCACGTCCGCGGCCCTTCCTCCGTCCTCCTGACCTCCATGCGGTTTCTGCAGTTTCCTCATCAGCGTCTAAAGCGGAACGCTTCTTCTGGATGCTCCTTTTCTGGCCCTGAACATCATCTCGCTCATAAAGCAGTTACCGCACTTCTGAGCTTCACAAACAGCCGGTGGTCTGCAGTCGTACTCGCCGCTCTGTCACAATGGATCGTCCTTGGCGCGATCTCCTCCACTCCACGTGTGTGTTCTCGAACCCAGTGTTTTATGTGATGTTGTTTACGCCCTGCTCGCGTTCTCTGTTGGAGCAAACACCTCACCCCGTGCCTCCATTGAGACGCTCACTCTCTCTCTCTCTTTACTTTTTCTTATTCTGATGCATGGCATTGACCCTCGGGGTACACCTCGACTTTTGTTGGATTTTTCTTTTTCTTTTCAGTGAGATGTAGAACTATGACCTTTAAATGATCATGCGTGGGGGAAAAACAACGCATTGCTTTGGAACATTTGAAAAAAGAAGCCAAACATGCTGAAGGCAGATGTTCAGATTTTTAACTCGGATCAGTCTTGTATGGTTCATCAGGTCGTCTTCTCTGTCTTCCTAGGTCACCTGACCCCTGATGAAATTGTCCGGGCCAATATGAACCTCAAGAGAGGGACAGGTTGCTTCTGAAGAGGCATCAGAGTGTTTGTTTGTTTTTTCCTTCTCTTTCCATCTTAGATCTTTGATGTTTTCAATTTGAACCAGTGGCTTGATCAGCGGTGTGTCGCCGCTGATTTATTCCCACCGTCATGACCGTGAAAAGCGTGCTACTTGTTAAATTTAGAGCAAGTGCGTTAGCTAGCTAGCATGAGTGGCGAATTCAAGGCTTTGTCTCATGCACGTTTGTTTTCATTGTGATGAACGACCGTTAGCGGCTTGTCGTCACCGGCACCGTGCCAGGTCAGAGTTTTTATTTTCCCTCCCCCAGTGCTAGCCGTCGACAGATTGTTCTCACCTAGCATGCGTTTCCTCCTAACGATGAAGTCCTGGGTTTTCTGTCCAAGTTGTGTGAGCAAAGTTTCATCATTAATTGAGAGTGTGTCCAGGCTCGTGTCATTGTGTATCACCTGTTCACAACCAGGATTATGTCATGTAGACATCAGACAAGCAATCTGACCCCTGACCCCTGCGACCGGCGAAACCTCTGTGCTGCTGCTCGAATGCGAAGGTTCAGTCGACTGTAATGACTCCGCTGACTGACTGGGTCGGGATACACACTGTTTACACAGGCTTCAATTTTCAGCATTTCATTTTGTCTCATCGTCCTCCGTCCATCCCCCAGGCCAGGCTTTGATCCCGGGCTTTTCTGCTCAAACCGAGATGACGCTCGAACCTCCAGATTTAATAAGGCGCCGTCTCGGTGTCATGACTCCTCTTTGTGCTCGTACAGAAACGCATCTGGAGCTGATGTGCAACACAGTGATGCTGCTGAAATCTCGAGTCTGGTCGGTCGGCAGTATTTCCTGTAGAAGTTGCCAGGTTGAAGACTCTCGCGAGTCTGACCGCGGTCTGCGGTTCCTCTGATTCTCATGTACAGTAGCACAAACGACCAAAACCACAATGTGTCCTAATCGCCTGGTCAAATGTTCCATCATTAGATTTGTGGTATGCTGATATCTCTGTAAATGAGTCATATGAGACGTTTCGAGGCGAACACGCCCCCGGTGGAGTGTGTCTGTAACAGGCCTTCATGCACGTTATTGCAAATCGACCCACTTGCATTCCCCAAGTGTGCGCTAGCGTTCCCAGAATATTGACTCACTGTGTACCCCCTTAGAGTCCACACATGCACGTATATCCGCTCTTCTTCTACCCATTATAGTCCGTTTTGCTTGTATAGCCTCAGGTGTTTGCAGAGCTGTGTGAAGCGTCAGTGAGACTGAGTATTAATCCAGGTTTAAAAAAAAAGAAAGAGATAGAAACGCATCCGACGCTGCTGATTGTGGTGGATTCTGGCCGCACGATCGTCCCGATTTCATTCCACAAACAACCTTTTCTTTTTCTTTTGTTATCTGCTGTTTTTTTTTCGTCCTCTTTCATCCTTTTCCCAGAGATCCAGAGCCGGGCAGTTAATCTTTCCAAAGCGCCAGGGCTTCACACTCGTCCTTGCTTCTGGCGGTACACCTCGTTGCGAATTTACCCCCCCCCTGCCTCAAGCTGAGCGCCGTTCTCCACCTGTCTTACCCCCAACGTCCTGATTATCCACCGCAGCTCTTGAATAAACCTTCCCAGAACACCTCTCTCTCTCTCTCTCACTCCAGCGGTGCTCCATGTTCACAGCCTCCTCTTGACAGCCTCATTTCTCAGTGCCGAACCCCAAAGGCCGAGCCGCCGCGCTGCCTGCTGCTTGGACGGTCCAGACACCCGTGGCAGGGTTTTACTGGGAGCAAGGAGTTCCGGTTGACATTCCAACTGGCTTGTACTTTTCCAGCCTGTAGATTTCTGTTCCAAGCAGCACAAGTATTTATTTCAGAAAATGTTGAAATGTCTCGGCGAGGTCGGTAATGATGCGCATGAATTTACACACATTTTATTGATCTGGTTTCTGTTCTATTCGTCTTGCGCTCCTTTCAAACATTTCAGCTTGTTTTACAACTTGTGTAGCATCGAGTAACCTTGAAAACCCCACTGAAGGTTGATTTGTCAAACTAGCTCCTGGTCAAGGTTTTTTTTTGCATATTTTAATTTGATTAATTCTTCCTAAATTGATTAGCGAAAGAGCGACGCGACTTGTTAAGGAAAAAGAAATTGATGATGGAAATGATGGGCAGTTTAAGAGCAGCTGGACGTAGCGGTGTTTATTCTCTGCTTACGTTTAAAACAGATTTTTTAAAAGTCTCAATGTGAAGGAAGACTACCAAAGAGAAATAATGTCAGTTTTTACGTATTTATAGCTATAAAACCATTTCTTACAATCTCGAAATAATAACCAGCTGTTCTCGCTATCGCATCAAGATTTTTTTTTTATACCTGTTACAGGAAGCCGATTGGTCACATACTAATTTAGCTCTAACAGGACGTTCCTTGAAACATCACCACAGTCGAGTAAACACCAAAAACCACAACTGAAGTCCTGAAGTCAGGAATCTGATCTCTGAGCCAAAGCCGTGATGAACGGTTATAAAGCGCCAGCAGGGAAACAGCAGCAGGTCTCCAGCGCCTTGTAAAATCCTTCATGTGATTTTTATTAACTCGTTCTCTTGGCACTCGTTTCTCCTCATCCTTCTGTGTTTGGGTGAATGAAGTCCCGGGGAACGTACCCTTCTGTCTAGGCCACTCGGGATCTGAGGGGAGCATGGTGTCCATGTGACAGAACTTGATGCTCCTGGTGTTGTTGAATGGGAGTGGGGTTTGTCGTGCACGATGGAGGGATTGTGGAGCTGATCCCTGGAGCACAAGAGGGTTTTATAAATTACAATTTTTATAGTCTGTTGGAAGATCTGTCGGTCTCTCTCTCCATCTATCTGGATGTTTTATGGATGGATGGATGGATGGTTGACCAGAAGACGCAATGGGAAAGCAGAGATCTAGATTCTACAAGTTCTCCACTCCAGTGCAAACCCATCCATCCATCATCTGTTCATCATTTTCCTTCAAGCTCCCTTCCTCCATTCCAGTTTGTTCGTTAGTGCATTTCAGCTGACCATCTACATGTCCACCATGTAATCCGTCCATCCATCCAGACATCCATCCGTCCATCCATCCATCCAGACATCCATCCGTCCATCCATCCATCCATCCATCCATCCATCCATCCAACCACCCAGACATCTCTTCTTGGCAGAGAGACCGTCTTTCTACATC
This sequence comes from Clarias batrachus, assembly GCA_003987875.1. NCBI lineage: Eukaryota > Metazoa > Chordata > Actinopteri > Siluriformes > Clariidae > Clarias > Clarias batrachus. The sequence goes on from QMIH01000206.1 coordinate 362,762, forward strand.
CTCTGTCCTTTTATTCATCCACCATTGTCGTACTTAAGTTTTATGCCCCTTACCCATCCATCCCTCCCTCCATCACTTCATCCATCCCTCCCTCCATCACTTCATCCATCCCTCCCTCCATCACTCCACTCATCCATCCATCCCTGCTTTCCTTGTGCAGCTGTTTATCCTCAGCTTGGGGTTTCATGTCTTTCTCGTGGGTGGAGGTAAAAATTAAACGCACAAGAAATATAGCTTTCATGGGATACCATTGACAGGTGCGTGTGTGTGTGTGTGTGTGTACTAGGGCTGCAACTAACGATTATTTTGATGATTTTTTCGATTAATCGGATAAAAACAAAACGTTTCTTTAATTTGATGTTTTGCTTATAACTATATAAAACCATAAATCAGGGGATTAGTTATGTATAAAACTAAATTCAAAAGCCACATATAGAGTTTAATAATCTTTAATTTTGACATTTTAAACCTTAAATTAAAGACAAAGTTCATTTTTGAACAGTAAAACTCCTCTAAATATCCAAGATATAAATAAATAAAAAAGCAAAACACTTGTACTCTTATTATATCGGACGGCGTCTGTTATAGCGGCTGCTTGTTGTGGACTGCATGGAGGATTTCTTTTTTGAATAAACTTACTTATGCTGACTTGTCTCTTTCTAAAAAAAACAATAAATAACAGCATTTGAGTATGCAAAGTACAGCATATTAACAATAAGTGCAGAAAGTGCAGGCTCCTAGAGAAGGAACAGCCGATCAGAAGCCGTGTGTGGAAGTCTGTGATTGGCTGCTTTTGTGTCAGTTTTGTAACACTGGACAGAGTCGAGCGAGCGTACAGGCAGATCATGTTGAGCGAGCAGGGGAGACGCTGCACGCGCATAGAGCGCTTTGTATCAAATCTCCAAATGTCGAACCGCGCGCTCAGAATTGTGGCAGGAATATAACGCCATAGACGCGCGCTTTTTCATGCAGACGCTTCTGTAAACTTCATTACGCGAGCGGCTGTGTGTGTATCTGTGTGTATCTGTGCATCTTGTGGTCGCTCTCCTCCGTAACGTGAGCAGTCCAACTAATCGATAAGGGCATTCGTTGACGATGAATTTCATTATCGATAATTATCGATTTTATCGATCAGCTGTTGCAGCCCTAGTGTGTATTAAACACTCTCATCCCCCTGCTGTTGGTCTCAGTGTTGCTTTAATGCCTTTATTAAGAGGGCAGATATCTGGAATGTTGCTGACTGTGTGTGTGTGTGTGTGTGTGTGTGTGTGTGTGTGTGGTTTTTACTTTCCAAGATGCTGCTTCCCCCGGAGTGCCTCAAGTCAAAAAACTGCCTCATGTCTTCATCAATATTTAACTCCATTTGGTTGAGCGCGCTTTAACGTGCGTCTTGTTTACAGTGTAAACGTGTAAATACGTGCGACGGTGAACCAGTGACCTGATTTAACCTTTCGCCGTTCAGTAGCTCGTTCTCCTCGGATTCACCACATACAGCGCAGGGGTGCTGGTGTTTATGAGGCGATTAACACGGGTCGGATTTTTTTTTCTTTTTTCTTTTATTAAAAAAATCTTTTCTGCAGATTTGCTGGTTTTTGTTTTCTCTCTGATGAGAGGAAATCATGTGTGAACAGTAATGAAAAGGAAACGGATTTTCACGTAAAAAACACTTTATTTATTTATTTATTTATTTATTAGTTTATTTTTACACATGACTTATTTCCTTTCTGCTGGTTTCCTCCTCTAATGATTCACGCGACGTTCCCAGAACTGGCTGCTCGTTCCTCTTCAGGCCGGCTTTAACGAGTCCTCTCTGCTCCGGCTAATGACGGAGTTAATCAGTGGCTGATTGTCCCGCTCCCGCATGATTGAATTTATTTATATATGTTTTACTTCTCCTCCGGCTGCCTGGCTTCCTCCCAGCGCCGCCTGCTGTAAACAGTTTGTTAAATGAACGGAAAACCGAGCTGAGTCACGTAAGGTGAAGCGCCTCCAGGGATTCTCTCCAGTCTTGTTTGTTTTGGGGAACTCGTCTGACCTTTTCAGCTTCTCTTTGCTCATATCATGGGAAATAAAATTCTCCGTACCAGAAGGGGGCAGCAGAGTTTATACTCTCCGTCGAATGATGAACAGAAAACTGCACAGGATTCAGTAGTTTAGGTCAACCTGTGAGAAGACTGTAGTGATGGTGTGTTACTTACGTTCACACTAGCAAGCGATGATATTTTTACGTAGCCGCACAACACGTACGCGATTTCTGCTAACGTTAAATAACGTCGTAATTATATGTTAATTCGCAAATTCAAACCGTCGTCCCCGAACGTTTCCTCAGCCCTGACGCTCGGCACTTTAGTTCCTCCCTGCAATTCGTTTTTCAGAAATAGAAGAAAAGTTTCAAACCTGGTTTCGTTAAGTTATGACCTCATGTTAAACGAGATGGGGAAAATCGATAGCATTACGTAATACAGTTGTTTAGTATGCAGATTCACACTTCATGGCACTGAATGCAGAATAATTTATTTTTTTTAAAAAAAGTTTTTTTATTGACGTGTTGGCATTTGAACTGGTAAAATGCTGCAGCTCCTCTATAGCCCTACAGGCGGCGCTCTCTTTAACTATTAATACATTGGCAGGCAGCACAGCATCCCGTTTAAAATCATAACTAAATATTTGAAAAAGACACAACGAATCAGGATATTTATAACGTAATGATAACTGATTTGCAATACGAATCGAATCAGCGGGTCTTGTGATTGATGTAGAGACGGGAATCACCAGGGACGTCTGATAATAGAGACGTACAGAAGAAAAATAGTTTACAGACAGGAAGTAGTAGAGATCGTTGTGACCTCCGGGGAGCGCACCTAGCGTAGTTTGGTTAGCGCGAGAAAGAAGCACGTACGATCCAGAATGTCACGTGTTAAGCAGCTGATTTTTTACACTATTTAATTTGTTCAAATTGTTAACTTTGCAACGTACACAGTATAACGCCTGCTGTCTCACTCTCTCTCTCTCTCAAAAAGTACAAAAATAAACGTGTTCAGGCCACGCCCACAAGTGACTTGGCACCAACTATAGCAAGATAGCAATTGTATTGCTTACTTTTAGCCAATCGCAGAGCTTGCTGAAAGCATGACCGGAATTAGAGAGGCCACGCCCACACAATTTTATTATTTGCATATCAAAACAAATACAAAACAATGTATACATTTTGGCCTCCCGTCCAGGCGAACACAGCGTTTTAGGAGACTGAATGTCCAGCTATGAAGGGACGCGTTTGTAATGTGATTGAGTTTATCAGGTTCTCCAGCGCTGAATGTAAGTTAAGAATAGTTTTTTTGTGTTATTCCTGAGCAGTGTAGACCTAAACGTTTAGCGCCACCTGCTGGACCGGGGAGCTCATCAGAGTTTTATTTATTTATTTATTTATTTATTTATTTTTGGTTATTGATGACCCGTAAACACTAAGTGGATGGAGTGGGGGGGAAAAAAAAAACATTTTCGGGAGCTCATCGTTTCATTTCTGAGAAGCATTCAAGTGTCCGTCTCTGTGATTTTATTTATTTATTAATTTACTTATTTTGAGTATTGCCTTGGGGAAGGAATGTGCTTTGTTAGTGTGTGTGTGTGTGTGTGTGCGCACATGCTGATGATGAATATCTGCAGGAAATCAGCAGCGCCTTGTAAACGCGCTCATGTGAGTTTTATTTTCCGCGCTCTTGGCGCTCGTCTTTCAGCCCCTGTCCTCCGAACAAACACGCGGGCGTCGCTTCACCGCTCCACTTCTGCGCTTCCCAGAACTCCAGCGCCACAGTCATGGTCCAGGGATGCTTTTGATTGAGAGAAGTTTCTGGAAGTTGTGATTAGTGTGTGTGTGTGTGTGTGTGAGCGAGCTTTCTGATGCCATGCTTTCTGAATATATCAGAAACAAACCCTTCCCAGAATTCCAGCTGCAGAAGTTTACTGAATACAGAATATACCGACTTCAGCTGGAAGGCGTCCAAACGATGTAGCGTAGCAGGCAGTTACACACTTCCCATGATGCACTGCTGCCGATAGGCGAGCGCATCCCAGAATCCCCCAGAGGAAGAGACCGAGAGGGTCCTGTAGTGCTGATGGTGGTGTGTGAACGTGTGTGTCGATAAAGCGGCGTGTCCGTGTTAGACTCGACTGTTTATTTAAAAAAAAAACTATTAACAATTGTTAAAAAGTTTCGTCTCGTCTCGTTTTCAGCCGACGCGTCTGATGCAGATGTTTGGCTGCTGAACAGCTGCACGGTGAAGAGCCCGGCCGAGGATCACTTCAGGAACAACATCAAGTGAGAGCAAACAGATTCATAAACATGTAAACATCTGTAATTAATAACTTCATCGGAACTGAACTCCTGAGTGTCATCTGTCTGAACAACA
>QMIH01000206.1:373654-386887 GCA_003987875.1 Clarias batrachus
TTTTTTTACCAACTAGCGGTAATTAGCACCAGCGCTTGTGCTAGAGAGTACCGCATGACTAGCGGTCATTAGCAGGAGCTGTAAGATGATTGTTTTATAAAGTAATAAAGATGAACACTTACAAGGTAAACAATAAGGCACTTGTGAGCGTGTGATAAAGGAGGAATAAAACACACCTGTCTTGGTAAAATAATCAAAGGTGGAGTTCCTGTTAGCGCGACAAAAACAGCTTAATTTTTATTTCCCATGAACTGAGTTTATATTAGATCTACCAAAAAGCCTGAAAGATGGGAAAAAAAAAAAACATTTTTTCATTTTCATTAAAAAAAAGAAATTGGAGAAGGACCAGAGGAAACGAATTGACCCAAATGTTTCATAATATATGACATAAAAATTGTTTCTCCTTGGGAAAAAAAATCAGATTGTGATTGTGAACTTGTATTATTTTTATTCTCTTGGGAGCTGGAGGAATAAACATCACACGATTCATTCACCGCTTTACATGTTCTCTCACCCGTCGGACCGCTCTGTGCTAATGTTAATCTAGCGTCATATAAGTTCAGCGAGCTGCATTTATGCTAGCGCATGTCTCTGCATGCGGGATGAAGCTGAGCAGCTGTAGTGTCTCTGGGATAATTAAAGCTGCACACACCGAAGCATTCGCTTTCTCACCGCTGTCGAGCGTAATCCTGCCGATCAGCGGAGCGCGTGTTGAACAAACACCGACCTCGCTGGATTCCATATAGCCTCGTCCGGCGTTTCCATCCACACGGCTGCAATAACACGCTTATTATTCATGAAGCTGTCTGATTAAATTGACGTTAATTGATAGCGGCTGTAATTGAATTCCTGGAACGGACCCAATCGCCTCCGAACCCGAATTACACACTCGGGCATGTTGGGTAAATGTGAGCGGACTCGAGATCAGGGAGTGCGGCTAGCTCTCGCCACGCAAGCTGAAGGGTGTCGATGTCTGTCTGTCCATCTGGCTAGCTTTACTCCAGATTAGCCAGGAGCAGTAATTAGCGTCATCGCTGCACTCAGACTCAACCTGAAGTTATGCTAATGAGGGAGCTGGCCTCTTCACGTTCTGCTCATCAGCACGCTCTTCAAACCTTGCATTGATTCCGAACGTCTTCGAACCTCGGAATTTGTCAAGGAGCGACGGCGCAGGAGCACACGCGAGGTCAGCTGACACCCAGGGCCAAGAACGTTCATTAAAAACAAAAAACACCCACCATCAAGGGTGACCTCGATGACCTCCGTCATGTTCTCCTAATTGTTTCGGATCTATGGAGACGCTGTTGAGACTTGACAGAGGTCTTGCAGGGGTCGTTATCAAACACTACTTCCTTTGGACAAATTGTATTATAATATTTCAACCAGGATCTCAGCTAGACTGGAATTTGTGTTTTTTCCCAGTACTACTTTTCCCACCTAGTCTTTAGTTTAAATTTGACCTACATGTTTTGTGACAATGTGCTGAAAACCTCAAGTTATTGAATCTTGGGTTCTCCTCATGGTTCTCCTGCTGGTAGTTCAGCACTCCCAGTACTAGTTTCATTTCGCATTGTCGATGAAATACTTTCCGTCTTCTGACCTCGATGGATCTCTGCGAATCAAGACCCGGGTTGACACACCCCGCACCAGGTTCTTTACAGTCATTTGTAATTACTTGTATCTCCGTCTGAAGCAGCGCTCCATTTCCCCTGCCGTTTCCCCTCTCCTTCCTCGGCCTGGCTCGATAGCTAACGCCTCAGCTGCTTGATCAGATTTAACTCTGCGCCGTCCCAATCAGCTTGACGTCGGATCGGTTTCTATTCGCAGCTTCCGAAACGTGAGATCACGATGAAGAGGTTCCATCTGTTCAGACTCGTATCTCGGAGACGATCCTGCGCTACAATACACGAAAAAAATAAATAAATTAAACAACCTCATGATTAAATCCCGCTATGCTGCGAATCGAACATGGGTGGGGTGTGAAAGATGATTTCTGCTTGTTCTGGGGCTACCCCATTAGTGCTGCAGCAGGGGTCCTGGGAAGGATTAAAAAAAAAATAATGAAAGAAAAAGCGTCCCGACACGCTGTGCCTCTGAGCTTCGTTAAATCAATAATTCACAACCCCCTTCTTTTTTTGGAAACCCGCCCGCCTGGAGACATGTTTCCTTATTTCTTAATTCAAATTTTTTTTCTTTTCATCTCCTAAAGTTGCATTAACCATTAACGTCGTGATGCCTGACACCTGTCGAGCACGGCTCACTGTTCTGTACGTCAGGTGTTTCACCCAGGCAAGGCCATGCCCCCTGCCTCGTGTTAATTAAGGACATTTAATTAATTACCGTGTTGTATCTTGTTTTGTTTTCTTTAATCTGATGGTGAGGGATGCGCGAATTAGCCGTTTCCATCCTCCGAGGCGTCCCTGGTTTGCGTGTGTGTGCGTACTGTATATCTAACATTAATGGCTCCTGATCAAACACCTCATGTGTTCTGGGCTTATCGAGCAGCCAGGCCGGGCGTCTACCACCTGCTGCCCCGACCGTGTATTTACTCTCCGAAGCTCTCACAGCACCTGCCCCGCTTCACCGCCCTCATCTGCCCTACGCAGGTTTGTTGGCTCAAAGTCACGGCTCTCCCGCGTGGCCTCGGGAGCCTTGGGGGCGTCGTTTCACCTGTTCGCTCAAACCGTCTCTCTGTAAAAGTTAAACAAATCCTTCTCACAATCGCATCAATTAAAAGGCAAAGTTAAGCAAACAAGAGCAGAACCTCGCTCTCCCCCTCTCTCCCCCTCTCTCTCTCTCTCTCTCTCTCTGGCCGCGAGCTGTTTACAGTGCTTTTTTGGCACAGAGACAAAAGCTGTGTTTAAATACCGACTGCATGGCAACAGGAATCACCCGGGGGCTGTTAAAGGCGACTGGGAGAGGCAACTTTTGTTTGTGTGTGTGTTTTTTTTTTTAAATTTGGAAGCATATGGGTGCCACCGGAGGTTTTAATATCAGAGCGAGTGCATAGTGCAGGCAGGTGACGCTGGGTGTGTGTGTGTGTGTGTGTGTGAGAGAGAGAGAGAGAGAGAGAGACTACTCTCCAGACTCCCTGGCTCGCGTGTTACTCGGAAACCCTTGGCGTTATTGATGGTGCTTTTAACTGATAACCTGAGAGAAACAAGGTTAATACCTACCTGTGCATACACACACACACACACACACACACACACTTGTAGTCACTAGGATCCCAACCAGTTCCTACAGCTTCTTTTCCATAGGAGTTATTAATGTCGCTAATGACGGACACCGAGCTAACAGTTCCATATAAACGGTTGTCAGGTGTCAGTGATGTTCCCCTGAGACCTGCCGCCTGTTTGTTTGCCCACTTAGGACACTCTTAGAACATAAAAAAAAAAAAAAAATACTTACCTTTTTCTCTCAGGGTTCATAATTTTTTAAAAAGAAGGCTAAATAAACCTTCTGACGGGTTTTAGATATAAAAAGGGAAACAGATCACTAATTTGCGGTTTGTTTTTTGCACACCTGCCCAGGTAACACACATCATATTTAAACAAGTAGGGTTCTCCAGAGCGCTCTTTAATGCACACTGGATAGTTGAAATATAAGTGTTCCCCAATAGGAAATGCAGGAACCAATCAATCTTTTGAGGGATTGTAGGCACCAAAACCAAAACCTGCTTCTTTGAAGGTTTGTGCTGTCACATTGTGTGACTACTTTAAAGCCTTCTCTTATAAGGAAACACTCCGCACCTGGGTTCTGCCCCGGTCCGCTAAGAGTTCTGACCCCGGAACAACTAAAGAATTCAAATAAAAATCTTTAAGTCGTTACCCTTCACAGTCCAAACCCTCTTCGGCAGTCCTCTTCAGTGGTTCCTCTCAGGGTTTCTCCAGGTTCTTGGCTTACAAATAAGGGTTTATGTTCCTGAACATGTTCTAAGAGACAAACATCATTGCAGCTTTCTGCACTAGAACATGATTCTGTGAGTAGAACAGCTTGACTCTTCAAGAAGCACTTCCCACCCTGGGCACTCGAACCTCTCTGTCAGGAGAGTCCTGAAGTGCATCTATCGCTTCTCTTCTGTAAACGATGTTATTATAGACAGATACAGTGATCTTGACCTATGAGTTTATGAATTAAATAGAACGACAGATGATCTGGTGAACTTTGTCTCTTGGACCTCGTTAAATGGTGAACGGAGCTCTCGGGTCTTGACGGTTCCCCCGACTCCAGATGCCTCTCTATTTGCTCATGGCCTGGCTTTTCTACCCAACATAGCCACCCCCCCCTTGTTTGCTCTCTGAGCTTGCATGCCCTGTGTACTTGGTTGCAACAAGGTGTTTGGACCAGCAGCGTGCACGCTCGTCTCCAGCGTGGGCTCGTTATCACTCTTCTGTTTACTTTCAGCTTAATGCTCGGGACTCACTCTTCTGGAACTGAACACTTTGTTCTCTGACCTCTTCACTCACACAAGTGTTTTGGAAATGAATTATTTTGGTAAACGACGACTGAAGTGCTTACGCTTGGGTTCTAGGCCCCAGTGAGTAAACTGTAGGTTTCTGCGCCACATCAGATGCCGTTTCGATGTGGAAAATACATTTTTGTTACATGACGGAACGACTTCAGAAGCATTGGCGGGAAAAAAAAAATCATCATAGTACTTATGTTTGTGTTTCAACTCATTTCCAAGTTTTTTTCTTTTTCTTTTGTTGACACAAATCAGATTTTTGTGTGCATGTAAGCAACTTGATTTGAACTTGACCTGAACCCCCCAAATGTCCGATGTGGGCCACATTACAATCTATCGATGAGGTCACAACTGAGCAGTTGAAGGTCAAGGTTGTTGCTCAAGAAGCGACCACTGGCACCTTGGTGTTGCTGGGAGTTGAACTCCGTCTGATATCTGGTTACAACAAACATCATGCATCAGATTCCACGTTAATTAAAAGGAATACGCAAGTAAGTAAGTGGTACTTGTTCTTTTCTGAAAATGTAGACTTTGACCTAAAGGAATGTGTTAAAGCCGCAGGACGTTCCTCAGACCGTGGTGGAGTGAGGACACAGACGGGCTAACTCCAATTCCAGAGTTTCAAGAACAAACATTCAAAACAATGAACCTATCACAACCCCGAGACGAAGGGCTCTGTATGCATGCTTCCTTCTATGAAATGTGATATTTTTATTTTACTTTACCACCAGAACAAGACCAAACACCACTTGACTTTTTCTTTGGCTTGATCTGAACTCAGTAGTTTGGTCCAGAACAACCACAGCACTAAAGGAGGAGGACTTGATTTCTGTATGGAACATCATCAGCTCTAAAAAAAAAAAAAAAAAGTTCAATGCTATTGTATTCAGCATGAGCAGAACCTCAATTTCCACGTTTCCTGTAATTTTTCTAACATTAATGGCTCCTGATCAAACACCATTTTTTTTTGGCAAACAGATCCAAACTTCCTCCGCAGATGATGTTACAATCCCACCAAATTCTATCTGCTCTCTGTCCCAGATACACCTTTATTTTCGCTAGCGGTCCCCAAACCTAACGGCAGCGAACCACCTGCCGCCGTATCCAGTGTCTCAAGTTACAGATCGGGAAGCTATCAGGTTCTCGACCCTCGTTATAGACCAGCATGCTGCTGCCTCGTTCTTTCTTCCTGACCTTTGCAAAGCGTCTGTTCTCCACACAATCGTCCGTTGAAAGGCAGAGCCCCGGGAGTACCGAGCACATGTCGCTTTCAGCATAGGCTTTCAGGGAACAGCCAGAGGGGCGGGGCCAGTCACTGATACCCTCGACAGCCCGTATACACGCCGGGTGGAAGGGAAGGGGGTGGGAGTTGTGCTTTATTCTGGATATCGTCTCTAACAAGGTTTGTTAAACGAGTTCCAGTGAAATTACGTGATGCTTGTTTGGTTGTTTGTACCTTCACGATCCTGCTCATTTCGACAATATGTCTCAAAGACGTGTTTGAAACGTAATCTCTTTAACTATATGCAGCTTCTGTTAGGCGTGGGCGTGGCATGTGCGTAGATATGTACAGCTCCTGTTACAAGTGGGTGTGGCTTTTCTATATACAGCTCCTGTGACTTGTGGGTGTGGCTTGTCTGTAGCTATACACATCTTCGGTAGTGAACAGCAACTTATCTGCACAAGCCACGCCCACTAGTAACAGACGCCGTGTGTAGCTGCATAGCTATATGCAGTTTTAGTCACAAGTGGGCGTAGGATAACTACACAGCTTCTGGTGTTTGTGGGTGTGGCTTGTCTGAAGCTATACATAGCATCTATCACTGGTGGGCATGGCTTGAGCATAGCTATATACAGCTTCTGTTACTTGTGGGTGTGGCTTGTCTATCAGCCTATAAACAGGTTGTTGTATAATTAGGTTAGCAACAAAAAAAAGCTACCTATGTACACACACTAAACCCTTCGTAGCCTTCGTCTTTAAGCACACATAATAAGAGGTTGTACATGTACATGTAAAACCAGTTAGCATCTCGTCCACCATTTCTGTTGAAGTAACCGCAGATCGTTTAAGAACTTAAAAAGTTTTTAATTTAAACTGTTTTCTGAGGAAATAAAATGTAATACAATGAATAAATAAATAAAAGTAATAAGATCCTAAATATAAGTAAACATAGCAGTGCCATGTTGCTCATGATATCAGTGGTGGGCGTGGCCTGTTCTCCCTCGCGCTCCTCCTCCTTCCTGATGATTAGCTAATCGGGTAAATTTCTTTCTTTGTTTACATGCAAAAGAACCGCATGCATCCGTTTAGTACTAATTCAGCCTGTGTGTGAGCGTCCGTAACGTTAGTATGTTTAGAGCAGGCTCGTGGTGTGTGCGTGTGTGTGTGTGTGTGTGTGTGTGTGTGTCGGCGCTGCAGTCTCTGGAGCGTGTCGCTTCACGGGGAAACGGTCCTGAGTGAAGGCAGCGAGTTCCCGCGGTGTGTTTACAGTAAACACCGAGGACGTGAGTGTTTACAGGTGGAGAGGACGTCATACCTGAGGTCCGCTTCAACCCCATACACGGCACCGAGTGTTTACACAAAATACCCAGCATGCACCTGTCAAGGCTGAGCAGGCGCCGTGTCGCTGCAAATTCACCAGTTCTAGCCCAGGCCTTATTTCCTTTGCTTCATCCCTTTACGTTTATTTCTCCTCATGATATTTAACAACCTGCAGCTCTTTCCATCTCTCTCTCTCTCTCTCTGTGAGCTGGCGGCGTGATAACAAGAAGCACCACTTAAACACTTCTCCGAAACACTTCTTCCTGTAACAAGGCAGCGCTCCTTTCGCCGTGTTCGTGTTTCGCGTAACACACGAGGAAGATGTTCGCATCGCCTAATTCAGTCCTGAAAGAGCGCAGGGATGCGGAGGAGCGATGCGCGGCGTGAATCGGCGCAGGTGGCGCACATCTGCATCTCGTCTGCAGCTCCGCAGGTGATCAAAGGCCTTCACAAGTTCGCCGTTTTACCGCCTTTAAATAAATAACTAAAGAAATAAATAAACCGCCGCTCGCCCCGGTTCAGAGGAAGGAAGGAGGAGGAGGAGGAGGAACGCCTCGCCGCGGAAAGCGGAATCGGGGGAGTGTTTATTTTCTGGGCCAGATGTTGAGGGAAATCAGAAGTCCGTAATCGGCAGAGTTGCGGTTTGGACGTCCGTCATCACGGTCTGACGCAGGGGTCCCGCAGGGGTCCCCCTTCACCCCGCAGCATTGGGATTAGAGCTGAGGCATCGTCTCACAATCAACACAGACTTCTGAGAGCGGAGGTTGAAGCGAACTGCTGTCGGTTGCTGTGCTCGTTTGTTTCTGTGTTTGTTTGCTTGTTTTGAGGATGATCAGGAATTGCCTTCTATAACTCGATTGCGAGATCGATCAGATTTGTTATTTTAATCACGATGATCTCAGAACATTAGCACAAATGAAACACTTTATGAACAGTGAGAGAAAAAGTGAAAGGAACTTGAGATTTTGTTTCCGTTTTTAAACTCGACTTAGTCTTTTTTTTTTAAAATTCACTTTACTTTGCTAAGCTAGTTCCTGTTTGGTTAGTCTTGTCTCTCACTGCAGCCAATCAAATTCCTAGAAACAGATTGAGGATGTTTTTACATTCGACATGATTAATTTGTACCGAACCTGGCAACGAATCCCCCCTTCCTCCTGCTGTAAAGAACGCTGCAGCATTTTGCGCACGTTTTCCGCGCATTTGTTTTTTCACGTTCGAGCCTCTGGTTCGGCAGCTGAACACCGGGCGCGGCTCACGATCCTCGGCGTCCTTCTTTAAATCTTTTATTAAAAGGATTTGATGAGGAGCTGAAAAGCGAAGATGTGCCGTGACAAAGGCCAAGCCGAGCATTTTTCATCCGGGAATAATTTTTTTTTTTTTTTTTTCAAAATTATAGCGTTTTGCTAACAAGAGCGGCTCCACCGGTCTCTCTGCTCACACACACACACACTTTCTTCTCTTCGCTTCTTAATGTAATGAACCTGGCCTTGAACCTTTTATTTAATTGCCGACTTCCCATGTTTAACTGCATTGAAAAAAAAAAAAGTAAAATCTTTTTTTCTGAGAGAGAGAGAGAGAGCGGAATAGCGATTTAATTAGGCAGCGGGCATTGTGTGGGCTTTCTGACATTTTTCAATAAAAACGCGGTTTAGAATTAATAACAATCATCTGAATGAGAAGCTTTTAGAGCATGTCAACACACACACACACACAGAAAAAAGGCTGCAGTTTGAGGATTTAAGTGAAGACTTCTGAGTTTACTGCTAATGAGGCCATTTTTGGTGGGATGGGGGGTGGTGGGGGGGTCGTCATGTGTTTTTTCTTTTTCTTTCTTGTCAAGGCCCCAGCAGGCGTATCGTGTATTAGCGGCCAGACGACACGAGGAGGAACATCAAAATGATTCTCTAAAACGTTTTTACAATATTGAGGATCGCTTCTGATCTGGCAGTCACATGGTAGCGCTAGGGAAAAAAAACAAAACATAATGTAGGAGATTTTTTATGTAAAAAAAAATTATATACGTAGTATTACTGACTACAAAAATGTATACATCTGTTTAAAAAATTAATAAAGTAAAACGCTAAACAAAAAATCTAAAATGTGGTAAGAAAAAATAAACGAAACATATTTAAATTTAATCATATTTAATTAATAAATGTTGCATCATTTTCTTTCAATTTACTTTTAGTGATTTGATTAAATAAGAAAAAAGGAAGAAAGAAACAATAGAAAAGGTGCCACAATATCCTCATAACCTTGTTATACCTTCTTTACATTCTCTCTCACTTTCTCAGTTTATATTTTTAAATAAAGAAAATACAAATAAATTTTATTTCATGTATACAAAAAATAATTCCAAGATTTTTATTCATTTAAAACATTTAATAAGTTTAAATATTTAAAAATTTTATACACACATACACTTTTGTTTAAAGACATTTTTATACACACACACACTTGTTTGTTTAAAGACATTAAAATGACCTAAGAGAATAAAAAGAACAAAAAAAGCATTTTACAAATGTAAAGATTATTATTTTTTTTATGTTGCATCATCTGCTTTCAGATTGTAATTATTGATAAATTAAAGAAAGAACGCACATCATCCACACATCGGAAAGTTAATTTAATGGCCAATGTTTTTTTCTGCTAATTAATATTAAATTTAAACTTGGTCTTGAACCTCATTTTTTTTTTTTTCTTTTTTTTTAAATTTCTCTCTCACTTTGTTTTTCGACTGGCTGTATTTCCCGAGCCCTCGCCAGCTCTAACAGCCAGCACCAGTCCAGCATGCAGGTTCTGTTTCAGGTTCAGATCAGGTCCGGTTGATCCGGGCCTCAGAACCTCTGCATGCGGACCTCGATCTGATCATTTTACAGTCTTCGCTTCGGAGTCCACGGTCGTGCTTCCAACCCTGAGATAACCCGAGTATTTCTTCCGTCATGTAATCAGAAACTCTCGACATCCATCAGACTCGCGACCATCAGGACCCGCTGCACACCCTGCTGGCTTTATCTGTTCATCTCCGCCAACGGATGCCGTGAAGGATCGCGCCAGATGTTTACTGAACCGCCTTATCGTTTTGTTTTTGTGTCTTTGGAGTCGTGCGTCATTGAATCTGATGCGATGTAAGTGGTACATCAGATGAATCATAAGAAGCGCTTGGAATGAATCAGGTGAATTGAGCGATTCCATTTAGAAGAATCGTGTCCCAGGTAATTCACACTACTGAATCCGATCAGTTGAATAAATCAGGCTGAATCTGATAAACCATGTCTGAGAAATCAAACGAATCGCATCCTGATGCAGCTGAACAACAAGTGCGATTCAGGTGAATTCCATCTAAATCTGATTATTCGATTGAGCTTCATCTTTGGATGAATCAGCCGAGTCATGCCTCAGGAATCCACTAGGTAAAGTGTCACCAAGAGTCATCATGATGAAATGAATCACTTCTGGGATGAATCAAGTTTGACTTATCAGTTTCTTATATTAAAACAGCCAAATTGAATAAAGCATGTGGATGAGCAAACTGCAAGATATCCAAGGGGTCACATTCTAAATCAGGTGCGATTCAGGTGTGTTAATAATCTTTGGCCCTTTTTTCAAGTCTGGTGCTAGCGCCATGTCAGATGGAACCGGTTCAATAGCGAACCCCCTAAGAACTGACTTTGTTTTCCCATGGTCAAGGGAGTCACATTGTTACGTTATTATAAACGTTCGTATCTGGCAGCAATGCTAGCAGCAAAAAAAAAAAAAAAAAAAGCTATGATGCTGGGGTCAGAGCACTGGGTCAGCCAGGATGCAGCGCCCCCTGGAGCAGATAGGGCCTTGCATAAGGGCTCAACAGTGGCAACTTGGCGGTGCAGGGGCTCGAACCCCCCCTGACCTTCCATTTAGTAACCCACAGCATAAACCATTTGAGCAACCACTGCCCACCAGTCCGCTGTGATAACCCCACCCACAGACTCGGATGTAAGAGGTTTTTCATCTAGCCCAGCAAAGTGTTGGTGCTGCCACGGAACTGGTTTTTCTGTCTGAGGTCAGAACTCGCTCCAGAAATGCCTCGGTGGAAAAGGGGTACTGAACTGAATATTGAACAAGAAATCATGTCAATCTAACCAATTTCGATTCATTAGATGAACCGTGATTATGCCAGAATCAGATGAATCCTCTCATGGAAATCAGTTGCAACAGAGTCAGCGGGATTTACAGATGAATTGTATTCAATTCAAAACAAATTCATGTTTTTAACCTCAATGTAAGGAATTTTCTATGGATGAATCAGCAAAGTCCACGGAGTCCTGCTCCGATTAAATCCAGGTATCGTCACTGAATCAGGTGAATCGAATGATGAGTCAGGTTTCTGATGAATCTAGGGTAACTAAAGCCAGCCTGTGGATTCTACTTCCTGTTATAAAAAACAGCTCTGTTCAGTCCATCTCATCTGAGACTGCTGAAGTGTGTGGGTGATCCTTGAGCCCCCTTCGAGCTCAGGTTATATCTCAGAGCAGCTGGGATCTCAGTAACCAGATCAGTGGCTCAGACAGGTCCAAACAGCACCTCGTGTCCCGGAGGGCCGGGCAGCCTTCGCTCGTCAGGTGCTGCTCTCCTTCAGCTCTGCGCGATAAAAGGCTGTTTGGACGGGCAGTAACGTGTAGCAGGGTGCAAGCTGTTGCCTTTCTCTCTCTCTCACACACACACACACACACACACACACACACACACACACACACACACACACACACAGAGAGAGAGAGTCATGTCGCTGCATGCCTATCACCACACAGCGAAGGCCAGAGACACTGCAAGTCCACATTTCGTAATGTTTAACTCGGTTAGAATAAGTTTAAACCCCTGACCCAGGTGTCAATCTGAACATCATGTGTGTCCAGCGTTAAGATTAAAACAATCGCTCATTAGATCACACATTTATATTAGCATCATTAGTTTTTTTCTGCTTTTAGGGATTATTCAGGTGAATCGAGACTTTTAAGGAACCAAGTGAGTCAGTTCTTATAATAAATAATGTGATTAATTACATTTTTTGTGAATAAAGAATCGTAACTTATTAGGATTTAATTGATTCTTGTCCCAGTTCAGGTGAATTTGTGTCATGAGCTGCGTTTCTGATGAGTGAAGCATGCCTTTGTGATGAAACGGGTGAATCAAATCTAACGAATCACGTGAATCTAGCAAATTATGTTTTGCATGAATATGAATCGAGCTAATAAAGGGATAAACCGTATGTGGGTGAATCAGATGAGTCATTTGTTAGTAATCATTTAATGCACGTCTTGTCCCAGATGAGTGATTCAGGTGATTTGTTTTATGGATGAAGTTGTGATTTTGTTAAGTGAAATGAACCATATTTGGGATGATTCAGAGTTAATCAAGTTTCTGATGAATCTGTTGAGTTGTTTCCTGTAGACATTGATTTAAATCTAGCAAATCACTCAGTCAGACTAATAAATCACTTTAACCAGCTGAGCCGTGTTGATATCTGAGGAATCGTTTGGGTTTGAATCTCGTGTCCTGGAAGACTCTGGGCAAATAATAAGTTTTGCTTCAGATAAAGACTGGTGTGATTCAGGTGATTTGTGTCTCATGAGTCTTGATTTATTTATTGATTTATTTTTTTACAGTTTCTTTTTATGTGATTGGTACTAAATTTACAGAATTGTAGATTTCTGCTCTGTTTCTCTCACTCCTCCTCACCGTGACATTGACGAAGTGACATTGCTTTTACGAGCTCCTTATACAATTTGCGGTCGCATTTAAAAGCATCCGTGCGTGAACACACAGCGAGCGGTAAAACTTTATTACACTTCTGCATGTTTTTATGACACGTGTGTCAGCTTTAACCTTTTACTTAAAGCTCTGGTTTCATGACAGGCCAGGCAGCGTCGTCTGTAGACTCTGTATAGGGGTACTTGGCTCCGACAAGGTCGTCCGTGATGTCTTTCTATTCCTTTGGAGAATAAATATAGTCCTAAGGAGGTATAAAGTTAGAAACTGTGTTTATGTATTTATGTAAATGGGTTGAGTCAAGTGCACACAACGCAAAGTCACTTTTATCACCAGTGTTAGTTTAACACACCAGAGCTCAAGGTGCTGGCGTTCGAGATAGTGGAGTACAGCATGCTAAGGTTCGAGGTAGTGGAATAAGGCATGCTAAGGTCCGAGGTAGTGGAGTACAGCATGCTAAGGTCCGAGGTAGTGG
>QMIH01000206.1:395558-415558 GCA_003987875.1 Clarias batrachus
TTACTCATGACCTTTAATCTTTTTCTCCTTTTCATTCCCTCATCATTTCTAAACACACACACACACACACACACACACACACACTGCAGTCAGAATTAGATGCTGTACTCCGCATTAATGTGTTTGTTTTTATCCCATGACGTCACAAGTCTCAATATTGAACTGCATCTAAAACCACATAAAGACATGAAAATGCACCTGCAATAAAATTTTTTTAAAAATTGTTCCTCTTAGGTTTTTTTTCCCCATATTTGTGATGATGTAAAAAGTAGGAACTGTACTCCAAATATTACATTTTGACCTTTTTCCAGGCCTCACCCTTAATGAGAGCCAAAACCCCCAGTGTAGATTTCCTGTACATCAAAACTCTTTCATGGACATCAATGGGACTGAAGTGTCCCCGGCCGTCCATGTCTCCGAGGATCCGTCCTGCCACCGTGACGCTTCAATTCTAGTTATAAAATTGCAGTGGCCTCGTTACTTTCTGAGTGGACTTGAAGAAAGTTAATCCGTCTCGAGTCCCGTCACCCTGATTAGCACCAAGCAGAATGACGGAATAAAGGTTTATTATATAATCCGGGTATTGATGAGCTTCTTGATTTTTTTTTCTTTCTTTTAGATGTCACAGATATTGGGATATATATGATTAAATAATTACATTTGATGACTAACTCATTATCTTTGTTAGAAAGTTTTCTAGCTATAAATTTCAAAATGGTTACAATTTCATGTAACTATTTTATTTTTTTATTTATTTATTTTTTAAATTTTAATTTAACATTTTTGACGATTTGTCACACTTTATAGTGTATTTACGGTACGGACTGCTACTCCTCTAGTTATGGGAAGGCACGCTAATGTCGACCGGCTGCTAGCATAGTAAATTTGTTAGCATCATCTTTCTAGCACTGTATAGAGAATCAAATGTTCTGGTTTAAGCGACTTTTTGGTGTTTTTACAGATTTTCGTATTAAAATCAAGACCGGAGCCAAGACTTTGAAAAGGCTGTGAATAATTAAAATACAAATTTCAGACCAGGGACGAAGCAATAAAAATAATCTACTACAAACAATAAACGACGCCATGATGCTGCAACTGTTGCGTGACAATAGTCTGTTACCATGGTAACTAGATGCGTTTGATTTGTAAAGTAGCTAAGTATTGTGTACTTGTGTAGGCGTTTTAATTTGTTAATCAGAAAGATTCCCAATTCTGGCACGGTTACTACAATGATCAGATTACACATGATTGCGCATGCTGTTCTGTCCTTTTTTCTTTATTTTTCTTTTCCTCTCTTCTCCGTCTGTGTGTCCAGGTCCAGCAGATCGACCGTGTGGTGGAGGTGGTGGATGAAGCGGTTAAAGGTGAGCGTAATCCCTCAGCTGATCCACGACTCTGCATTAACAGCCTGATCGATCGCGTTCAGCCGTTAGTGTCGTTTAGGCTAATCTGTGGACAGGGTCATGTGACAGGATCCCCCCCGTGCTTTAGGGTTCCTCGATGGTCCTTCACGAGGAACTCATTCAGATTTGCGAGAAACCTGTTTTGAGGAACTCTTAAAGATCCCCTGAAGATCTCTGAACATCTGACGATTTGAGGCTCGTTAATCAGCTCTCTGTACAGAGCAGGAAGTGCTGGCTCCGCCCACAAACACAGGGTTCCACTCACATTACAGCTCTGATAATGAAATACACCCATAATTCCCAGTCAATCTAGCTGGTTTACAAATGTCAGATTCTGATTCATTTAATGATTCATTTAGCAACCAAGTAGCTGGAAATGACTCATTAAATCTTTAGCAATCATTTTGTTTGGTTGTTTGATATCGTGCCGATCCACAAACTTTTTTTTTTTTGCTTAGTTTTTTTATTTAAAAAAACAGAATGAAGTTGCTTTCCAAACTAAAAAAAAACACAAAGGGCTGTATGTTTAGTTTGTTTGTTTGTGTTTTGTTTAATTAAATATTTGATACAAAACATAAAATAAACCTGGTACGATTCATTCGGTTCGTTCACTCTCGGTACAGATTCAGTTGATTTTCTCAGCCAATTACAAGTTTCGTGGTTCAAGAAGCTCCGCCCCTGTGTGTTTGTTTGCACACGTCAATGTCTTTGATCTGGTTGTGGGAGGGAACGAAGTGATCAATCTGGCCTTATTCAATTAGATGATTCATTTAAAAAATAAAGAGAGATTGATTCATTTGAAAACTTCAAACGTAATGTATTCATTTAATTTTATTTTGCCCTCCGTCAGGGTTTAGTCGAGCGTGCTGCTGATTCCTGATGTTTCTTGCTAATTGCTAATTAGCACGCTAAACACTTGTGATTTAAAAAAAATTTTTTTTTTTGCAAATGATTTCTCCTGAAAAACTCATCGGGGAGTTTTACTGTGGCAAGTAATTTAAAAAATAAAAAGTAATTTTTACTCATGACCTTTAATCTTTTTCTCCTTTTCATTCCCTCATCATTTCTAAACACACACACACACACACACACACACACACACACACACACACACAGGATCCGTGACTTTTTACAAAACCAGCGAATTGGAAAATGACTCCTTACACGTGTGTGTGTGTGTGTGTGTGTGTGTGTGTGTCTTCTCCAACACGCTGCTATTTGCATGTAGATGGGCCGGATGAATAATTTAGGAGCCGTTATTAGTTCGCGTCGCGCAGGTCTGAATTCGGAGGCTGTAATTAAATTCGTCTCGCGATAAAAGCGGAGCGATTGGATGCGAGCGCGAACTCCTGGCTCGCTTGTTATCGGATTTATCTACCCGCGTGCTTTATTAAAAAAGGAAAGGGGAAAAAATCCCCGGTTCAGGAAGTCTCAGCACCTCGGAGAGCTCGATTTGTCGTTTTATTCTCTCACTCGGTGTCTTTACACGGCTGAAGTGCGCCGTACATCAGTTGTACATCAGAACATCAGGCGGATTTTATACTCTAAAATGTCTAATGTTTATTTTTAAGTCTATTTAAGGGACTTAAATCAGATATTTCATCGCTCTGCTGAGATCAGACCCTCCTGTGTGACTCAAACAAGTGTGTGTCGCCGGCTGAAGAGTTTCTACAAACAATCTCAAAAGTTTTTTATATCAAGAAAATACTAAAAGTTTAACTGTTGCAAAAGCTTAACGTGTAAAACTTAACTTAAAGCTAACATTAAATCATCAGCCGCTCTTTATGCTTTTTCATTTTTTTTTCCTTTCTGATTTCCTCAATCACCTGATTTCTGGAAAAAACATCAACATTTCTGTATTTTAGTGAAACATTTCGAAGCGTGGAAAATCTGGGCTGTTGTTCTCGAGAATTGTCCAGAGAAAAATAGGCGGGAAAAAAAACATAATCAAAAATAATCAAACTGTCTACAGGTGAAACTCAAACAATTAGAATATTGTGGAAAAGTTCATTGATTTCAGTAATGCAACTTAAAAGGTGAAACTAATATACCAGAGACTCACTACATGCAAAGCAAGAGAGTTCAAGCCGTGATTTGTCATAACCCCAAGTCCACAATCTCAGAAAATTAGAATATTACATGCAATTAATAAAACAAGGATACGTGTGTGTGTGGTGGCTTTTGATGCACTGACTCCAACTTTGTGAAAGTCCCCAACACTTCTGAATGGCCATTTCCTGACAATCCTCTCCAGGCTGCGGTCATCCCTGCTGCTTGTGCACCTTTTTCTTCCACACTTTTCCCTTCCACATAATGTTCTATTAATGTGCTTTGATACAGCACCTTGGGAACATCCACCTTCTTTTACAAATACCTTTTGAGGCTTTCCCTGCTTATGGAGGACGTCAATGATGGTTTTCTGCACAACTGTCAGGTCCGCAGTCTTTCCCATGATTGTGCTTCCTACTGAACCAGACTGAGAGAACATTTAAAGCCTCAGAAACCCTTTGCAGGTGTTACGGCTTAATTAGCTGATTAGACTGTGACACTTTGAGCCTAGAATATTAAACCTTTTCACAATATTCTAATTTTCTGAGATTGTGGATTTGGGGTTTTCATGAGCTGTAAGCCATAATCATCTCARTYAKGACAAATCACGKCTTGAACTATCTTGCTTTGCATGTAATGAGTATCTCATATATTACATATTTCACCTTTTAAGTTGCATTGCAGAAATAAATTAACTTTTGCACAATATTCTAATTTTTCGATTTTCACATTATTAAATTTATATTTCAAGTTTAAATCATTGTGCAATTAGTTATTTTTTGTTTTTTCCATGTGTCTATTTTCAAGGTTTTCCCAACACAGTGATAAAACCAAAGTTTTATCACTATGTTGTTGTTGTTTTTCTTTTCACGTTTGGTTTGTTTCTGTATATTGAGATGAGTTTCCTCTCGCCGCGGTTGTAAAGAGAAACACTTCCTTCAGCTCAAACGCGTGTGGTTATTGTTTTGTGTTTTTGTTTTCCACACCATACCATGTAAACATATTATTACCATTTGGTGTGTGTGAGACTGTGTCCAAATTAAACTGCCAGTGAATTCTGCTTCGGTTCGGACTCGAGGTGTGAGAACACAGCGAAAGTCATTATGGAGTTCTGAAGGAAATGAAGTTTAAAGTTTCGTTATTGTTCAGCGTCGTTTAACCACCCAGTGTTTTTACAGTCAATTCTCTTTAATCAGTGAGCGCAATTTTCTTTCTGTTTGACACGAGTGCTGGGTTGTGTGTGTGTGTGTGTGTGTGTGTGTGTGTGTGTGTGTGTGTGTGTGTGTGTGTGTGTGTGTGTTTTGATGGGGAGGGGGACTCAAAGACTTCAGCACTGTGGCATGGATTCCAGAGCNATTACAGAGGTGTATTACTGCGCTGATGTATCCTGCATGTCTGACGGAACTGTCCAACAGAGCGCAGCTTCAGCACCGACCCTCGCCTCCGCTCTCTCTCACACACACACACACACACACACACACACACACACACACACACACACACACATATAGTGAAGAAAGACATAAAAACGTGTCTGGACATGGCTCACACACACACACACACAAACATACATCTAAACTGCCAGGTATTTCCCACAAGCTGGAGGAAGAGCTGTATTTAAAGTGTGTGTGTGTGTGTGAGTGTGTGTGTGTTTAGACATGAGTTACAATAATAATCTTCCATATACAAAAACAAACAAATACTTCATACTGTTTTGAACATGTAAATGTAAGTGTGTGTGTGTGTGTGTGTGTGTGTTAGGAGGAGCATTTTACTGCAGGTAGGTAGATTCCAGCTGTGAAGATCTGCTGACAGCTGTAGTCCCGCCCATTAACAAGAGAAACACTGTGTGTGTGTGTGTGTGTGTGAGAGAGAGAGAGAGATTTATAAAGCAAACAGGTTTAACTGTCTGCCAGACAGACGTACAAATGAATCCTGGCAACATGCCATTACCACACACACACACACACACACACACACACACACACACACACACACACAGTGCTCAGATCATACACACACAAACCACGAATGAATCTGTGTTTCCTGTGTGTGTGTGTGTGTGTGTGTGTGTGTGTGTGTGTGTGTGTGTGTGTGTGTGTGTGTGTGTTAGAGTTTGGGAATTAGGGATCACTCACAGCACAAATGCAGCCACTTAATCCGTTTAAGACAGAACACCAGAGGAGATCCTGTACACACAGGAACACACACACACACAGACAGCACTCAGAGTGTGTGTATGAGAGAGAGAGAGAGACCCAGGTGTATGGACTCAGTAAGACCCATAAACAGAGAGGAGACGTAGTGGGGCCTGTGTGTGTGTGTGTGTGTGTGTGTGTGTGTGTGTGTGTGTGTGTGAGAGAGAGCGGAGGCGAGGGTCGGTGCTGAAGCTGCGCTCTGTTGGACAGTTCCGTCAGACATGCAGGATACATCAGCGCAGTAATACACCTCTGTAATGTCAAGCTTCTGTGCTATGCTAACGTAGAGTGTGTGTGTGTGTGTTGTGAAGGTCACTCCGTACGTCTGCTGGGTCCGAAGAAAGATAACGGCAAGCGGCTTGGCGGCGCTCGATTGGATTTGCCGAAGATTAGGAAGAACCCGCTGATTGAAATCATTTCCATCAATACAGGGTGAGCTGAGTTTTTACTTTCATTTTTTTCTTTTCTTTCTTCTTTTAAAAACTTGATTTCTTTAAATTGCAAATGCTGCCATTTCTCTAGCATTCCCTGCAGCGTAATTTAAACTCTAATGTGCCTTTGATTGTGTGTGTGTGTGTGTGTGTGCGCATTCCCACAAGAGGGTGGGTTGCATACTGAGATTGATGAATTGATTTCTTATGTGTTTGTCCACTTAAAGAAAAAGAATGAATGAATGCATTTGACTTTAATGTCAGAGGGAAACACTTTGCGTTCTAATCAGCTGCTGTGCAGCGTTAGTTTACGCTCCCTCACTCACAAACTGATGATAATTAGAAACGCTTTAAATTTCTCCAAGTGGGTGGAGCTAATACATAAACCCTTCCTTCGTTCATAACTCAACTGGGTTCCACTCTAATGGGTCCAGAATGATGTCAATCTAATGTGTCTTCTTTAGATATATTGAAGAGAGCATCTAGACATTCCTTTGGCATGACAGCCTTCAACCATCTTCAGGTGTTCCTCAGGGGTGTACAGCAAGGCCATTTCTTTTACGTCGCAAAAACTTGCTGCTCTCAGGAAAATTCCTGACTTAAACGCATTACATATGCAATATGAAAGTCGTGCTCCTTTTACAAAGGAACCCAGAGAACATTAGCCTAAGGCTTGTTCATGCTAATTGTTATTGTTATATAAAATGCTAATTGTTCATGTTAGAAAAGTAGATCTATACTGTAAAATGTTAAATTGTTACTAAAGAGGAAGGAAAAGGGTTTCTGCAACGTAGAGTGAAGGAATAGCACAAGACCATAGACCAGCCGAGAACAGTGCAGAAAAAGGAAGAACCGGTTCTTGTAAGGTTGGTCTGAGAGAAACAATTCAAACTTCACCTTGAGGTGTTCCTCAGGGGTGTAGCGTGGGACCGTTTGCTTTGAAGGTTTGTCGAGGAAACTCTCATGTATCCTCGAGAAGGAATTCTGAAAAGTAAACAGCACTTTGTTTGTTTCATTCAGAAGTCTTTGGTTCTTTCTGAAAAATGGCGAAAAAAGTAAAAAAAAATATACTCAGAGATAATGTCCTCAGAAATACACGCGCATCCAAGCAGTCGCTGTTTCTGCTTCTATTTCCGAAAGCTACGTTTATTCTTGTGAGTTGTTTTTTTTCTTTCACAACGCCGCTGCTCTGCTTTCCGAATTCCCCGACACCCCGCTGCGTAATTAAAAACCGTTCTCAGGGCAGCGCTTAGAGACAAACGAGATGAAGATGGAGACACCGCGAGACGCACAGGTACACACTCCGGCAGCAGAGCCGCGCTGCCCTGGGAGCTATTTTGGAAACGTGTCTGTGTGTGTGTGTGTGTGTGTGTGTTGCCTCTCCAGGGTCTTTGCCTCCAGATTAACTTTTTGTAAGTTATAATTTGCATTGATGCACAGGAGAGCGTGTTCTTTTTTTCCCTCCTCACTCTTTTAGAAGGTCACTAATTATCTCTGTGCTAATCTGTGCGTGAAAAGCGTCTCTGTAGGACGACTTGGATTGATGTCAAGTCGCTGCTCCGTCTCCTTTTTCTTCTTCTTCTTCTTCTTCTTTTAAGCTGTTTCTCAACACCGTGTGTGAAATGCTTAAGATTCCAGAAGAGGTTTTTTAGGGTAATTGAGTGGTTTTGTTGGAGTGTGTGCTGGACCTCGAGGTTCGCTCTTGAAGGACGAGTTCGGCTTCGTCGCGACTCGGCGGCTGGGAGGCTGAAGCGCTCTGAAGTAGTCTACGCGTTCGATCATCACACTTCAAGTCCTTCACGGCGGAATGCATCTTAAGTCGAGTGATTTGAGTTCTGAGGTCTCTGTTACTCTTAGCGTGATTAATTCCCGCGTGTCGAACGCGTGACACGTGAGACGTTAAATTAATCCTCAGTCCGTCTCATCATCTGAGCAACTCATTTCTTTTGGAGCATTTATTTTAACCCCCCCCCCCCTTGTGATGTCTCATTTGCATAGTTGCCACCCACTTTCCAGCGGTGTCCAATCACACACTCACACACATACACACACAAAAACACACACACTCTCTCTCCGAGACTCGCAAAGACTCCACATCCTCAAACTGCTACTTGCCCTCTTCCACATACACAAGCTCACAGTCGCTCTGATTGACAGGTGAGGGAATCTATGCCCCTCCCATCCATCTGCGAGCGTCTAGCAAAACATTTTTCTGTTAGTTTTATATGGAAGGAGTCTCCAGTGTCAGTGTAATTCATATTTTTTATCTTAAGCAATCATGCTGCAACCTTCTGTAGTTTAACCAAATAAAAGATGTCGCCGTCGTCACGTTTCGACGTTACGTTTATACAAGAGGAATAAAACACTTTTTATTTGCACGTTTACGTGCGTTTTTTTTCCCCGCACACGGAGACTCGGACTCGTCCTGACTAAACCCTCCATGGCACCAGATGGAGTTCATCATCTGAGGCAATTATTATTATTAGGACCTGAATGTCCTTTAATCACTTCATGATGGCAGCTCCGCTGGCGAGCAGCGATAATTAGCGTCCCCGTCCCGACAGCCTGCTCCTAATTCCGGGTTTCTCCGAGCCGACTCCGCTGTGCCGCTCTCATGGCCTGGAAACGTCTGCGCTAATTGCCGGGGAAATTTAAATGACAAAGTGCACACGTTTCATTTTGTTTTTAAACTTCTGCTAATGATTGTTTCTCCTAAACCCTTTTTTTTTTTTTTACCTCTTCCCCTCTATTTACTCTCCAGTTCGGCTGTTCCTCCGGCCTCGGGCGTCGTCACCCCTGCGGAGCGACCACTTTCAAGACTAATCCCCTTACTCATAAAGATCAGCCGCTAAGGAAAAGAAATAACACTCACACGTGATTTATTATTGGTTCAGATTTTTATTATGTGTTAGACGAAAAGCTTGTCCTTTAGATGTCAGAAAAGCATAAACTTTGAGGTTAAATAAAACAAGTAATAGTAATACAGACACACAGAGAGAAATTTAGTGTGTGTGTGTGTGTGGGGGGGGGTGTAAACCGCTGCCTGTCATTTCGGTAAAATAATCACCCGTGGTGTAGCAGCACAACCTGAAGTGTTTTATTCCTCTTACTCTACAACAATTGTTCATTTTCATTCATTCATTTCAGTTTTTACCCGTTTATAGTTAAGTTTAATTACTTATCATCAGCATAAATACTCAGTGTTGGCTTTACATGCTTGTAGAAAGAGTTAAAATGTTAAATCTAATAATAATCTGCTGATCTTTAATGTAATGAGTGATTATTATTATTATGATTATTATTATGATTATTTGAGGTTGAAGTCCACGTCCATGTCTGTGTGTCTCTCTGTACAGCAGAACTCTCTGTCTCACTTATTAACACACAGAAATCACATTCTGTAAGGTTGAGTATCTGACGCCTTGTTTACACTAAGTTGTACTTCTTTGGTGCTCAGACAAATACACTCGCTGTTCGGTAATCGGAGAGAGAATCACAGATGAGAAATGGAAAAAGTCGATCAGATAAAGATGAAGTTTTGTCTTAAAACCACTCCAGCGTGTTAAAATTCACTTCTACCACTTCAGCGCTGTTATTTCAGCCAAAGTGAGAATATGAACTAATCCCAGTCAAAATATTCACTTTATCTTTTCTCATTAATATCTATTGCTGCAGGTGTTTGTTTACATTGAGACAGTAGCGCAKTAGYAKATKATTKTAAAGTAGATGATTAAATCCCACACATAACTGTTCATAACATCAACATGTAGATTCACTGATGGTGCAGATTAAACTTCAGACTGAGATCTAAGTGCTGCAGGAGATTCAGTCAATTCTCTACAGACAGTTTAGTGTGATGCTGAGACTAAATGTTCCTGGACAGAAGGACAGAAAAGTTTCTGAGACTGGTTTCTGGTCCTCCAATGTATGAAACGTAGAGATACCACTAAAAGAGTTCTGACCCAAAGTTCAGACAAAAACCTTTCTTTAATTTTTATAATACCTAAAGCTACACCTTTTACCTCTGATCCTGGAGACTCCTTCCATGAACGTGTGTTTCTCAGAGGTAAAGGTGTGATCGCCTCTTTTAGTTAATTAGATTCCAGAATTCCACAGATGTCCAAGAGTCCAACAGGAGACCATCTTGTATTGGGATTAGCATTGTTTTTGATACAACACACACACACACACAGTCATTTTCTCGCTCAGCCCGGCGTCCTCGGGGACTCCAGGTGCACCCCGGTCCTCTTGCTGCCTAATACATCATCAGCTGTAAACTCGGTTATGGATAATTCGCCCGAGCCTTTCATTACTCACTTCATAGAAAATCAATAGCCTCGATTAAATCTCCCGCAGAAGTGCCGCTCTTAACAAAGTTTCATTTAATTTATTAACGGCCGGAGCGAGAGGAAGTGCAGGAGGGAGAGGAAGTGTGTGTGTGTGTGTGTGTGTGAGAGAAGGAGTTTGTGATCTTAATTATCCTCGTTCATGAGAGTAAGAAGTTTGTGTTCAAGATGCGAGTGTGGTGGAAGCGGCGTCGCAGACGTGACCTGCACCTCGGAGGACTTTTTTGAAACGTAAATTATAAACGTCCCAACCTGCAGGGCCTGATGAGACGCCAGATGAAGTACTGACCAGAGCGTCTGATCGCTACCTCACATCAGCAGCATCCTCCTCCTGCTGAGGGAACTGTTCCTGAACAGCAGAGTGAAGATCTGGTCTTGGGCCTAATTTGAGCAAGTCGAGGTGGATGACACGACGCCGATGTGGCCGCTTGCGGTTGACGCATCATCATCACCTTCAGGTTTCAAAGCTCATATTCATCAACTAAAACATTCCCACCTTGCCCAAGGGCCAAACCTGCAAGGAGAGCTTCTGTCCTCTTTCACCTGGTCAGTACTTTGCTGAGCTTGTGTTCTGGACCGACCTCGGTCAGCCCCCCGTGTTCATTAACATGTCTGGAGGCTCTGTGTAGGACTCGTGAGTTACGGTCGGATCTGAACTTTAGCCTGGAGCGAGCCGTTGTTTTGTTGTTGCTGTCCCTTAGGGAACGACCCCCTCGGACAACCAAATCACTCAGGACGCAGGCGACCCTCCGGGGCCTTGTAGCCCGCGTGGGGGAGAACCAAAAGACCAAGAAGGATGATTATAGGGAAATGTATCAGCGCTAGGTGACCTCAGACGGCTGGGAACATTGAAGTTCCACCTCAAGCACCTCATCCGTGGGACAGGGGGGAAAATAAACAAACAGCAGCACTGTTTTCTCTGAAATTCTCTGGCTTAATGATAATTACCATCATCCTGATGCTTCAAATAAATATCCAGTTCATGCATTTGTTTATTTATTCTCTCCCGGACTGAAAGTCTCTCGTCTCCCGAGCCTCGTCATCATCGTCTGGAGCCTCGTCATCAATCCAAACCGCCAGAGTCACTTCACTTCCTTCTGACTGATCAAGGTGCTTATCAGCCGTGCTGAACCTCACGCGCCTCATTAGAGGATCTAATTTGCCGTTACGTGGTATGTGACGAGCTCCGTGTCTAAAGAAACCAGCATTCAGGAGCGTTATCTCCGAGCGAGAGCGCCTAGCCTCGATCTGAGCTTCTTTATTCACGTTTATGTCGTTTGAGGGGGAAAAAAAAAAAAGAGTACAGCATGGCACGTTAAAACCCACAACAAGCCTTATACGCACCCGGCAGCAGGGTGGGAGACGCGGGTCTTTTTGATGGTGCAGATGACCCCATGTGACCAGACGAACTGAGGACGTAAAAAACAAACATAAAAATCCCCAAAATTTGAAAGAACGTTTGATTTTATTAACATGTTGGAAAAATACCACGTGACTTTTAGCCAGGCCTGCTAAAGTCCGTGAAAGGTAAGGAGAGCTGAAAACTACAAAATGCCGACTAAACTGAGATGTAAAACTGCTGAATAGTAAATACTAAACAAAAGCAAATATTAAACATTTAAATTCTTTCTTGTTCCTCTGTATTTATAATTTTCTCGTTTTGTTGTGCTTTTGCTTTATTGACCTTTCAAATTTACTAAACTGAAATAAAAAGAAAACATTTTGCTTTTTAAAGTCCAGTAACATGATTGATATATAGATAGATAGATCTCTAGTAGAATATAGTAGAAAATAGTAGAAAATAAACATGCAGTTGCAATTAAAAGTCATCAGTTGTGTTTAGTTGAAGTCCAAATTAAATAAATACATTAAATAATTAATAAAAGAAAAGAAATACACATGGCGACTGTATTTCAAAAGAAACGGATCAGAGAAAAAAAAAAATTGTAATGTGCATAATATATACACAGAATCTGCCAAAAAAAACGACTGAAAAGAATGTGTGCAAATGTAGGTGGATGAGAATGGATAATAATCGATTGTGGGTTGATTGTGGGTGAACCAAATTTTTTTTGGCGAAGTGTAATTGGCACCGATTTGGCAACCCTTCCAATTTTAACATATAAAAAACAAAAATATCTAGGAAGGCGAAAAACAAACACCGTGTTGTGCAACAAAGTCGCGTTCGACAGACGCACAGTTCTGTGACCCCCTTCTATTTTTGAAAGGGCACCATTAATTTTGTCCAAACTGAATGACTTTTCAGTTTTATTAGACGTATAATTTTAATCGATCGACAAACATTTTCCAGATGCATAAAATGGCAGGACGTGCGCAGCGGGAACGTGACCGAGCTTGACGTCAGGTGGACGTAAGCTTTCCTCGAGGAGTCGTTCGCTGTTCCGAGCTCCTGAACGCCATGCTTTCTTGCGGACGTTTGACGAACGAGGCCAGGCGTTTGAGCTGCAGCCGGAAAGCCGAGTTTTGGAGAAGTTTGTCGCCGCTTCTTACTTCTGGTCACGTTAGACGTTAGTGCGACGGTCAAACCCATTAGCATGCATCATCGTGACAGAGCCGAGTATCGTTGCCAAATTTGCTCTTGGGGGGAAAAAAAAGGTCTTTGTCGGTCTTTATTTGCCTCCTGCCTGCACACATGGCTGGGACGGTGCCAATCGAGCGGGCCATTGTTCCACTCAGCTGTGTTGTGGAAATAAGGCCTTTAGCCAAGCGCAGGTTGTCAGGCATGAAATAGGAGCCAGCAGGCACACCTCAATCACTTTAATGTGGTGTCGTCTGAGCAGCGCCGGACACGGGGCTCCATCTGCCAGCGCTTCCTGCGTCCTTAACGGCTCAAGATAAATAGACATGCCGCGGCGGGGGCAGCGCGGCTAGCTAAACTGGGTTAGCCGTCCTCGCAGGTGTACTCGCAGCTGATGCGCTGGATGCAGGGGTCAACGGTAAGGGGTCAGCTTTCGCCTGCTGCCTGACAGACCTCTACATCATCAGGACGCCGTGCCCCAAACCCCCCCCCCCTCTCCCGCCTGCTCGTCCCAAGCCCATTATGCCATCAGTGAGCGATTGAACAATCACCCGATCCCGATAGAGTGGAGCGGAGAGCACGATTAGCGACAGAGCACAGCGACCGAGTGACGGGACAGTTCAACATACACGTGCTGATCTACAATCTTACAGCATTCACACGTGTCTCATCTCATATTACCTTATTTATATATATGGGTTTACGTTTTTAGATACTCCACATGGTTAAGCAGTGGGGCAGCGGTAACTCGGAGTGAGACGCCACTGAGTTACTGATCAGAAGGTCGATGGCTCAAACCCCAGGTCCACCAGGTTGTCATTGTTGGGCCCTTGAGCGAGGCCCTCAACCCTGCCTGCTCCAGGGGCGCTGTATCACGGCCGACCCCGCGCTCTGACTCCAGTTACACCGGCATATGCCAAGAAAATGAGTTTCACTGTGCAGGAATATACTGTATATGTGACACACAAAGGCTTAATTCAAGTGTAATGAGACTGGTGATGTAATAATCAATGACGCGGGGCTACAAAGAGAAACTTTCTTTTACCACTAGAGTCTGCTGGTATTGCACCAATCGCTCAAGTTCAAACGAAGAAGAGGCGTAATTTTTGCTCAGCGAGACTATATTGGAAGCACTTTGTATGGTGATTTAAAAAGTGTTCATCGATTCCGAATCAAAAACCGACCCAACGAAAGCTCGATTCGATCTTGCGGCCGTTTAAATCGCACAGCTCTAGTTACCACCCCGAAGTTGATTCCATTTCTGTACTTTCACATGTTTTAATCCACAGCAAGGCGCCAACATTTATCGCGCAGTTTATTAACGAACACCTATTTTTTTTTCGTTATAATTTGCATGTAATGTTGTGCGTAGGTGATCTTTAATAAAAGTTACAGCTTGATTTCTGACTTTTACGAAGCGCTGTTTTAATAAAAGTTACAGCTTGATTTCTGACTTTTACGAAGCGCTGACACTGGAGAATCCTTCAGTAAATGTTCATAAAAGATCATGTGTTTAGAGAAAACTGATATAAAGTTTAATAAGGCACCTTTTATTTTGTAAACTATAACACCACATGAGGAAAAAAAAAAAGGTGTTGCGTGAGTGGCGAATAAAAACGATGTGTTATTTTTCCTGCCTTGAAACGCTGAAGCCTTCGCTGCCCTTATCGCGGAGTTCGCGTGAGAGCGAAGCCAGAGAGGAGCCGAGGAAGTGTCGAGTGTTTTTCACATTGTGGTCAATTACGCTCTGATTAAACGACGCTGAGGAGACGTGAACTCTGAACCCGGTCGCCGAGCAGACGGAGATAAAACACGAGCGCTCACAAAAAGAGGAAGGCGTGATTGCTTTTTTATTGCACCTCTGTGATGAGCTTAACGGTTTGGATCGAGTGGCTCTCCGCACGGGAGCGGCGTCTCTCCTTCTCTCTCCCGGATGGAGACTGTCTAGGAGTCCAGCCAGCGAGGGCATCGAACGGCCAGGGAGAGAAAAGATCACGGAGCATTCGCCCAGTCAGCGGCGACGCGTTCGCCTGACCTTAGCGTGAAAAGCAGCGAGGTCCTCGAAGCGGAACCAAACGAGCTCGGGGTGCGTTAGGGCTCGGGAGGCAAGCGTCACTCCGACGCACTCGTAAACTCAAACAGCCGTGTTATCAGTGATCTGGGGAAAATGAACGCCAGGAGTGGGAGGAGCGCTGGGATCGTAGCGCGCGAGGCCGCGGGTCACTTCACGCGGAGTTTAGATAAACTTTAAAGAGTGACGACCTCTCAGTCGCTTCTCCTTAAAATGCTAAGAGGTTTAGATCAAAAGTAAACACGACATCAAAGCATTCATAGACAGGATTTTATTTTATTCAAAACTAAACAGACTTCCACTGACATTAGCGAATGTTTGTAGCAGAAATTTTCATCTGTAAAATACTTTAAAGGTTATGTACTTTCTCAAGTTAATCTTAAGGATTTAGACTCTGAGACTTTAGAGAGGGAATCTAAAGGCAAGTGTGTTAGTGGTTAAGAGGTTGCTGGCCTTAAACACACACACACACACACACACACACACACACACATACACACACACACACACACCCTCATATGTCCAGGCATAATTTGATACTCGGAGTCTGGATTGTCTGGGCTGTCAGGGTCATCAGAGGCAGAGTCTCTCTCTCTCTCTTACACACACACACACACACACACTCTCAGCGGTTAGCGAAGGTCAGCGGTGCATATTGGAGCTCCATACCGCCGTAATCAGTCAGGGAGTGAATGCGAGCAGTGAGAGACATGAGCTGATAAGCAACCTGGCTCGAGTGATTGTGACTCAAGGAAAGTGTGTGTTTGCGTCTGTGTGTGTGTGTGTGTGTGTGCGAGATGGAAACCCCCCAGTTGCA
The DNA here is from genome assembly GCA_003987875.1 of Clarias batrachus. Lineage (NCBI taxonomy): Eukaryota > Metazoa > Chordata > Actinopteri > Siluriformes > Clariidae > Clarias > Clarias batrachus. Next base: position 411,413 of record QMIH01000206.1, read on the forward strand.
GTTTCACTCCCGCACAAAGCTCCCTCTATGCTTTCGGCCTCCAAATGTCAGGGCTGATGTCAGAGTTACCTAAAACTCCCTATGCTGATAGAGAGCGCGACGTCCAGGCATGAGGTCCGGTCTGAGCCTGATGCATTGTGGTTAATTCAGTTCATAACCTCTGGGGTTACAGCACCTGACCTCCCTGTGTACGGTGTGGCAGCACAAGAAAACATGATTACTGTAAGCGGTGCCAGAATCACATCCAATTATCACAGCTCAGACTGCTTTAAATGAACGATTCGAGATGGATTTTGGTTCGGGTTTAAATGAATCCGCTGTGACATCACTCTTGGCCGTGTGGTTAACATTAATATACACAACCTCAAAAACCAAAACCACAACAATCAATAAAAAAACCAGCAACAAAAAAAAGCACACACCCGATTTATCTGTGTCGATTCTTCCGATAAATACATTCTTAGCTTTACAAAAATTACAGGTAGAGATGTGAAAAAGGTTGGTGGAAATGTACTCAGTCTGAATAGTATGGGTAATATCCAGGATCGATCAGAATCCTGACAGACGTGGGTGGCTGGAATTGGTTGGAATTTCTTCAGGAATGGATGAGATTGTAAGAATTGCTTTGTCAGGAGTCAATCTTGCTTCAGAATGGACCAGGATAACGTAGAAGCCGTGCAAGCATAAGCAGGATTGATGAAGTTCTCCATGAGCATGTGGAATTGGTCTGTGGAACAGGAGGGATATGGTAGAATTCCTCCGGGAGTGGGTGCGGTTGGTCAGGTCTCGTCAAGGTGTGAGTGTAGCTGGTCCTTGAGGAGTCCTGACCAACCAAACCCACTCATGGAGAAGATGGTGTGGTTGGTTAGAATTCCTCCAGGAACAGGTGTGCTTGGTTGGAACTCCTCCAAGCGTGGGATTTGTTGGTCAGAACTCCTCAAGGAGTAGGTGTGATTGGTTGGAACTGCTGTAGAATGGGGCTGGGCTGATCAGTAAATGAGAATTCCATCAGGAGCAGGTGATGGGTTTGGTCCCTGGGGCTCTGGAGAAGCTGTGGCAAAATGTTATCCAGAATCTCTGGGTTCGTTGTGCTCTGCTGCAGTAAAGCAGTGTGGATTTATTGGGTTATTTCCAATGTGTGTGTTTTTATTGCTTCTTGGACAGACACATGGACTGGGGTGTGAAGAACCTAAAGTTAATCCCATGTGGTATGGGTCTTTGCTGAGAATAACCCATGATCCCAAAACCATAAATGTTATTGATTTGTTTGGGAGACCTATTAATTCCTGAGTGGACTCTGGTTTATAGGTCTCTCTTTAGATTGACTGAATATTAGATCTAGAAGTTGGAAAGAAATGAAAGAGGATAATATCAGAGGAGATTCAATAGGAATATACAAATATATTGATATTTTTAATAAACCAGAGACGCCACGTTCACGTTTTGCTACTTGATTTTGAAGCATCATGAAGTGAAGTGTCAAACACGGGGGAGCATTGCATAACAGCAGAAACAGACGCAACATCGCAACATGTCGGGCTAAGCCTGCGGGAGCCGCGGTGTCTAACCGTCATCATCAAAACAGCTCGCACGACAGGCTGAATGGCACGCTAAAACAGGAAGCATGATGGGAAGTGGTTCAGAACATTGCAGGGTCACATAAACACCAAGCCTCAGCTGTTTACATGTGAGCATGTGTGTGTGTGCGGTTCCTGTACGGTTCCTGTATGCATGGTGTTACTCATTATGCGCTACTTCTCAGCAACCACAGGCAATGACATCGATCAGCCTTCTGCACTGGGATCAAAAACGTTAATAAATAAATAAACGTATGGTGTAGGGGACCTTGAGCTTGTCCTCAGGAAGCTGGAAGATCAAAAGTCCAGAGGTTAGAGGGTCTGGGAGTTTGATGTTCTTGCCCAGCTCCTGACTAGTAAAGGGTCCAACAGAGGTGATGGTCATGATACGGGTAAAAAAAAAAAATTCACAAAGATCCAAGTAAAAAAAGGTGACTCCTGCATCGCTCTGTGATACAAACATAGAAACCTCTATGACCCTCATGGTCTTCGTATTTTCTTCTTCATTCTTTCTTTCTTTTGGAGAGAAGGATCATTCTGGAAATTGTAATAAAGCTCCATCAGGAAAAAAAAAACGTCCGGTGCAGGACATTTCTTCACAAACTTGATTGGGCCCTGCCAGAACCTTGTTTGATTCGCAAGAAGTTGTGGTGTGGGATTCATATTCACAGAATTCATAGCTTGAAACTTCCTCACATCAGCAACAGAACCATCAGGTTACTAACCCGGGCTATCAGGATTTTTATTCCTGCAAACGGCTAATAAGCTGGAGTCTTGATCATGGATTTAATGTAATGCTCATGCTAGCACAGTGACCTCAAAATGTAACCGTTTCAACCGTGCTAACCTCTTTATGTCTCTACATCAAGCTTCATGACCAGAAATGTTATCAGGAGAGGATAAATTCTCAAGCTGTTCCTTACACGAGTTAAAGTCATTACCATTTTTCCACAATTCGTGTTAATGAACACAATCACTGTATCCTCCTGGTTTCTTGCTACAAAATCAGATGGTGGAGTTCACCTTTCCCTTGGACTTGCTAATTAATTCGATTTGTCCCCCCCTGACTTGGAGCCAAGAAATTACTTTTCAGCTCTGTATTTTTATTCTTAACGACGCATTAATGCTTCAGACACTACTGCCGGCTTAGCCAAGTTCTTAAGGTCTGCCGGCTTGGCTCCATGACCTGGTGCGAGGTTGCCGGCTCTCAGATTACAGCCTCGCTTCTCAGATCTGCTCTTAATTAAAAACTAGCGTTCCATTTTTCTCGACTGCGAGAGAAGGGAGGGGGGAGGGAGGGGGGGGGCGCGGTGTCGCAGATCCGAAGATGATTACACTTTAATTATGCAATTACAGAAGGAGAGAGCGCTGTCAGAGTGATGAAGAGGAGGAGGGACGGGAGGAAACCAGACCAGACAGCGGCGCACATCGTTATGGAAAACATGACGCATTCATTCACCTGAGAGCTTATCGTCGGCGCGCTCGCTCGGACGAAGCCGAAGACAAACAAGGCGTTAAATGTCTCGCTCGTGCCCGCTAACCATCCATCAAACTCGATCACCTGGCAACAAGGAACAAATTAAGCTGCTGTCTTAATGTCAACTGCGTAAACACTTTTCGTGTCATGACTTGAAAGGTCAAGGAGAAAGCCGTTACGGCGCACTGACACTGGAGACTCCCTCCATCCATCCGTTTTAAATAAACGTCTCCATCGCGAAACCCTGTTTTCTTAAGATTGTACAAGTTAATTTAAGTTAATTTACTACATCGCAGCTTAAGACCACGTTTGTTTCTGAATTCTGGACCGCCGCCAGCGAGGGGTTGTGGGTAACACTTTAGAGGCCTTTAACGAGCCGTCATGTCTGTCACCTAGGGCTTTTAACGCAAATGGATTCCCATGTCCGTCGCTGGTCTCCTGCAAACTCGAGTCATCGCCTCAACATCCGACATGAAAGCAGATTCCTGAGAGATCCGCTGAGTGGATGAGGCGTCAGCTCGTCACACTCAACGTCTCTTGAATCTGGGAAAGTTTATTCCTGACGGGACGCTCGCTTCCTTCCCTGCTGTCAGTCCGATTTTCATGCCTCGTAAGACGAACCCCGAGCCGGGAGGTCTGACTTGCCGAGGTACCCTTCCCTTCCGAGGGCGGGTTTCTCTCTCTGTGCGATCTCTGAAGTCGTAACAAAGAGTCTCTTTGTGCTCGTCGTTGCTGTGCAGCCTGTTGAGGTCATCCGGCTGAGATGAGAAATACGAAATCTATGGAAAAAATAACTCTTGGGGGGGGCTAAAAGTAATAACAGGAAGTCCTGCAGGCAGGTCAGAGTTTTACCAAACCCCTGCACATCTCCTCCGGCCTCGACCCATGTTGGTCTGATGATTAGGCTTGTTAAAGCTTGTTAAGGCTGTCCAGGCTGAGCGTGAGCGCTGAGGGTGATGCTCCTCATGGGTTAGTCTCCTCCTCTGAGCTCTTAACCCGAGGAACACCTCGTGAGCTCACCTGGGAACGCTCTCGTATTGCCCTCAAACTAAAGGTTGCTCGAGAGAACTCTGCAGTCTTTGTGTTTGTCTT
>QMIH01000206.1:422758-437508 GCA_003987875.1 Clarias batrachus
ATACCCCTCTACGTATACCCCAGTACGTATACCCCTCTACGTAACCCCACTACGTATACCCCTTTATGTATACCCCACTACGTATACTCCTCTATATATACCCCTCTACGTATACCCCACTGTGTATACTCCACTGCGTATACTCCACTGCGTATACCCCACTACGTATACCCCTTTGCGTATACCCCTCTATATATACCCCACTACGTATACCCCACTACATATACCAGTCTACATATACTCCACTACGTATACTCCTCTACGTATACCCCTCTACGTATACCCCAGTACGTATACCCCTCTGCGTATACCCCACTTCGTATACCCCTTTATGTATACCCCACTACGTATACTCCTCTATATATACCCCTCTACGTATACCCCACTGCGTATACCCCAGTACGTATACCCCTCTATGTATACCCCTCTACGTATACCCCTTTATGTATACCCCACTACGTATACTCCTCTATATATACCCCTCTACGTATACTCCTCTACGTATACCCCTCTGCGTATACCACTCTACGTATACCCCACTGCGTATACCCCAGTACGTATACCCCTCTATGTATACCCCACTACGTATACCTCTTTATGTATACCCCACTACGTATACTCCTCTATACATACCCCTCTACGTATACCCCAGTACGTATACCCCTCTACGTATACCCCTTTATGTATACCCCACTACGTATACTCCTCTATATATACCCCTCTACGTATACCCCTCTACGTATACCCCTCAACGTATACCCCTCTACGTATACCCCACTGCGTATACTCCACTGCGTATACTCCACTGCGTATACGAATCTACATATAGCCCACTACGTATACTCCTCTATGTATACCCCTCTACGTATACCCCACTGCGAATATGCAGAATAATCACCATTTAAATCTACATACTGAGTCTGAGTCCCGGACACTATTTGGAAGGCTATTCCATAACGTTGGGGCTTTGTAAGAAAAAGCTCCGCCCCCTGCTGTAGTCTTCATAATACGTGGTACTGACAATCAGCCTGCATGTTTTGATCGAAGTTGGCGTGACGGATCATAAGACCCTGGCAGTTCACTCAGATACTGCGGCGTGAGACCACTTAATGCTTTATATGTTAAAAGTAGTATTTTAAAATCAATGCGAAATTTCACAAAGAGCCAATGAAGTGAAGATAAGACAGGGGTGATGTGCTTGTATCTTCTGGTTCTAGTGAGGACTCTGGCTGCTGCATTCTGAACTAACTCAAGCTTGTTTATACACCTAGTTGAAAAACCAGACAGTAAGGCGTTACAATAGTCCAACCTAGAGGTGATAAAAGCATCAACTAGTTTTTCTGCATCATTTAGTGACAATATATTTCTTAACTTGGCAATATTTTGAGGTGAAAGAATGGGATATAATAATCACACCAAGGTCTTTTACTGTTGCACTTGATGGAACAGAAAGGTCATCTAAAGTTAGTGTGATCTAAAATCTTGCTTCTAGCTGCATGCGGTCCTATGACTAGAACTTCTGTCTTATCAGGATTAAGCAGAAACAAGTTAATTAGCATTCAGTCTCTTGTATCCCTTACTCATTGCTCAAATTTAGCAAGCTGTTTTTTTTTTATCTGGTTTTGCTGAGATGTATAACTGTGTGTCTTCAGCATAAAAATTAAAATTAGTACCATGCTTACGGATTTTGTTGCCCAAAGGAAGTATGCAAAAGGGAAAAAAGCAGTGGGCTTAAAACCGAACCCTGTGGGACACCAGACTCCAGTAGAGAACATGCAGAATAATCACCATTTAAATCTACATACTGATAACGATCAGTCAAATAGTATCTGAGCCAGGAGAGGGCCGTTCCCTTAATTCCGACTACATTTTCTAATCTGTGAAGTAGAATACTATGATCATTGGTGTCAAAAGCTACACTGAGGTTGAATAACACAAGCATAGTTACGCAACCCTGATCAGAGGCCAATAGGAGGTCATTTACTACTTTAACGAGTGCTGTCTCTGTGCTGTGATGAGGCATAAATCCTGACTGATACACTTCATTTATGCTATTTCTGTGTAGATATAAGCATAGCTGCTTCGATACTATCTTTTTTGGAATCTTAGAGATAAAAGGGAGGTTTGATATCAGCCTGTAATTGGACAGCTGACAAGGGTCGAGGTCAGACGTCTTAATTATCGGTTTAATAACTGCTAATTTAAAAGATTTTGGAACATACCCAATGCTGATTGAAGAATTAATTATTTTCAACAGGGGTTCTATTATTTCTGACACTATCTGTTTGAGAAAATGTGTCGGTATAGGATCTAATATACAGGTTGATGAATTTGCAGAAGAGATGAGTGAAAGGAGTTCATTCTCTTCAAGGGGAGTAAAGTCTTCTAGGTTCCAATCTGACATGGTTAGTTTAACATCTGCATCAACTACATTGTCCGGTTTCAAAGCCTCAATTTTATTCCTAATATTTACAATTTTATTATTAAAAAAGGTCATGAAATCCTCACTACTGTATGTTGTTGTGGAGATTTCTGCAGTGGTCTTATTTCTGGTTTATTTGGCTACTGTATTAAATAAAAATCTAGCATTATTTTTATTTTCTATAAGAGTGGTGAGATGAGAAGATCTAGCTACACTGAGAGCTTTTTTTTATAGTTCAGGATGCTCTCCTTCCATGCTATTTGAAATACTAACAATTTAGTTTGACGCCATTTACATTCTAATTTCTGAGTGTTTTTTTTTTCCAAGTGCGCGTGTGATCATTATACCAGGGAGCGAATTTCTTATCTCTAATATTTTTTCTTTTAACTGGAGCTACATTATCTAAGGTATAACGAAACGTCGACTCTAAATATTCAGTCGCCTGATCGAGTTCTGTGGTGGCGATCCAATCAAAGTTGGTAACTCTGGTAGATTACTGATGAAGCTCTGTGTCGTAGTTGGTGTGAATGTATGTTTAATACGGTAGCCTGGTGCTGTGCGTACATTATGACTATGACACACTTTAATTGAGACAAGATAGTGATCTGAGATAACTTCAGGCTGTGGAATTGTGAATAAATTTCTTATACTTAGGCCGAAGAATATTATTAAATTTAAAGTGTGATCTGCTTTATGAGTGGGTCCTACTACACACTGATTTACTCCGAGTCCAGTATGGACAAGAATGCTGTTCTCAGAGGGTCTTCTGGATTCTCAAAATGAATATTAAAATCTCTGTCTGCTCACGCTGACTCTCCTCTCGCTGGATGGCCGAACCGGCCCCTCCCAGCCCCATCTCCAGCAGCGAGCTCGCGGCTGTCCTCACGGCGGAAATCAAGGCGCACTTGCATCTTTGAAGTCCATGGGGCGCGTTCCGTTTGCCCCGCTATTTTCCGCGCTCTGCACGCGCGTTGCACTCGTGCCGCTGGATAAAGTCCAGTAGCCCAACCGACCCCGAGCTACACTCCCGCTGTGTTTTAGAAACTCGGGGCCATTAGCGCCAATAGCTCACCATCCGTGCTTCATTAGGTGGCCCTGCTCCTTTGCACACCTGCAGAAGGGGAGGCCGCCTACCTAGTGAGTGAGGAGCGATATTGTTTTGGGTGCACGCCCATCACAAGTGCACGCCATGACAATACCCCACTAAATAAACCCCTTTACATGTACTCCTTTACGTATACTCCTCTACATATACCCACTATATGAACCACGATATAATCTTTACATATACTCATCTACATTTATCCCTCTTCATATACCCCACTACATGTCCCGCTCTACATAAACCCCACCATATACATTTCTCTACATATACCCCTCTATAGATAGCCCACTACATATACCCCATTATATATAATATATATACCCCACTATTTATACCCATCTACAGATACCCCACTACATATACTCCACATGTACTCCAGTACATATACCCCACTACATATACCCCTCTAAGTATTCCCCACTATATATACCCCTCTACATGTATCTCTCTACATATTCACCACTATATACATCCCTCTACATATACTCCTTTAAATATACCCCACTGCATAGCTCCCTCTACATACTGTATATTCCTCTACATATACTCCTACATATACCCAACATAATATAAACGTATAGCTCACTCTATACACCTCTCTGCATACACCCCTCTACATATATACTACTATACATACCCTATCTACATATACTCCACTCTATATACACCCCACTACCTCTACATATACCCCTCTACATATACCCCTCTATGTATACCCCTCTACGTGTGTCCCACTATATGCCCCAACTACGTAAACCCCTCTACATATAGCCCACCATATACACCCCTCTACTTGTACCCCTCTACAAGCACCCCACTACCTATACCTGAATATATACCCCATCATATAGACTTCTCTAAATATATTCCTCTACATATACCCCACTATATATACACCCCACTCAATGTACCCCAGTACATATATCCCTCTACATATACCCCACTACATACACCGTATACCCTGTGCCCAACACCCTACACCCTATGATCACCATATTTTTACCAACTGTACGCTACACTTTATACCCCATGCTTTACTACCTACACCTTATACTCTACGCCTTATACCCTATGACCTATACCCTGAGCCCTAGGCCCTATGACCTATCTTCTACAAACTATACGCTACAGTCTACCCCTATACACTGTCCTCTACGCCCTTCACCCTACCGTATAATTTACACCATATACTCTACACCTTACTCTGCACCCTATACACTACACCCTATACGCTACAGCCTAAACTCTATACCATGTGCCCTATACACTACACTCTCTCCCCTACACACTACACTCTGTACCCTATGCCATATACAGTTCAATTCAATAAAATTTTTTATGTATGTAGCACTTTTAAGGACATTGTCAGGAAGCACCTTTGCAGAATCAAAAGAACACCCAACCCAACCTTCTACGCTCTACACCAGGGTCCACCATATATCCTACATATACCCTGTACCCGTTATTAGTAACCACAGTGTTCTCTTAGTTATCGTGTATCTTGTGCCCTGTGACACCCTAATGCACCCAAACCCCACGATGTCTTTATTCCCAGTGACTGTTTCACTCTCAGTCATGTCTTTGTGCCAGTCTGTCTCCTTATGCGCTGTCTCACTCTTTTTCCATGTAGTAGCCCAGTGCTGTTAGTGCCCAGTAACCCCCCGCCTCGTGCCCGTGATCCGTGCCCCCCCTCCCCCATGTCCTGCCCTCAGCCCCGTGATGCAGATGCACTTGTATTGAGATGTCATTATTAATCACCATGAATACATGTTTCTTATTTTAGTCTCTATAATTGTGTACTGTAAGAAAGTCCTGCTTAGAGTGACTGTGTGTGTGTGTGTGTGTGTGTGTGTGTGTGTGTGTGTTTGTGAGTGGAGGAGTGAGTCGCTGTAAGCCTATTGGTTGCGAATGATGTCAGCGTGTGCCGTAGCTCCACCCAACTCACATGTAGGAGTGTGGACAAGCAGGGTGTGTAGGTGGACACAGACACACACACACACACACACACACACACACACACACACCCCTCTCCATCTATCTTTCTCTCCCCTTATACACACACCTCACTTCCTCTTTCTCTGGCATTCTCTCATCTAACGTCCTCTACACCCTCTTACTTATCGCAGGGATGCCAAAAGTTTACACCCCCCCCTCCCTTTTCCACACTTCCTGCGTTAGGTCACTGTGTGCGTGTGTGTGTGTGTGTGTGTGTGTGTGTGTGTGCGCACTTCACTGGGAGATGCCTTTATTCCAGACTTGAGCACATTTTCATCATATCGGCCCTCACAAGCGTTTCTTCTGACCCTCCTCCTGGAGCCTCAGGTTCCTCTCTAGGTGTTTCTTCAGGAGTTCTGAGCGACCCTCCCGGCTCACTGTGCCCTCATGTTATCCTTCTTGCACTCAGAGCTTCTCTCACGTGTCTACTGATCTCCGTGGTGTGTGTGTGTGTGAGGTTCTTTGATGAAGTGAGAGGAGGAGCGAGGTGTTTCCACTCCGCCCCACTTTCATCCCTCGCTTCATTTCATTTACGCCTGTTAGAGCGGAGTGAAAGACGGGAGTGAAGGAGGTGAAAAGACGTGTACAGACGTGATGGTGGCAGACACGCTGAAGTGAGAGTGTTGTGTGTGAGTGATGGAGTAGGGTGTTTTACATGTGTGCACGAACTAATGAGATCCACAGGTAACGAGATGTTGACAAGGCAGCTCGAGCTGACACGCCCGCTTTGAAGTGCCAGACGCACGCACACACAGAGAGAAAGAGAGAGAGAGAGAATACATGTTTTTGCCTTGATGAAACTAGAAGATATTGTTAAACACCTAAAGCTTTAAAAAGGCATCTGTGGAAGTGAGAAGGGGAGAGAGAGGGGGGGGAGAGGATGTAAGAAATGAGGAAACGGGGAGGAGAGAGAAATTTGGAGGACTGTGAACAGTGAGAGAAAAAAGGTAAGAGGAAAAAGGCAGTGAAAAAGAGAGTAAAGGTGAGAAAACAACAAAAAAAAGAAAATTCATTTAAAAAAAATGACAGAAGAAATTTATATTAAATAAAGAATGAAATAATATTTCCCCAATAAATAGAATAAATATATATTTTTAATTAAATACAAATATTTCCAAAAGAAGAACAATAAATGGGATAAACCCAGCAGGAAGGAAAGATAAAAAAAAAAAATTGTGTGAGGGGGAAAAAAAAAGAAAAAAAAGTCAAAAAGAAAAAAAAAACTATGAAAAAGAAAGGAAAAAACAACTATTTGGTGATTTTTTTTCCCCCTCAGAAACTGATGAAAGGACAAAGAGAAGATGAGAAATAAAGCAAGAATCGAAAGGAAAAAGAAAATGAGAGAAAAAAGCCCAAAGATCAGAATTTGAAAAATAAATAAATCTCAACATAAATATTGTTACTGGGGGCGTGAGCAAGAAAAATGTAAGAAGGAAAGAATCAAATAAGTTGTAAAGAAAAAATATAGCTGAATAGAAATCAAAGAGGTTGAAGGTGAAAAGTTTCACTTTAAGTTTGGATCTAAAATTGAATAAAAATAAAAAAAAACAGAATTGCATAAAAACACCAGATCTCTTCATCAGCGTGTCGTTTCAGATTAAACAGTTTTTTTTCTCCTGCGCGCGGCCGCTCTCTGAACAGAAATGTTACTGCGAGCTAATAAGCAGCGAGCGGTAGTGCTGTGTGTTTTTATTTACGTTCTTGGTCCTGCTCCAGACGTTAACGCTCGGCTCCGAGCGCCGCGGGGCTCGTCTCTCCCGCTGTAATCCGTTTGCCAGCTTTAATGTCAGCGGCGATCCGTGGCGTTTAAACGCCGCCTTCCCGTCATGCGGTATTCACGGGGCTCGGGGAGAGGCGGAGCGGAGGAGGCCGCGCTGACAGGTAGGCGCCGATCGGAGCCGCAGGAGGTCCTGGCACATCAACTTTTACTTTAGTTCTTCACTTTATCGTTTGTGTTTTTTTTTTGTTTTTTTTTTGACTGTAGAGCATCAGCCAGGCTTTAACACTCCGCCGTGTCCTCACTCGGCTTTTTTTTCCCCGCTCCAGCGCTTTCCATTCAAAGCTGCCAGCCAAGAAAGAGTGACGAACGCTCCACGAAGGCGATCGATAGCAGCTTATTTCTTACACAGCGAGGGCGAAACCACGCAGAACCTGCAGCGCCCCCCGGGGGAGCACCGCCTCGGACCTAAAGATGCTACAGAAACACTCGATTAGCCGCGACCTGTGTGAGCACTTCTGCTTTAGATCCAAGCGCTGAGGCGAAAATCATCACACTTGTGCAGCACAGATCGTTCCTGTGACCTTTACTTCTTGTTCTGGATCAATAAGCCCGAAAGTTCTAGTGTAGAACCCTGTAACAGCTCAAACTCTGGGAAATCTTCTGTGCATAAAAAGATTACAGCATCGAGGGAAGAAATTTAGGAAAAGGGTGAATGTGGAAGAAAAAAAAAGAGGAAAAAAAGAAGAAAGACATGAAAAGTGATGCAATGAAGAAAGAAAAGAAAGTAGGCGTGTAAAAGCAAGTACAGTGGAACCTTGGATTACGAGCATAATTCGTTCCGGATGTGGGCTCGTGTTCCAAAACACTTGTAAACCAAATCATCATTTCCCATAAGAAATAATGAAAACACACATTATTCGTTCCACAACCCCAAAAAATAAATACATAAAAATAATTAATACAATCTATAAAATGAAAATAAAACAAATTAATCTGCACTTTACCTTTAAAAAAAAGAATCGCGACAGAGCAGAGTTTCTGTGCGTTTGTGAAGCCGGGAAGGGGTGAAAAGGCGAGAGAGCGTCTGTGTGTGTGTCGGTGTCAAATTACGCCCGCACACGCATAAGAGACGAGCAGAGGTGAGAGAGTGACGCTCGGTGTCAAAATAAGAGTCGCATGCGTGATGCGTGATACTCAGCGCTCGTAAACTAATACTTGCTCGGTTTCCGATTAAACATTTATTAAAAATCTTTGCTCGGTTTGCGGAACACTCGTAAACCACGTTACTCGCAATCCGAGGTTCCACTGTAACTCTGCACATCTAAGTGCAACAACAATGATCATATCAACCAGAGTGGAATTCATTAAAAACAACCAGCGCATAACAATATGAGAGCAGTCTTATGTGTGTAACGTAGCGCTCCGGCTGTAATCCGCATGTAGCGCTCCGGCTGTACCAACTGCAGTGAAATCTGCGTGTGACACCCGAGTGCGGTAATGATGTACTTGCCTTTGTTTTTTGTTTTTTTAATCTTTGTGTTTTGTTTTCATTTCTTAATTTAATCTACAACATCTTTAACTTAAGATATAAATAAATGAGGCAGGGGCTAAGGCTTTTGCACAGTCGGCGTTATATTAAAGCATTTTTCATGATTATTACCCTGGTTGTTTTTCCTCTGCTTGGCCCACCGCCAGGCCCTCTGGCCCCGCCCATTAATAAATAAAAACACACACAGCATCAGTCTTAATGCTTAATGTATTTCATTATTAGCTACGATCATAAGACACCGTTTATAATAATGGTACTGTAGTACGTGACACTTTACACCAAATAAATACCTTATTTTTTATTTTTAATTCGTCAAAGCTTCAGAGAGCGAAGTGACGCGTGACTGTAATTAAATCCTCAGGATTTACAGACTAATTAGTGTGGCGTAATCAGGGTAGACGTTCCATTAGGGACGAGGAGTTTCAGACAAACGGCGGAATGAATTTCCTAAAGCCGTCTCAGGAACACGCGCGGCGGCGGCGTGCGGGAGACGCGCGTCCTGTGTGTCTTTATAAACCCGGTGCTGTCCGTCACACCCGAGCCGACAGGTTTATAATTATCATGTGTCGTGAGCTACGGAGAAAAATTCTAATCAATTAAAAAAATTAACTAAAATAAAAAGTACTTAGTAGAGTCATCAGTACTCGTGGTGTTTTTCTAAATGGCTAACAAGGAAACTTTTAGAAATAAAATGAATAATTAGTGGGGTTTTTTGTTTGTTTTTTTGTTTGTTTTTGGTTTTGCTGGCAGACTTCACACTGAGCATCAGCATCGCCACGTTCCTGTCTCTCAGAGACTTTCCATGGTGCTTTTACGAGGTTCTCCATCTCTCCGGAGCTCAGGAGAGTTAACAATGTAAAGCCTCTAAATCGCTGGAGTAATTTGTTCCTGACTGATGGATCTTCATTTCTGAGGACGTGTGAAAGCGCTGTGATGATCAGGGTGTCGAGGAAGCGGCGGAGAGGACGACGGATTGGGCGCTGAGGTCATTGTTGACCTGCGCCAGCTGCTCCAGAGGTGGGATGTGAACCTAGCTCAGGGTTGCTCGCGGTCTTCCTCGGGCTGTGCACCTTCTCCACATGTCTCACTTTACAGCAGGACGAAGCTTGGGGACTGTAGCAGTTCCACTTTAGAGTTCCTCTTGTCTTTCTTCACGCTCCTGTCCTCCGTTCCAGCAGGTGAAGGGATCAGCAGTACGTCCCAGTTTCCATCGCCTAGTGTCATGACTCCTTACTACGCAGTGCTTCAGGAAGCGCAGGCTGTAGATGATCCTCCTCTGTGGTGGTGAAAAGGCGACACAGAATCCCGTCAGGTCCTTCACGTCTCACTTCCGCTGAGGAACAGAATCAGAACCAAAGCTTCTTGTGGATCAGACCGGCCAACGAGAGCTTCTTCCTCATCCTGCAGTCAAGTTCTTCTTCACACCTGGAGAGGAGGAGGAGAGAAAACGTGTGTGTCTGATTAATCTCACGTCTGAGGAAAGTTCGAGGAGATTCAGAAACAACCATGGCTAGGATCTCAGTAGTATACGTTATATAAACAGACCTGGCAACCTGTACACATCTCGCGTTCATTATTGCTCAGAAACGCACCACTAAAGCAGGACTTATGGAGCTGTGTGTTCTGGCTCCGCCCCCTTTTTTTCGCTCAATGTGTGCACCGGTTCTGTGTTTAACATTTAATTTGTTTCTCAGTTTCTTGCCTGTTTTGGTTTATTTATTTATTTATTTTTAAAAATCCTGACGAATAAACGAGGCGCCGCCGGAGTGAAGTCTCCCCTGATTGGTCAACAAGCTCATTTGCATAACGCATAACTCCACTGAACTTCTTGATTCTGTTCGTGTTCTGAAGATACCTTGGGTTGTTGCTCCTCATTTGTGCTCAATAGTCTTGGCACCCTCGTAATCTTTTGCCGTTTGTCCTTGGAACATTTCCCAGAGTTAAACGCGAAAAGTCACACGTGGAGCGCGTTTTGCGCCGTCTGTCTCCCACCCGCTCGCTTCCCGAGGAACAGGTAGTTGTGGTAATAGCCGTAATGGCGCAGACGGGGTCTCGGCGCGGGAGCGAGGCGTTTCAGCAGCATTAAGCTCCATTTGGTAAAAGGTCATTTTTCAAATCAGAATCCACTTTGCCTCCAGTCGATAGCAGGAAATGACTCTGAGCTCCTGAGCCTTGACGTGCTCTATTATTTACAGCATAAAGGGAAAGGCTGGACGCTGACGAGGCCGCGGTTCTGTCACCGCTGCCGTTAGGGTTTATTTTAGGAGTCGTACGGAGTCACTAGTCACTAGCACACAACCGCTAAAGAAACTCAAACTGCAGAAAAGTTTGACTATTCTGTGAGATTAAAGTATTGGCACCCTCGGGTTTGTTCGGTCAGCGTACTTTCTTTCAAATCTGTAGATGTTTAGCAAACCGATTTCTACTACAGACTTATGTAATGTTTATAATAGCTTGTAGAGGTTTAGGGAGATTTATTGTAAAAGATTGAAGACGTTTGTAGACTTTAGTAGACGTTTTTAAATGTTTATAGAAGCTTGTAAAGATTTGTAGAGGTTTGTTGAAGTTTCTGAAGGCTTTTATAGAGGTGTGAACAGGATTTTAGCTGTTGATGTTGAAGACTTATAGAAGTTGCGAAAGGTGTTGAAGAAGTTTGTAGGGTTTTGTACAGGTTTGTAAAGTCTTTTCTATAGAAGTTTGTCAAACCTCTGCAAACCTTTATGAAACTCATAAATTCAGCTTATTTTAACAGACGTGGAATGTGAATGAAAACCAGTCAGCTAACAGGATTAGTACAACGTGTTTAGCTTTTACACTGACGGAGATCTGACTGTCCCTTGTGTAGCTCGGCGAGCGGTGTCATCGCGTGGTTCAAGTCTTCAAACACAGTGTGTCTGGAGCGAAAATGGAATGAATCCTGTAGGTCTTGTGAAGCTCAGGTGGATGGTGAAGCAGCAGAAAGGCGTGGTCTGTACATACTGTGAATGAGCATTTACTTTTAGACACATTTCAAGTCTCAAATATTTATTTATTTTCCATTTTTGTTAAGATCTGGCAACCCTGCCAAGGGAATCCTGCTGTGTCAGAAGTCTGTGTGTGTGTGTGTGTGTGTGTGTGTTCACCAGGCAGCCTTGGCTACGTAGCCGCACTGGGCGCTTGCCGCGGCAGTCAGAGTCGTGTCACGTGTCTCTTGTCTGTTTACATCTCCATCGCCGAGGCTCAGACGCTCCTCCAGGCCGCGGGACACGACGCCGGCGTGTGAACACGCAGCACAGGCGTGTCGTCCTTTATCTACAGCGCTGAGAGAGAGAGAGGGAGAGGATTACAGGATCTTATCTCTTAAATCTGTTTCATCTCCGATCTCAGAGACAGGAGCGCGCGGTCAGATCTGAAATGCTGCGATTAGCATAAACTCGCCGCGTCAATACGAGCAGAGCCGCGAGAGCGAGCAGTTCACGTGAAAGAGTAACGATGCGCGGCCCTGGGACTTGAACTCAGAATCTTCCTTTAATCTGTAGTTTTATTACTTCAGTCACAAACTTATGTTTCTTTCGTATTGATTTTATTTGAGATGCAGTTTTACATTTTAAATCTGATTTATTTCTTCGTTTTCAAAATAAATCTTTCCTGCTAAACGCTAACCGATAAACGGATAATTCAAACACTAATCGTTCATAATGAGAATTAAATGAAGCAAAAATAAGTGAGTGTAAAGACAGAAAAAAGAATAAGGACAGATTCTAAAAAATTCTAAAGATTTATACGTTTAAAAAAAAAAAAAAAGCTAAACGCACTCGCTAATCATACGCAGCTGTTCACACGTGAAGCCTGAGGGTCTTACAAGACTTCAATAAAATATATATTTTAAATAAACAGCAACGTTTACACACAAGCAGAGAAAATCTTCAGATCTATATTCAGCATGTCAATACTGTGTGTGTGTGTGTGTGTGTGTGAGAGAGAAGTTGAGCAGTGTTGATCTGTAAGACGCTGGAGATAAAAACCTTCCGATGTTTCATCACCGTAAATATTCACATGAAGAAGAGATCGCTTACTGAGCACTTTGTCTCTCTCTCTCTCTCTCACACACACACACACACACACACACACACACACACACACACACACACACTCTCTCTCTGATGGGGGATTATCACACTGGATTACCCCCTGTGTGTGTGTTCACAGCCTCTCACCTCGAAAAACTTTTGTTTGTTTATATTTGTTTGAATTCATTTTATTTATTTGTTTATTTATTTATTCACTGTCTTGTGCTTGTCGAGTCTCCACAACATTAAATTGAATTCCAGACTGTAATTATTTAACCAATTAAAATGTACATGTAAAAAATGTATATACATATTTTTACAAAATGAACTCCATAAGCTTACAAACATTTATTTTGTGTTAATGTGATTTTCTTTCTATATTTTTTACGGTATTTCCTTTTCAACGAAGACGAACGTCTAAGGTGACATTCTTTAAAAAAAAAAATTGGGGGGTCGTATTAATGTTTTTTATTATTTTGGACAAATTCATGTCACTGTAGTGAAATATCTGAGACACGTGAGGATATAATGGATCTTATAATTGATTGATATTACGTGGGGTGTTTGTTATTTTTGTATTTATGTGGAGTGGGCGGGGTTTCGCCGCTGTCTGGGCGGGATTGTGTCGGTGTGATCTGGCAACCCTGTATGAGGAAAATGCAGTTTGTTCCACAGCGTCGTGGGCCGTCGTCAGTCTCAGCATGTCTGTTCATCTTTATAATTAAAAGCACACACTGTTCCTAAACACGAGGAGAGTCACAGGAGAACCTTTAGAGCGCATCGAGAACGTTAAAGTGGCGTTACTTCCATGTAGAACCCGACTGATTTATTCCTACAAGAGAAACCATCATCGTACCTGAACGCGGAAGTAGACGCGATGTCATCACTGCCGTCGGTCTCCTCCAAAATCTCCGTCTCCTCTGACCTACACCTACAGCCGGAATAGTGCGGAGCCTCGCAAGGTGGCAGCTCATAAACCAAGTCGGTGCATACTGCCACCTGCTGTATCGGAGGGTGAAAATAGGCAGGCGTACCCGAGTACGAAGAACAAAGAGCAATGGGAACATGGGGGAGGGGGGAGCAATTGTTCCTGGACACGGGACAAATAAATCGTGTGAAAACGCCCTCGTACGTTTCTTGTTCATCTGGCTTAACGCTCAGCCGGGTAATTAACAACGTCGGTCCCCGTTAATCAGTTCATCACAGGATCTCACTCTGTCCCCATTAGTCTCTAAACCAGGATACTGTATACACACAGAGGCAGTATGTATTATGTCCTGATCAGTGCTGTATTAGAACAACACACACACACACACACACACACTGCTTTATTTACATTACACATGATTGCATTTGAAGGACAGCCTGTTGCATTTTAACCCTTGTGTGGCCTTCGGGTCAAATTGACCCGTCTCTAATTTTTACAAGAATAAAAATRTTACAAGTTACATTAGATTTTTCTCCAAACAATGCTGATGTTTTTTTTATCTGTATCTAGAAGGAATTAGTAGTGTTGCCCCTTTTTTTTGTTCACAAATAACAAAGTAACAAAGTGTCCGTGATGATTTAATTCCTATTACTAATAATTACAGATAAACAATTTATAACATAAACAACATAAATTTATAACATAAATAACATAAATTTATAACAATTTTTAACATAAACAATTTATCTGTAATAAACAGTTTATCTGTAATTATTAGTAATAGGAATTAAATCATCACGGACACTTTGTTACTTTGTTATTTGTGAACAAAAAAAAGGGGCAACACTACTAATTCCTTCTAGATACAGATAAAAAAAACATCAGCATTGTTTGGAGAAAAATCTAATGTAACTTGTAACATTTTTATTCTTGTAAAAATTAGAGACGGGTCAATTTGACCCGAAGGCCACACAAGGGTTAA
>QMIH01000206.1:455474-490330 GCA_003987875.1 Clarias batrachus
GTGTGTGTGTGTGTGTGTGTGTGTGTGTGTGTGTGTGTGTGTGTGAGAGAGAGAGAGAGAGGGTATGAGTTTTTGTTCTTGTCATTTAATCAGTACTTGTTTGCTGTCAGGGTTTTTAACATAATCACATGTTTGTTGTGAACACACACACTGTGAGTCATACGTTGGCTTGTTCACACACACACACACACACACACACACACACATACACACTGATACTCATGATAACTAGACACCTGCACTGCGTGTGTTGATCGTAGAGTTTGAGGAGAAGTGATCCCGGGAAAGTGGGCGGGGCTAGACTTAACCCAGGCCTCTGATTGGTCGATACACTCGTCCTGATTAACACGCGTCTCTTTGATCTTCGGTTTGTTCATCGCCTAAAGCTGTGTGTGTGTGTGTGTGTGTGTGTGCGTGTGTGTGTGCTGCTCTTTCCATATCATAGCTGTGACTAAACTATTGGCACCCTGACTGTTGCGCTCTCTTTATTTTTTTGTATTTTATTTTTATTTCATTCAAGAGAGAAAGAGAATCCGTGTCTTCATCACGAGCCTCCTCATCCTCTCCACTCACCTGCTTTTCTTCTTTTTTTTCCTCTCAGCTGTTTTTTTTATTCCTCTCATTCCAGTAGTTTTTTGCTTTTCTTTTCCACATTTCTTTATTTTGTGTTACTTAAAAGTAACACACACTGACTCTCACGATCTTATGAACCGGATATTTTTTTTTTTTT
The DNA here is from genome assembly GCA_003987875.1 of Clarias batrachus. NCBI lineage: Eukaryota > Metazoa > Chordata > Actinopteri > Siluriformes > Clariidae > Clarias > Clarias batrachus. Next base: position 456,205 of record QMIH01000206.1, read on the forward strand.
TTTATTATTATTTTTCCTCTTATTCTTTCATTTCATTTATTTTCTTTATTCTTTAATTCTTTCTTTCCCTTGTCTTTGCTCCATTTCCTTCTTTTTGTTTCCTTCTTCATTTTATTTCTTTTCATTTATCTCCCTATTTTCTTTCCTTTTATTTGTCTTTATTTTATTACTAGTCTCTGTTTTCATTTTCATTCATGTCATTGCTTTAACTTTTCTTTTTTCTCTCACTGCTGTCGTTTTCTAGCCGCCTCTTTTTTTCTTTTTTAATTTAATTAATTTATTAATTTCTATTAATTTATTTATTTTTCCAAGTCACTTCATTCTTTATTTTCTTTCCTTTTTTTTATTTCATTTGCTTTGCTCTTTTTGTTTCTACCTTTTAATCACATTACCTTCCTTTACATCTTCTCTTCTTTTCTCCTTTCTTGTCCTCTCTCTCTCTCTCTCTCTCTGTCTTTTCCTCCTCTCGTCCCTAACGCTCGGCTCCGCGCTAATGTTTCAAGTTTAAATCACTTTCTCTTGTCTCAAGTGAAATGTCATCTTCATGTCACGACGAGGTACTGCAGTACTACACGATGAAGTACACACACACACACACACACACACAGACACGATCGCCATTTCATCTCAAAGGTGCAAATAAAAGTCGGCGTCACTAACGATCCTCATTTGTTCCTGGTGTAATGAGCAGGAGTGAAGCTCACACACACACACACACACACACACACACACACACACACTGTACTAACGCCTGCAGTAACACCTTTTCATCTTCTCTTTCGCTCCCTGATGATCTCCTGACATTTACAGAGAGAGTCAGGACGGAGCGACGGCGCAGAACATCAGGTGACGTTAACGGAGAGAGTCGGAGCGACTCAGTGTAGAAACTGAGTGTGTGTGTGTGTGTGTGTGTGTGTGTGAGAGAGACAAGAAATTGTATTTGGAAAATATCATGAAGAAAAGTCTTTCCTGAGCGAGCGGAGAGTTTCAAGTTCTGCTCAGATTCATTCAGGAAACACGACGCGGAGCCAAAGCGTAAAGTAAAGACGTCGAGCCGCGCTCGCTATAAACATGAACACACACACGGGTGTAACGCTTTTATTTTGTCTCTACACCTTTAACCTCTAGGTGGCAGCGTGCAGGAAGCAGGAGCGCTAATTAACTTCTTTACGCGGTATTATTATCATTTACCTTATGTACAGTAATGAAGGCGTCGCCGCTCTGTACAGCATTTCACCTTTCCGTTTTTCACTTCGTAACTCGGCTTCTGTTGCCGATTTGAGTCCCAGCGCGCACCGTCGGCTTTTCCTCGTCACAGTCGCGCGGTTCCGTGTTCTTTCTGACACGCGCGCTGTAGAGGTCGCTACACCGTTATGAAGCGAAGCTGCGGAGGTTTTAAAGTCTGTTTCGCGGCTGTCTACAGGTAAGAGTTCCACGGCAGCTTTTCATCGCATGCGGCGTATTGCTGTGTTTTTGTTGTCGGTGTTTTTTTTAGTGCGTACACTTAAAGATTTCTTGAAAGCGAATAAAAGACGATCTGAATGAAAGCGTAACCGCGCAGTAACCCCACAACTTTTAACAACGTCTTTACTCGCTTTACTTCTGCGTTCCGTATTTGTGATGTCACTTCCGGGATGTTGACTCCGGTCTCGTGTCTGAACCCCGGAGAAGCGCTCAGCTCCGCGTGTCCCGAGGCGGCGCTGCTCGGTCCGCTCAGAGATTTCAGGCCCGAGAGGTTCTGAGCGTTTCTCGCTCTGTCAGGAGCTCGTGATCTCTGCTCGGTCAGGCTCCGCCTTAATTGGAGCCAGTTAATCTCATTAAGCCTTTCTGGTTAAGTTTATTACGAGGGTCAGAGGTCACCACCTGCTCATCTCACCCGGCGTTCTCCTCACGGCTTAGAGGGAAAGAAGAGCGGAGGAGCGGCGAGTTCCCCTCCGCCCGCCGGTGCCCGGTTTCACTCCGAGGGCAAAAGGAAGAGGCGGCATGGGGGAACGTGGGGGAACGTGGGGGTTTTGTTCGGGGATTGATGAGAGCTGCTGCTTGGAGTCCGTTACGGTCCTTTACATTCTCAGTTGCGCGGCGCGGCAGTAGATCACGAGCGACAGAGGAATCATTCATCGGCTCCGGACTCGATCCGGACTCGCTCTTGGGCTACTGCTTCTTTCTTTTTTCTTCCTCGTCGAGGAGGAGTGTGCGCTGCCTGTAATCTCATACGCTTTGTGTAATTGATATCTACATTTGTGGGACGTACCAGCGGGCCACTTGTCATAATTACAGTCCCGAGTTATGTTGAAAATGGCAGCGCGAGGCCAGGAATAAATCTTGAGCGGCGTCTGAAAGGTCAGCGCTGTCGCGCGTCTCGGGCCGCGCCGCTCCGCGCCGAGAGTCGCGTTACACGGGCGATGTTTTGCTTCGCGTGACTTATGATGGCGGAGGTCGAGCGGTGCGGAGCGCGTTGGTCCTACTAACCTTCTCGGGTTTACATTAATCTCGTCTGAGGAGCCGAGATCAGACTTGAACGAACAGCTGAAGAAGAAGCGTGGAGGCCGCGCGGAGCGCTCGACTCGTGTCTCTCTCTCTCTCTCTCTCTCTCTCTCTCTGTGTGTGTGTGTGTGTGTGTGTGTGTGTGTGTGTGTGTGTGTGTGTGTGTGAATATTTCGAGAGAGAGAGAGACTTTTCAGGCTTTACATTCCCACTCTGATTGTCAGTTCTGTGCTCAGAGCTCCTCATCATTCAGGGCCAGTGACGGCTGTTCTGAGATCATGATGAGAATCTTCAGACCCGACCCGACCCGACCCGTCCACCCAAAACACCCTCCCTAATCGACAGGGGAACTTTACTGGTGTCCTCGAGCTTGAGGAATGTGTGTGTGCGTGTGTGTGTGTTGTATTTGTCCTCACCTCTGTTACTTTTTGCTTTTCTTTACTTTTTCTTCACTTTTCTTTATCCTTTCATTTTCTCTCTTTTCTTTGATCTTTTTCTTGATTTTTTTACTATATTTATGATAGTGCCTTTCTTTATTTTCTTTTCCCTTTCCTATTTTTCTATTTTGCTTTTTAATGTTTTCCTTTTTTCCTTTTCTTTTCCTGTATTTTCTGTGACCTTTTCTACTTGTTTGTTTTATTATCATTGTCTTGTTGTCCTCTGTACTTCCTGTAACTTTGTGTGTTTTCTTTGCCGTTTTTTTCTTCTCATTTCTTTCTTTTTACTTATTTTTTCTATTATTATTAATTTCTCCGGTTCTTTTCTTTGCTTTTCTTCTTTTCACTTTTCTTGGCTTCTACAATTTTACAGTGTAGAATCCTGTTTGGTTTTTCAGCTTCGTTTGTGTGTGTGTGTGTGTGCGTGTGTGCGTGTGTGTGTGTGTGCGTGTGCGTGTGTGTGTGTGTGTGTGTGTGTGTGTGTGTGTGTGTGTGTGTAAGGTTGGGTTATACACTACAGTGTTCTCACGTCTCTCTGAATAGCGCAGAGGCTAAACAGCTGGATCAACGCTAACCTCCTGGACGCGAGTGTTGTTTCCGCGGTCGCGTGTCCGCTGCTTAAACGTTTATCAGCTTAAAGTCTCCGTTATACGTCTTCACTTATTAATCACTCATTAGATGGCTGCTGAGGTCGATGGTGAGGATCCATAACAACGTACCAGCATCTAAAGATGCACACACACACACACACGCACACACGCGCGCATCTCAGTCCTGACACTAACGCTGTAACCGTTTTACAGTCAGGGATTAAATTATAATTATCGCGCTCTTCTGACTTTCTAATGTTTTTGATTTTTGATGTACATAACGTCTTCACTTTAGTGTGTGAACGTTACACACAGTACTGTGCAAAAGTCTTGACCCCCATCATTACTTCATATTTCACAGTTGATATTTTTATTCTAGTCTTGAGGAAAAGTTCTCCCGGCTTCACCATGTCTCGTCCCGTCCCGTCTCGTCCCGTCCCGTCTCGTCCCGTCCCGTCTCGTCCCGTCTCGTCCCGTCCCTCAGCAGTTTCAGAGGAATATGTTTTATTTGCTAAGCCACACAGTGACCTCTGAATCGTTCAGCTTTAAACATACTGTCAGTCCTGAGTCAGATGATGAGAGATGACCAGGAGGTGATGAGTTCACTGCCGATGCTGAAAGCTGAGTGGGAGGAACAGACGAGAGGGGAAACGAGGTCGCTGCTGAGGCTGGTACAGGAGACTTGTGACTTTTAACTTTGTTTAAATCCTTGGACGCGGTGCAGCGTGACGCAGTAACACACTTGTTCAGGTTTCTGTCATTTGATTCACATCATTTAATTTTGTTTGATGTGCAGAAATGAGGCCGGGGGTCAATACTTTTGCACACTTTTATTTTTTTAAATGGTACTCAAGTCAAAGTCTTTTTTTTTTTTTTTTTACGCCTCACACGTCGTCCTTTTCTGTACAAGAGTTGAAAACGTCAGACTGTTGGATTATTAAACAACTTTAAAGATGAGGTGCTTTATGCATGTTATTTGTTATATATATAAATGCATGAATTAGTCATTTGTAAGTAATAAAACACCGGGGATTCTGGGTAGTTTTTATATATTTTACATACATTTATGTGAATGAAAGGGTGTAATAATTTCAGAAGTGATTTTAAGACCCCAGACTGTTGTTTTCTGTTGTGTATAGTAATGAGTCAGACGTCTGGTCTTGAGCGGAGTAAAGTCGCCTCCTGTTCCTGTCTGAGTGGGTTTTTTTTTTTTTTTTTTTTTTGGGAAAAATGTTATCGGGTAACGTAACCGTGTTCCGCTTCTCCCCTGCCGCCACTCAAGGCTTTTTCGGGGGGAGGTTGAGGGTGAGAACCAGAACAGCAATGCAGAGAAGTTGATGTTGTTGTTTCATGCTGTTCTTTAAGAGCATCTCATCTCCCGATGCTGTTTTTTTTTAATCCCCACGGTGCTTATTAAACCCTACAAAGCTTCAGTCTGTCACTGTGTGTGTGTGTGTGTGTGTGTGTGTCTTTACAATGCGTGCTTTGTTTGTAACCGAACCCTGGGAACAATCAGGAGCGCGAGGCGAGGCGAGGCCGGCTCGGCTCCGGGGCATTCCCGCATGACCTTGTCGCTGGAGCTCTAACAGTATCAGCATCTGCTGATACAAAAAACACTATAAAGCAGTTGTAGAGAGAGCAGTAAAGCCCCGCCCTCGTGGTGCGGTGTTGAGTCATCGGTGCCCGGTCAGCGCAGGTGGGTAAACACGAGAGCGTGGCTTTAATAAAAGATAAAAACCCTGACGCAGAGAGTGAGATCGTTCCTGAGAGGAAAGAGACACCTCTTCCTGCCCGCTGCCCCGACCTCGGGGTGTTACGGCAACGACAACACTCCTCACCGCTGAGCTCAGCGTGTCTCCAACGCGCCGCCGCGCATGCCGTCATTTTCCACATGGCGCGAGGGGCGTGAACGTAACAGAGCAGAAGAGGGAAAGAATACCCAGAGTGCTGTGTTTTATTCAGGTGGGAGAAGATCAGAGGCAGCCTCGCTACCATGAGGGTTTCCTCAAACTCACTGAAGGGAGACTCGAGGCAGCCTGCGCCATGAGGGCGCGCAGAACCCACCCCCATGCCCGCGCGGATAACATCGGCAGATTAGTTTCACTGATGGACTTTCCGACGCTTTTGATTGGGTTTCGGCTTTGGTGGGAGATTAACGTTTTGTTTTTCTTTTTAAGAGTTCACGTTTAGGTTTACGTAAAATGTTTTTGTGTAGAACTAATGATGAACGACCCTTACGTTCACACCGGCGGCCGTCCGTCTGGCCGGTAGTGCGGCTCCTGTGGGAGTCCAGGCTAAATATCACACTTCTTTCTAAACTCGTAACGTGGTTACGTCTTGATTGTCACATGTACGACACAACACCGTGAAATAATGTCCCAGTTATGGTCAGGCAGGGTGCAGCAGTGATGGAGCTGAGTCTCGAACCCCTGACCTTCTGATCAGTAACGCAGAGTCTCAACACAGTGAGCTACCACTTCCCCAAAACTTCCACATCTACACTACAGGGTGGGTCGTTTATATGGACACGCCTTAATAAAATGTGAATGGTTGGTGATATTAACGTCCTGTTTGTGGCACATTAGTATATGTGAGGGGGCAAACTTTTCAAGATGGGTGGTGACCATGGTGGCCATTTGGAAGTCGGCCATCTTGGATCCAACTTTTGTTTTTTCAATAGGAAGAGGGTCATGTGACACATCAAACTTATTGGGAATTTCACAAGAAAAACAATGGAGTGCTTGGTTTTAACGTAACTTTGTTCTTTCATGAGTTATTTACAAGTTTCTCTTTGTTCACAGCCATTGACACGTCGAAGAGGTTAACACGTGATGTGAATATATATGAATATGTAAACACGTCTGAAGTAATGTTAAGGGCTCGACTTCAAAACAGGTTCATTCTCTGATAATGCTAACAAAGAGCGCTAGCTGCACTAGCTACGGAGGCTAACTAGAAAAACTAACACGCTCAGTTGGAAATAATAAAACAACAAAACCATGCTCATCAAGTTAGTTTCTTCTCTGTGTTAGATAACTGAGACGAACAAGAACTAACGAATTAAAAATGTAGATTTTTTAAATTTATAGTCATTTTGAATGGCAGAGAAACAATGATAGATAGATAGATAGATAGATAGATAGATAGATAGATAGATAGATAGATAGATAGATAGATAGATAGATAGATCGATAGAAACTTTATAGATCCTGAAGTAAATCAATAAAGTCTTGGGAGTTAATGAAATCCCTGAAGTAAGAACGGGGACAAACCAGTCTTGTGCTCCTGTTCTTACTCTCGTTTCTATCAGGTCTTTCCTTCTTTAATAAATAGATAAATAAATGAGAAACAAGCCGTGAGTTGTGTTGTTGTACCCCAGGTATAGTTTTACCGCTGGCACTGGAGAGATAAATATTTAATAAATGTTAAATAAATGAACAGATTGTTACAACTGGTGAACGAGGACATTAGTACAAACCTGCGCTCTTGTCCGAGCTGCTGTTCTAGAGAATTAATCACCACCTCCTGACCAATCAGGATGCAGAACTCCGCACAACTGCCAGATGAAGCAAAGCTAAGTGTTCTTTATCATCTCTCCTCTAATCTTTTCATTTTGGACTCTCGACTAATTGTGAATTTCATCAAGAACACGACCTGACATTTTATTCGTGAAGTTCCCCAGAAACTGACATTTAAAAGTTTTTACGTTAAACTACGTTTACGTTCTGTTCCAAACCATCGCTCCGTACTTGTTCCGTGCAGACGTTTTTGCAGACTCATTTCTCCCCGGCCGCGACCAGGAGATGTGGATTTAAAGGACACAAGAACGCAGGAAACGACTAATGATGGACGTCCTGCGAGACATGGCTATCTTATTTAGTTTTATTATTATTAGAATTTTTTATTTTTTTTTTGACAGCTGGGTCCGTCGTCATCTTGCGTTCCTGAGAGCTCTTAGCTCCACCCCTCGCATCCTTTCAGGAAGGTCCGTGCTTTAGTTTTTTTTTTTTTCCCAATGAATCCAGGAAAGACTTTCCACTCTTTTGGGGGGTAAAGTAAAGAGGAGTCAGTGCAGGACACCCTCCGGGAGTGACCGATCGATTTTACTTATCGATTCCCTCTCGGCCCGAGGTGTTCCCTCACCACTCCGAGTTCTGGTCTCTGTCTTTAAGCATTATACGGCGTGTTTTCTTTGTGTTGCCTGTTTTGTTGACTCGGGCCGGGTCTCATGTCGGTTCAGCAGGATTGAGAAGTCTGGTAAATATTGTCTTGCGCTGAACAAATTCTTTTTGATATTTTCCCCGCGGGTTTTTGTCGATGTGAAAACAAGCGTGGTACTCGTGAAACTCTCTCTCTCTCGTCGAGCGGACCTCTGGAAAACTGGACAGCGCTGTGTTTTTATTACAGGTTTTATTATGAGCTGGAGCCTTTTTTTAGGTTTCAGACCTCATTTCCTGAAGGGAGTGTAGTTCGGGAGAGGAGTGTGGCGCGTTGACCTTCGAGAGCCAGCCGAGCATCACTATTCCTCCCTCGACTTCCTGTGATGATCCGAGCCGAAAGCCCGGCGCAGTAATCCTGCCCGTGTTTGTTTGGTTTAGTTCCCCAGATCCTCCCCGTCAGCCCGTGTTTGAAACCAGAACCAGGATGAGCTCCAGCAGGCCTGCGTGTTTGTGTAGCCTGGTGCTCGCTCGACACTTCCGTCCAGAGTCCCTCTTTGTAAACACGACCCTTTTTCATCAGCTCCAGCGACCTGCGGTGATTTTCAGACACTGAATCGTTTTTGGCTCGGGCTTCGTGCAAGACTTTGACATCTCGGCTCGAGACTTTGCGAGTGAGTTTCTGCATGGTCGTCCAGTCTCGAAAGATTTCAGACTAGCACAAGTACGCGTCGTTGACGGTCAAAGAGTTTGTAGAAAGAGTTAAAAGGTTAAATCTAATAATAATCTGCTGATCTTTAATGTAATGAGTGATATTATTATTATTATTATTATTATTATTATGATTATTATTATGATTATTTGAGGTTGAAGTCCACRTCCATGTCTGTGTGTCTSTCTGTACAGCAGAACTCTCTGTCTCACTTATTAATAGACAGAAATCACATTCTGTAAGGTCGAGTATCTGACGCCTTGTTTACACTAAGTTGTACTTCTTTACACTCGCTGTTCGGTAATCGGAGAGAGAATCACAGATGAGAAATGGAAAAAGTAGATCAGATAAAGATGAAGTTTTGTCTTAAAACCACTCCACCGTGTTAAAATTCACTTCTACCACTTCAGCGCTGTTATTTCAGCCAAAGTGAGAATATGAACTAATCCCAGTCAAAATATTCACTTTATCTTTTCTMATTAAYATCTATTGSTGCAGGTGTTTGTTTACATTGAGACAGTAGCGCATTAGTAGATTATTTTAAAGTAGATGATTAAATCCCACACATAACACGGGTTGGGTATCGTTTGGGGTTTTATCAATACCGGTGCCAAATCGATACTTTTAAACCGGTACCGGTGCCAAAATGGTGCCTGAACCGATACTTTGCAAAAGCTACAAAATGATGCTGGATAATTCAAGAACAAAAAATTGAATGCTTAAAATTGAACAATATATTAAAAGTTTAAGTTCTAGCTGGAAAGCCATAATTATAAACAGAATCCGTGTTACATTAATATTTTACAAAGCGTTTGACCGTTTGTTAGCATGAATGCAAGATTTGCATTTTGTAATTAACATTACATTAGCCGACTGCTAACCTGCGGAAAGGCTGCTGTGGTCATTATAATCGCTGGACTCCTGTTTGCTGCGGTTGGTATGACTGGGTCTGGGGTCGTCCACACCGATAGCGCCAGCTGTTGTCTGTAAGCTGTTACACACGGCGCGTCCCTCTGTCTGCTTTAACTTTATTCCGTTTGCCCTCAAATGTTTCATTAGATTTGACGTGTTTCCCCGTTTACACGCGACTGCTGTAAAACATTTGTGTCGGAATCCTTTCTTGTGAAATACAGCCACACTTTCCACCATTTAGTTTTGGACATTTTAACGAAAGTTGTTTAATTTAGCAAGTTAAGATAGCGGTAGATCACCTGCTGCCATCAGAGCGAGTGTAACGTTAGTGGCTGCGTTCACGCGCGTCTCGGATCATCTCATTTCCTGATGATTTGTGCTTTTAATTTGTTTTATCTAATCTAATAAACGTTTAATCTACAAAAATAAAATGGACAGTAACATTACTGCAACAATGTTTTGGATTTGTATTTTCAAAGCTTTCTGAAGTCCTCAAGATTTTTCGAATTACGGAAATCATTTATTTTTCCGATCATTTCTGACACCCCACGAATGCAGCATTTAAATGTTACTAGCGATCATGTTGATGAATCTAATGCTTATTACACCCGTGTCATCATCAGAGCCGCACAGAACAAATATATTAATCGACACTTCAGACATTTAAGTGGCACCGAAATTCAAGTTCTGTTTCGGTCCGGTACAAACCGGTTCTATAGGTACCAGTGCCACATTGGTACCGGTTTTCGGTACCCAACCCCACACATAACTGTTCATAACATCACTTTTATTCAACATTTAGGTTTCACTGATGGTGCAGATTAAGGACCACAGAAGTTTAATGAAAGTTTAGTGTGATGCTGCGTTACACGTTACACACTCTGGCTGGACAGACGATCTGACGGGCAGAAATGTTTCTCTACTGGTTCCTGGTCCTTGAAGATATCACTGAAGAAGTGAGTTCTGACCCAACGTCCAGATAGAACCTCTCTCTTATTCGTATAGACATCCTGGGGGGTCTCAGATCTGCTCCCACACACACACACACTTCCAGGCAGGATTTGGTTGGTTTCACCCCCCACCCCCCCCCAACCCCAGGACCACCTGAGCCCCTGATACCGTTCCTGTCTGTTCTGCTCCTGGTTGTTTCTGCACTGATGAGGTTCTTCCTGTGGTTCCTTGACAGACCATCTGCCGAGCCAACTGCTGCCCCGGGCCCCGGAGACTCCGGCGCCGCCCACCCGCCTTCTGTGGTCATTACTGATCGGTGTAACTAGCCAGAATGGGTAACTAGCCTGCATATCTGCCTCACACCCCGCGAGGACCTCGTCTCCTTCAAGCGTCCCGACCACCAAACGAAAAGGTTACCATGGAAACGCTGCGACTCCTTCCTCCATCCTTCAGCTTCTGCGACGGATTTCCGCTGCGCTAATTTTCACCAGTGTTATTAAATTAAATTAAACAAAAATGACGACAAAAAGAGCCAAGGGAGACTTCGGAGCCTTACCAATCTCGTTGTGCTAAAATATTGGCGCCGTAGCAGACGAGTGCGACAGAAGAGAGAAAGAGTCTCGTCTCTCGTTCACAGCCTCCAGTTCGGTGTTAAGACTCGGCTAACCCAGACGTCTGTGGAAGTAGAACTGGGGACATGTAAAACACGCTGCTGTGTCATGTGCGTCATTTCCCTGTGTGTGTGTGTGTGTGTGTGTGTTCAGGTGCACACGTGATTTATCTCATGTGCTATCCATGCGTTAATGTGTGACATACGGGAGAGTTGTATTTCTCCTACAGGTGTCAAGTGAGTCAAGGAGGCCCTGGGCCGTAAGCTCTCTCTCTCTGTGTGTGTGTGTGTGTGTGTGTAAAACATAGCAGGCTAGTGTTGAAACCTATCCATCAAGAGTCCTTGTCCTCCAAACGTTCCCTCCTGCGTTCCTCATCTTGCTGTGTCTTTACTACGCCGCGTGTTTTTATACGTCTCGCGCAGGAACCTCACATGGGGTGACGTTTGTTTGTTCGGTGCTCAAATGAAGCACAAATCCTTCTGAGAGAGAAAACATCATTTGCTGAGGTGCTAGCAATAACGTGGCATTTATGATTGACTGTAATGTTGCCACGGAAACACAGGGACATCTTGTTTCTCTGGGTTTTGTCCGAGTCACTGAAGGGGACAGGGCGAAGGAGATGGCACGTGACATCATATGAAGCTTCCTCGACAGGTCACATTGTTTCAACCTCCTGCTACATGGAGCTCACGGATTGGCTAGCGTCCCTCTGATTGGCTAGGAGGACACGGTATGCTCCGCCCACCCACAGAACACAGCCAGTCGTCCCGTCTCGGACTCCCGACTACGGATGACTCATCACGGCGGGATTCGAACTTACCGCCTTCGTATGATTCCCGGAGAACTTTGACCTTTTGGGGTTCAACCAATAGAGAAACCGCATGGCTTCCTCTGATCTCTAGTCATCACTTAAACCAGGACTTCAACGATCTGACCACATAAAAGGTTTTTTAATAAACTCGAGCTCATGGCCCGATTATTACACTGCATGTAAAAGTTATTACAGCGTTTTTGTTTGTTTTCCAGAATATTAAGATCAAAGCCTTAACCTAATGTGTGTTCCAGGCCGGTACAGGTACATGTGGTGTAAATCTCCTCCTACAGGTCGAAGTAGTCCGACTCGACCTGTCGATTGGGGACGCGACCTTCGTAGCGCATCTCTCTCTTTGATTCACAGTAAGCTCGCGGTCCAGGACGCTGTCCTTGCAGACGGAGTGCAGAGATCCCGTTGTTGTTCAGCGCTTCTTTATGCGCTCCTGCGCTGTAGGAATTAATTGGTGGTGTTTTGTTTGTTTTTATCGACCCGGGTGGATCGGAGCGGAGGCCGTGAATCCGTCTGTCGAATACATTAAAGGAATTAAAAGACAAACGTCCCAGACGAACCCTGCAGAGCAGGTGATAAAGCGTGGACTAAAGCCAGCGCCACAACCTTGGCCTGTGGATGTTTAGATGATGAGCTAAATGGGTTTGATGCTTTTATGCTTTTTTTCTTTTTTTTTTTTTTCTGCTGCATACCTGCGATTCTTCTGAGAAGAGTCAGAACCGAACGTTCTGGATTTATAGCTGCACCGAGACACAACATTCTCCCTTAGACATCACGGGTTTATAGACAAAACACCGCCCCGAGGAAGGAATGTTGTCACACACACACACACACACACTCATTCCTTTCTGAATATTCTTGAAGCTCATGTGCATCATCTCCACCTCATTAAGCGCCGTCGTATTCCAGACGCATCCTCCTCCCTCCCTCTCTCTCTCTCTCTCTCTCTCTCTGTCATATTCCCTTTTTAATAAGAGCTCATTAATCTCCGGGCCTCCACTGAGCGACACACACACTACACTCACCGTGTCTGTCTCTGTGTGTGTGTGAGTAAGTGTATGTATTAACAGCTAGTCTCAGTCTGCTAGCGCCTCGCTCTCTTTTGAATTAAAACCTCTCGCCTTCCTGAGCGTTCATCAGCACGGTGCGATCTGCGAGATACAAGACGCTCCGGTTTCCCCGAGACTACAGAGAGACACACCGCTGTCAGGGCTGAGACAAACGTCTCCATGAGAAGCATGGAGAAGAATCGCCACGCGTAAAGGCTACGCTTCAAAAGTAAGACTAAAGAAGTCCGGCCGCGTGATTGATGTATCGCCACGTAGTGACTCCAGAATGAATATTTATTCGATTCTTTTTATTTATTCTTATGTTTGAATTCGAGGCGGTGAAATGCCGCTGTTCCGCTTTAACCCTGCAGGTGGCGCTCTCTAAACTAGTCACGCCTTGGCAAGGAGCAAAGCGCAATGTATTTGCGAAATGTGTTTAGAATTGTAAAAAGAAATCAAATCGGGATATTTATAAAAAATTGTGAAATTCTCAGTACAAATGAAATCGGCAGCTTTGTGATGGTGATGATACGGAACCGCGTGATTCCTGGTGATGCTCCCTGGTGATGCTCGGCCCTCATCACTAGGTAGTGTTCTCGTTTCAGGGCTATTATGAGGCTCTGTCCCAAAAATTACAGTCAAATCTTTTTTATTTTCATTTTGAGAAACTCGCAGACCTTTTGGTTTTATCCAAAAATTCTGGAATTACTGATGTTTTTTTTGTTTTTTTTAAATGGATCGTGGGATTTTAAGACTCCGTCCCAAAATCAAGGATGTTTCACGTTTCCTCAGAAGTCCTCTAGAGGAACACGGCCAGCCTTCTTATCATCTGACTCCCAGAAATTCATCATTAGTTTAAAACAAAAAAACAAACCGTCTGGGATTTTCCGACTATGCAATTCCTTCCTGTCTGTTTTCTGTCTTCACTAGAACGTTGGAAATGTCCATGCTCAGTCTGAAAGGATGGAATTCCCCACCAGTAGCTAAAGCTGTGGATATTTTACACTCCGTCCCAAACGTTGGAAATCATGACCGGCCTTTTTAATTTTAACCGGAATTCCGCGGCTCCTTCCCGAGTGATGGAATTCTTTCTCATGTCTCTGGACTTCATGACCGGTTATTACCAAACCTTGGACGCTGGGATTTCACGGGTTTTATCCCAAATTATGGAATTCCTGCCTGGAGCGGCGGACGTTCTGAGGTTCTATCACCAACACTGCAGTCTTTAGTCATTCCGACTCTCAGAGACAATTTGGTCTCATTTCCATTCCAAATGTTTATATAAATAAAATAAAGGTTTTGTCTGGACATCGTTACGTTTCATACACTGGAGGACCAGAAACCAGTCTCGGAGACATTTCTGTCTGATTGTCTGTCTCAGCATCACTCAAAGCTGTCTGTACAGAATTGACTGAATCTCCTGCAGCACTTAGATCTCAGTCTGAAGTTTAATCTGCAGCATCAGTGAATCTACATGTTGATGTTATGAACAGTTCTGTGTGGGATTTAATCATCTACTGTAAAATAATCTACTAATGCGCTACTGTCTCAATGTAAACAAACACCTGCAGCAATAGATATTAATGAGAAAAGATAAAGTGAATATTTTGACTGGGATTAGTTCATATTTTCACTTTGGCTGAAATAACAGCGCTGAAGTGGTAGAAGTGAATTTTAACGCGCTGGAGTGGTTTTAAGACAAAACTTCATCTTTATCTGATCGACTTTTTCCATTTCTCATCTGTGATTCTCTCTCCGATTACCGAACAGCGAGTGTATTTGTCTGATGACGAAAGAAGTACAACTTAGTGTAAACAAGGCGTAAAATACTAAATAATAATAATAAAATACTAATAAATAATAATAATCACTCATTACATTAAAGATCAGAAGATTATTATCAGATTGAACATTTTAACTGTTTCTACCCTTAACGGCGTACTTATAGTAATAAATAAATAAATAAATAAATCCAATTAAAATGACTCAAACGTCAGCAGTCTCTCAGCTCTGCCCCAGGTGCTGCACTCGTGTTGGATGTTGGTCAGTGTGTTCAGTTGATCTGCTGAAGTGTAACGTTATCTACACGACTTAACCTTCACAGGTGTGAATCATCCTGCAGCCAAGATACCAGTGAGGGAAAGAAAAGAAAAGAATGTGCACTTCCTGCCCTGATTTGAGATTTGTGTGTGTGTGTGTGTGTGTGTGTGTGTGCGTGTGTGTGTGTGAGTGATTGACCTGCTTGAAGTCTCTCCAGAAGCCCTCTTTTAGCCCTGATAACTGGCGCTAATCTGCTTATCAGTGAAGGTGAGGCGTCAGGAGCCGTTTAAGTGTTTGAGAGCGACGGGAACGCCCGCCGTTATTACAGGACTGAAAACAACACGGGTACAGCTGAGAACAACAACAAGTGTACAGTAGCATGCTAGTCCAACTCGCGCTAATCGCATTAGCATCTGATGTCCTCCTAAACCACTGACGAGGCTAAAAGCTTGATTAGAACATTTTGATGTCCATATGGACCAGAAACTTCATCATGCTGATCTGCAAAAACTCAGTTCCATCTCCATGCCTACAGTAAGACTAGGGTTCTCTCTGTTCCCCTTACACACTGTCTGGGTTTCAGGAGAGGATCTGATCATCACACCTTGTGCTTTGGAGCTGTAAACTCCCACTCGACTCACGCGGTGTTGTGTTTCTCTTAAAATTGGTTAAAGATGAACCCAACAAAAAGCACCTTGACGTTTGTGTCTGTATCAAAGTCCAGTGTGAGGCTCCGCCCCCCCCCCCCAACCTGGCCCGGTGTGTGTTGCGGTGTTGTTTGTCACGCACTAACGGAGGGTGACTAACCGGCGCGGGAAGCCGAGTACCTGGAGGGAAAAAGGGCGGGAACGCTGAGACACCACGCTGTTACACAACACGTCCCTGAGAGACGTCTGCACTAGAGTCAAAACACACACACACACACACACACACACATTGTTCTACCTGAAAACACACTGGCTGTATAAAATATATTTAGATATTTTCTCAAACTTTCATTATATACTGTATATATTTATGTATTTATCTAAACCTGAACTGTTGCTACGTTAGTAAATATAAAAATGGCATCTGATGAAAAATGTATCTAATATTCCCAATAAAAGAGGCGTGGCCTATTTGTCATTCTTTGTAATGGAGGTGTGGCCTCAATGCCAGGGCACTGAAGGGGCGTGACCTCTGGGCCTTAGTCCTAGCGAAGGACGTATGGCACCTGTACATGTGACTCTCTGTAGGCGTGGCCTGTCTACAGTGACGGAGGCGTGGCCTCTAGACTTCAGTCCTAGCAAAGGACGTGTCATTTATATCTATGACTCTTAATGAAGAAGGCGTGGCCTCTGTCACTCTTGAGGGAGGCGTGGCCTCTATACCTCTCGGCCTTTGTGTCTGTGAGTCCCAGGAGGCGTGGCCTTTAATTAGTCTGAACTCCCAGTGGGACTAACATCAGACTGTTTGACTGAGACGCGTCACGGCGGCTCGAGGCGGTGTGGAGTTTAGTCGTCTGCTTGAGCTAGATTTCATACAATAGCTTGTTGATTACATACGACTTGAACAAAGAGACGCTAATTAAGTGTAAAAAAAAAACCGTAAATGAAGAACTAAAACCCTGAGAGTTCCCGTGAGGAGGTCGCGCTGTACCGTCTGTCCAGCTCGGTGCGGTCCTGATTGGGACGCTGCAGCGAAGCGGCCCGTGTTTATTTCTCTTCACTCGGCCGATAAAGTGGCGAAAACGAGCGCTCGCTGGAATCCTGCGGCTCCACACCAGGCCCCTCGGGTTCGCCTGGTAATCAGGTTTTCTAATCAGAGCAGAGAGCTCCCTCGGCCTGTGATCACACGAGGCGCGCGGGCGGGCGGCTTTTGTTGGTCGTAATGAGAAATAAATCATTCAGTTTAATCTGTGAAAAGTTCTGCTTATGGCTTTTTAAGTCAGTTTGATGTGGAGAGAGAGAGAGAGAGAGAGATGCTGAGATTAAGAGTAAAGAGATTCATTGCGTGCGGCTCTAATCGAGGATGTAGGGTTTATTTATTTATTTATTTATTTTTCTCGGGGAAGACGTCGTCTGCATATTTAAGACTCAGTCAGGAAGTGTTAAATCCGACCAGCGGAAGATGAATACAAGTTGTTTTTTTTCCTTCCTGACACTAAACTGAGGAAAAATGTAAAACGTATAAATATATAACTTGATCTTTCCCACTTTGATGTTATTTTTTTTTTCCTGTCATGTGAGGAATCCTTAAAGAGATATACAGTAACGGGAGAAATTCGGGTCGCTCAACACACGTGACTCTCGCTTTAAAGTTGATCTGGCAGAACAGAACCGTGACCGGCGGAACACAATAAACATCATCGTCTTCACAATCGCTCCGAAAGCCGCTGGGTAAAGCGGTTCATAAGTGTGACGTGACGTAGGCTTTAATAAACGTTTGATCAGATGGACTGAAGTGAGATTAGACGCAGGAATACGCATCAGGATGTCCTAACAAACCGTCCGCATTATGTAAATCTCACCTCACACACACACACGTCACACACCCTAGTGTACCGGTTCTTTATGATGTGTGTTCTAAACGTGTTGAATTCGCCCACGCGTGTCGCTACGTGACCCAGCTGGGGCTGAGGGTCTTATAAAAATTAAGTGGAAGCCCGGAGGACCTCCTCATTTTCCACCACGATGGAGGTCTGATGGTCAGCAGCTTGGCTAATTGAAAGCTAATGGAACGATCCGGCCGGGTCGTATCGCTGCGAGACTGTAATCGTCTCCAGGCCGAGGCTAATGGAGCGTGCGCTGTGAGAATGAAGCTGGAGCCCCGGGGCTTTTCACGAAGCGATCAGCTTTAGTGATTACAGAGCCTGTGTCTCTGGGTTTAGTCAGGACATCACTGACACGGAGCAGAGACGGAAAGGACCGGCACGGGCTAGAACCTGCCCGACAAAACCCACGTGGACCTGGAACCGGTCCGACAAAACCGACGGACCTGGAACCGGTCCGACGAAACCTGGAACCGATCCGACAAAAAACCGACACGGACCTGGGACCGGCCCGACAAAACCGAGCACAGATTTGGGACCGGCCCGACAAAACCGTCACTGAACTGGGACCGGCCCGGCAAAACCCGACACAGAGCATGTCATGGTTCAGGTAATGTGGGGCGACGGCTCGATGTGCAGCTTTAATTAGTGAGCGTGTCCTGACTGTGAGGAGGAAAAGGAACTTCACACTGAGAACACGCTCATCTCTTTAATGTGATGCTAATCTGTGCAGACATGCACGCGCGCGCGCACACACACACACACACACACACACACACACACACACACACACACAGTCTCCATACCATGTGGTGTGTATTTGAAGGGTCACTGAGTGCATTTTTTCTGCTCTCTCTTTTCACTCTTCCTTCTATCCCTGAGAGTCCAAACATGCCTGTAGTCTGGTCTCACACCCCCCCACACACACACACACCCACACACACACACACCCACACACACACACAGACACACACACACACACACACACACAGACACACACACACACAGACACACACAGAGGAATAAATGTATAGGGAGAGAGATGTAATTTAAAGACATCTGTTCAAATATGTGTCTGACACCATGACGGTGATTTGATCCCCAAACTCCACGGCAGATGTGTTTTCTAGGATCTGGTGTGTGCGCGTGTGTGCGCGTGTGTGCGCGTGTGTGCGTGTGTGTGCGTGTGTGTGTGTGGCGTTAGAATACACACACAGCATAATTACTCAAAAATCTCTTTTTTGGCAGTGTATCCTGATGTTATGACTAATGTAGCATCACAAAATTTGCAGGATGATGTGACACTGGAAAATTTCTTTCGTCTGTCTGTCTGTCTCTGTGTCCCTTTCTTTATCCATGTCATTCCTGTTCGTCTGTCTGTTGCTGTAAATGTGTGTCTCTGCCGTTTCACAGTGTTGCCGTTTCCATATACAGTATCTCTGTCTCTACCCGTCTGTCAGTCTGTCTCTGTCTGTCTCTGTTTGTCTCTGATGTATGTGTGAATATAAATGTCTGTATGTCAGTTCTGTCTCCACTGCCTCCTCTGATTGACGACTCTCTGTCCTGTATCTGTCTACCTGCTCTCGTTGGTTTTCACTGCTTCGTCTTATAACCGCGATCATGTGACTTTAAACAGTGCTGTCAGTGATGTCATCGCTCCTGGTGCGGTTTTGTTCTGCGCGTGTTGGCGGTGAATCGTGAATCACGAGCGGAAACGTGGACGACTTCGACTCACGTCCGGCGCCTTCTGACTTGACCTTCTGAGCACCCCCCCCTTCCCCCCCCCTCTCTCTCTCTCTCTCTCTCTCTCTGTGTGTCTGTTCTCTTTCGCTGACGTGACACATTCTTTTAAACAGTGGTGGATAAACAAGCACCACGAGCCAAATAACCGGCCTGTCGCCTGCTTAACATTCTTTCCGAAGACGTGTTCTGTGTAACGATGCCCCGCTGATGGCAGGAGATTGTTTTTTTTAATTTATTTATTTTTTAAAAGCTGTTTATCATTCTGAGAAAAACTCCATACTGCTGTCTGCTTTTAAGTGTTGGCTCCTTTACAGATTTGAATCTCTTTTGAAAATCAGGTCTTTCCTGGCTCATAGCTAAAGTCAGTGTAGAACGTCTGACTCTGAGGCCCGGCCTCGTACTTTAATAGCTGTTAGAGATACGTTTCCCTTTGGAATGAACATTCATTTATGAGTGTCCTCTAAACCCGGGCCTGCGTGATGTCACACGTCCTCATGTCATCATCTGTGCCCGCTGCGTCGGACGCGATAGGTGTACTTAACCAGACGTCCAATCAATTCTCTGGTCGATAAACGTCCGCATCATCGGATCTCCCGGCTTTTTTCGTCCTCAAACGACCCCGAGTTAATCTCTCCGTGGCATTTGATACCTCATTAATGCCCGTGGGTGGGACGGCGGGAACGACGCGCGCTGCCTGCCGTATCGAGTAGCGCGTGGGTGGAATGTCACACGGCATTTTTGTTTGTTTTTTGGAAAGCTGAAGGCGTCCTTCGCGTTAACACGGAATTCCGCATCCTGGTTGGTCAGAAGGTGTCGATGGACTTTCTGTAAAAGTTGCGCGGCCTCGCGTCTCAGAGGTGAAGCTGCAACTTTGCGTCTTTACTCCGAGATCTTCCAGAGACACGAGTGTTTATAGCCGTCCAAATGCGAGTGACGACAGGAAATAGAAGGCGTTAACCATAACGCCGCTTCCTCACGCCACACCACTGCTCAGGTTCTTGCTCTGGAACTGATGGAGGAGTTAACACAAGCACTGTCGCTGAGCTCGCTTTGGTTTGTGTATGGCAGAGTCTGTTTAAGTAACAAACCTGCCGTTAAAGTCTTGTGTAGCGAGTAACGAGCTGCTTCTGGACCTAGGATTTAGATGTTATCAGGTTCAACACGAGGAACCTTTTCATCCCAGAACCACTTTAGGCAACGCTGTGAAGGTATCACTGCGCAAACCTCAGCCACCTCGCACATGCCGAGAGTCGTCTCCGGATTTTGTTTAATTGCTCTGCGGCTCCGAACTGACACAGGAGCACAAATTTTAGCGAGAGTTCTAACAAGTCCGAGCCACTTCGGCATGACGAGAAAGGCTTAACAGTCGGCTCGAGTGCGTTAATTGCCTCCTTCACCGCGAGTCTCCGTGGCATGCCACTTGTCACTCCGTCTGAAACGAGCCTTGAGCAAATTCATTACAGGCTGTCGAAAATGGAAAGACAAAAAAAAAAAAACCTCACTCACTCACTGGGTCGAAAATAAAAGCTGTTGAGAGAGACAGAGGGAAAGACGGACGGACAGACGGAGTGAGAGACTCTGGAGTAACGGAGGCTCTTGGAAGGTAATAAGGTGTCGACACTCCTCGAAGTGAGGCAGTGCGTCTCGGGCAGCGCAGTCCTCCAGATGAGACACTCTGTCCGATCCAGAATATCATTAAGACCAGTAATTATCTCCTTTGAGACAAGACCCAACCCCTCGTTGGCACCAGGGGCCCATCACTGTAAAACGACAGAAACCCTTTACATCATTATCTTTTATTACTGCCTCAAACTAGAACAGTGTCTTTTTCTGTCTCTAAAATAAAAAAGTGACCTGGAACTGAGGAACCGGGAAACTCGGAGCAGGGGGACGGGGGGTTACAGGCAGGGTTACGGTACCGCAGCCCCTCCCTCCCTCCACGTCACACCATGCCCCACTCAGTCATCTCAAGGAAGGGAAAAAAAACCACTCGGTAATTCCACCTCCAAGAAAAAAAAAAACCCCTGACCTCCGGCAGATCTCGCACCTCGCCCTCGTTCCCCACGAACCCTTAGGAATAAATTTCATTCAGACTCATAAGCTTGCTTGCCAACCTCATTCTGAGCTCCGCCACTTCCATCAGGTTTTAATTAAAAGGATTTAGGCTCGGCTGAGACTCGGCGTGTGGGTAGGTGTAAAGTGTAAATGGGAACGGGAGAGATTTTAGTCGCGAAAGTCCTGTTTCATTTCAGCTTGCGCAAGCAGGAGCGAGGGACATTTTCAGCCCAGAATTTCCTCTGACCTTAAAAACCTTTACATAGCACTCTGACACTGCAACAAAAGATACGGTCATGTCCTCGCACACGAGACGGATTCGTCTCAAAGCCCCGCTCACTACCCGCCACCTTACTGACGACTGACCACAAAAAGTTCCCCGTCCCCCTCCTCCGAGTTCCCCGGTTCCTCAGTTCCAGGCCACTTTTTTTTTCTGGGTGGTGATCATGTTCTGAGTGAGAATTGCATCCAAACATAGACATTCCAGATCAGAAAGCGAGCACCTTACTACCTCTGCCACTTTATGCACTTTGCTAAGACCTTGTATTAATCCACTGTTTCAAGTTCCATCGGACAAATATAGATCAATCAATAAATCAGCTATTACAACATGATTCAAATTCTGTCAATGTATGTTGAGATAATGTTAGATAATTAAATATATTTATTAAGAATAATGTGAAACTTTTCAAAAATCTTTCGGCTTGTTGCAATTCCTTCTGGAAATTTCCCAAATACGCGGCGTGTCCCCCGTATAGTTCTGACTTCGCCTCAAGCCATTTCCACATGTTTGTACCATTAAAGGAGTTCCTGGGAGGCCAGTGTTCAGACATGAATCAGACAGGCAGGCCGATCATGGCGTACTGAAACGCTGGGGTGTGGTGGGTGTGGCCAAACAAGGTCACATGACTAAAATGTGTCTGATTGCTCCGTCTGTGCAGGACGCTCAATATGTAACCCGAATATGTAAGTTTTAAACTTGCTCTCGGTTTCATTTTGATTCCAGAGTTGATGACGAGCGAGCATTTCAACTTTATAAACATTCTGTGGTACATTACAAATACAGAGGAATCTTTTCAAATGCAACAAAAAGTTACTGACGGGTTCAGGCAGGACTAAAATTCCCTCGTCTGCTTCCTCTTCCCCCTTGTTTGCCGCTGGACCTCACATTATCGCGGGGTTCGTCAGGGCAGTGTCCTTTTGTTTTGCTCTGAATCTATGCTCAGGGCACGAAGCTAAACTGATCAAGAGGAGCGTGAAAGCTGTTGAAACTCTTCTCCGGTTCATCGGTTGGTCGTACCAGCGTACCGATCCGCTTCTCATCACTGAGACCCGAGCCCTCCTAAATTATTCACTCCTTCCTCAGTTTTCCGTTGCATCCACGGCGGGCCAGATCGATCCCGTACAGAGGCGCTCGATACAGGAAGCTGTCAGGTGAGTCGCCCCTTCCATCACACCTAATTCCAGAGAACATGGTGGAGAGTTCGAGTCGGGTGTCCACCGGGGACGCCTCAGCTGGAGTTCATTAGCCGATGAAATGGAGCTGCACACCCTTCCTTCTCTCGATGAGCGTTCTCTCTTGTTCCTCTTCTCATCTGAAGAACTATCGATAGCGCTGGTGTATTTTCGCAGCTTTTGGCAGGAGCGCAGGCAGATAACCGCCTGTAATGAGGAAGGTGTCGCGGTGGACACGGTGGCTGGTCAGCACCTGATCCATGAGGCCCAGGGGAGCGAGCGAGCGAGCGAGACGGATATTCAGGTCGAGCCGGACTCTCAGACTTGCTTCTTCCTTGCCGAGGTGTAGCTGGAGCAACGTCTGTGGTTTTAGAAATGTCTCGTTGACGGATGGAGCAGGAGCTGTTAGGACATACCCAAGCACGCGACACGTGGAGTGGCATTAACATTACCTGTCCGCCGTACAGCATAAAATAAGCCTCATCTTCTTCCATTTCCATTATTTGGAATCCCTGACACTTCATGCCTTTTGTGTTATATTTTTCAACAACAGAAACTTTGTCGTCATAATTACAGACTGTGCAAGATGCTGTTTTTTTTATGTCTTTTTTTTTTTTTTAAAGAAAGGTTTTTACCCGGTGGCACTTGGGAGGTTGGGGCTGTCCTGTAGCTGTTTGTGAGCATGGACTGAGATGTCCTGTAATAACGGTTAAACCGCCGGCATTATGGTGCATCCAAGGAGCTGTGCAATCATGGCTGACAAGCCAGCGGTGCATTAAAGACTCCTCCATCTGCGAGACCGGACGAGATGAGCTGCCAGGTCTATCATTTTTGATTAGCACTTCCCCCCCCCCCACCCTCTTCAATCCTTTCTTCACGAGGGGCCTGAAAAGCTAGAGAGAAGGTAATGGATTCGAGCTTGAGAGAGAGAGAGAGAGAGGGAGAGTGCTGCTCGTCTTCGCTCTCCATCACATTCTCTTTTTTTTTCCTGCTCTCCATGATGAGCTATAGATTCCTTTCCTCTTGAGAGAGCGCGACGCCAGAACACGCACGCACCTGGCTTTCTCTCGAACCCGCTGATTTAGCCGCTCGTCCTCCGGTTTTTTCCGTTTCAACCCGGTACAGGAGGTTTCCACGAGCGCGCTCGGATACTTGTGTGAATCCTGTTGAGGAAAAATAAAGCACACACCAATCCAAACAACTCAAACTACCACGCAAGTCCCCGTATCCCACCCTCAACTTTCTTGCATGCCGGCCTCGGTGCTTTGTGCAGCCACACATTCATGACATGTTCTGTTCTTATATGACAACTGGTATGAGGTATTTTTTCCTCCATTATGCAGCGTATCACCGTTATCACCAGAGGCTAACGTCCTAGCTCGGCCCGTCTGAGGCTCAGAGCTCGCGAGTCTAACGAGGCACGGTGAACATTACCCATCCAGCACTCAGCCCCTGTGGACAGCCTGCCTGCCTCACTAATTGGTCTCAGGACATTGCCGCATGCCTCGCTGTGTTCGAAATAGCACAACCTTTAAGAAGCGTTCGCCGAGTGGCCTTGACCGCGCTCGGGCGAGCGGGGATCACTAATGGCATGTGCATTAGGACGTGCCTTACCTTCTTCCATTCTCAAAGCATCTTTTTCAATCATTTCGGAGATGTAAGGACGACTGAGGAACAAACGGATCAAATTATGTGAGTGTTATGTGTGTGTTAAGAAATCGATGGAGAAACAAAAACAAGCTTGCCTATCCAAGTTTTATTGGTGGTACAGATCTCAGTGTTGGAAAATTTTTAACCCCACGCTAATGTCTTCAGTAACCTTCAGGAAAAGAGGAAAAAAGAAAAGAAAAGAAACAACTCCTAGAATAAAGAGGTCCAGGATTCATAAATGCTGCCCCGAAGGTATGAAATCATCAATAGGTCAAAGGTTATGTGCGGGAAAACATGCAGCCAAGACTAACGCAATTAACAACAAGCGTGAGATGCTGTCATCAAAGGGCATGCACGAATGCGAGAGCAAGGGGTTATGGGTGATGGTGGGCGGCGCACATGTATAGCCTTGACAGTCTCATCCATAATTTAAATGAATACAAGTGTAACGCGCGGTCGCTAATTCGATCGAACAGAGTGGAAATAAGATAAGAGCAGAATCACGGTCATGTGACCCGGAGGCTAAGCGTTCATAGAAGGTGCACCGGTTACAGCCGGGTTCATTCGGAGGCGGAGCATTCTAACGAACAGGGTACGACTTGTGACTTGGACTTGGGCGTGGTCTGTCGAGCAGTAGCGATGCGTATCATCCTAAGGACTTGGCTAGATTTACACGCGAGATAACGGAACTAGCTCCTTCTGTTTCTTTACATCATTGTACACATTTTGATTTTTTAAGGAACTAAAGAATTATAGTTGGGAGAAATTGATGGAAACAAGTTTGGGAATGAATTAGCATAGACATAGAGACGTAGTAATGTGGGGAATCTCAGCTCTCCGTTGGAGCCGTTTGTTGTTGTTGTTTATACAACAACCACCTGTGCAACATGTTTTCTTGTTGTTCAGTCCAAACTGAAGTTCAAGCGTTTGTTTTTTTTTTTTTTTCCCTCTCATGCTTGTAATGTAAAAATGTAAATGCAGCTCGCAAGGCCGCGACATTTCACTCCCGCTAGCAACCAGCGCTGTCGATGAGCTAATAAATGCTTAAAGGGCGCAGACGCATCGACTGCTGGCTGACTCTTTTTTTTTTTTTTCTTTCCTCCCGGAGAATAAATTGCTCTTGGATCGCTCTTTGTTGATCGGACTTCTCGGAGCGAGCCTTGAAAGTTGTTTTCCTTTCCCGTAGGTCGATGATCAATAATAATAGGATACATGCGAAAGGAAATCAATCGACGAAGCGATTCCTCAGCAGAAAGCCTAATTTAATCAGCATGTGCGCGGCCAGTCGATGGCGTTGGAGGCTGGTAATAAGGTTCTAGACTGGAGTCCGGTCCCAGTGAGACCGTGCAGGGGTGGAACAGATCCTCTACTCTGCTCTTATTCATGCAGATTTATACGCTTATCTCTCCTGCAACCCAGATGATCTGGGGTCACGCGGTTATCTCTCGTGTGTAACCCGTTCTGATGAAGAGATTCCAGAAAAAGACCTTTTTTTTAATTTATTTTTTATTTTTTTAATTTAAGAACACCATGTTGTACATGTTTTTTTTTTCTTTTCCCATACAACTAGCAGCTTTGTTTCAGCCCATATCTTCTTGTGTTTCTCGCAGGGTTCCAGGCATCACCATCGCCACCGACATCATCTGCGGCTTTCCCGGAGAGACGGACGAGGACTTCCAGCAGACGATGGAGCTCGTGAGAAAGTACCGCTTCCCGAGCCTCTTCATCAACCAGTTCTACCCCCGGCCTGGAACTCCCGCGGCCAAGATGGAGCAGGTCCCGGCCCATGTGGTGAGCGTTCTGAAGTGTATGAGAAGTAGAGCAACAACCTGAATTAGTTGTAGTGAAAGCCAAACACCGTGCACGCGGAACGCTTTGTGTTTCCGGACATTTAATCATTTTTCACGACTCTGCAACCTTGAGTTAAACTTTCCCCGTCACTTTATACCCCCAAACACAACACCACGTGTGCTCTGAGCAGATATCTGCATCTGTTTGTTTCTCTTGGCATCTCGTCACAAACGTAAGCGTTAGCCGTTTCCAGCTCCAGGATTAGGGAGGCTCCTTGTTCTGGCTTTAGCGCTGGCAGGCAGTCAGGTATGGGCTCCACGGCAGAGCTGCGCGACAGGCCTCACTCATCACGTCAGGAGTTTGTTTTCTCAGGAGTTACAGAACCATCCAAGTGCCACACTTACTTATGCAAACACACACGGAGTGTACGTGCTGACGGACGAACCTGCCAGTCTGAGCACCAGAGACTCCGCCCACCACTCGCCCAGCGTCTCGTGTTCCTCACGGTCATAAAGTCTGCCATCTGATTGGCTCTACACATTTCAGTGATTTTCTACATACAAAATCAGAACGGACTTTTCATATCCATGGAGCACCCTTTGGTCAAAATTGTTGGCACCCTTCCGTAAAGTAAAGAAAAACCAACAATGGTCCCTTAAATAACTTGAAACTGACAAAAATTATAATAAATAAAAATGTATTGAAAATGAACCAATGAAAATCAGACATTGCTTTTGAAATGTGCCGTTATGTGAAAAACAAATTAAATTGTAGAGTAAGTTTTGTAAAAAAAAATTAAAACAATTAAGAGAAAACTATAACTATATATTTGGACATTTTATTATTTTTTTTTTTCAATACCACAGAAATTATTTTTTTTAATGAAACTTTTATCCAGTGAAAAGTAAAAAAAAACTGTTGTCCAGTGGCTAATGACACTGTGTGTCTCAGTGTAGGTGAGAGTCGGTCTGTACGGTCCGCAGTACTGAGGACGAGCAGCTGTTCATGGCTAACACTTAGCTACAAAGCTAACTACAACACCCAACATAGTGCACTAGCTTTCCATTTAACGCTATTTGAGATTCAAACAGATAACAGAGCTGATAACAGGTTGTGCTGTTGTACGGAAAATCAGCACGGCTGTGATATCTGCGATCACATCAAAGCTGTGCTGATATTCAGTACAACAGCATGATGTCGAGTGTGATATGTT
This sequence comes from Clarias batrachus, assembly GCA_003987875.1. Taxonomy (NCBI): domain Eukaryota; kingdom Metazoa; phylum Chordata; class Actinopteri; order Siluriformes; family Clariidae; genus Clarias; species Clarias batrachus. The sequence continues at coordinate 483,408 of QMIH01000206.1, forward strand.
TAATGTTTAATTAATCAGATTGCTGATGGATTATTCAATGAAAATAGTGAAAACTAGAGCGATTTTAAGAAAAATATATAGTTTAGGGAAAATAACTCGATTGATACAAACTACAGTAGAACCTTGGATTACGAGCATAATTCGTATTCCAAAACACTCGTAAACCAAATAGGATTTTCTCATAAGAAATAATGAAAACTGAAATTATTTGTTCTACAGCCCAAAACAATAACTACATAAAAATAATTCATACAATATAGAAAGTAAAAATAAAACAAATTAACCTGCACTTAAAAAAGTGAAAATAAATCGCCTCGTCTTAAACAGTAAGAACCTCCTCCCTCCCCACACCTCGCTTTTTTAAGTTTCACAGCTAACATACACAATGCAAACACTGTTGTACTGGGAAAAACAAAAGAAATCTTTCTATCACTCGCGTGAGCGCATACTAACGGAATCACTGCTGTAAAATAAAAAATAAATGAACCAGCACCTTACCTTTGAAAAGAATTGAAAAGTTTTCTGTGTAAATAAAGCATGTGTGTGCAGTCGGGAGAGAGTGTGTGTGTGTGCGCGTGTGTGTCGGTGTCAAATTATGCGCACAAAGTACACATGAGTAAAGTGTGTGTGTGGGGCACAGTGTCAAATTACGAGCGCGCACACAGAAGAGAGAGGGAGACGTTGATTATACCAGTAAGAGACGCAGCAGGGGAGACGATTACCCATAATTCCCGCAGCGCAAGAGAGAGAAATTTCATTGGTCTTAGTTGTGATCACTTGCCGCTCGGTGTCAAAAGAAGAGTCTCATGCGTGATACATGATGCTCGGCCCCCGTACACTAATACTTGCTCGGTTTCCGATTAAAAATTTATTAAAAATCTTTGCTCGGTTTGTGGAACACTCGTAAACCAAGTTACTCGCAATCCGAGGTTCCACTGTATGTTGATATTTCTGTTTTCATTGGAGAATTAGCATTTAACGAGGACATTTATAAGGAAATAAATAAATTTTTGGCGGAGCCAGCGTTCTCCGGTCCACACTGACGGAGCGATGTGTATCTCTAGACGTGCCCGGACTCGTACAGCAACACGGCCTCATGTTTACTAAGGAAGAGAAGAAAAAGGCCTTGAAGAGTGTGTGTGCTAACCTCGGTAAGCCTCACGATGGGATTTTATTTTCCTTGAACATCCAAGAACTAAGACTGAGTCATCAGAGTGAAGCAACCTGCTCCAGTTCTGTCAGAAACGCACGTGAAGCGTCTCACGCTGTTAACATGCTCGGGGTTTTTTCTTTTAAGGATTTAGTGGCTTCAAAGGAAGATCATGAGCAGTATTGAATTCAGAATGATAAATTTTCTTACTTCGTTCTCCACTACAGCTTACACACACACACTTCTTAAAAAGAGGTAATGATCATTTTGATAAAACAATTAGACACTGAAAATGCTGCGCTATTAAAATAAGCTGAAAGACTTTCTCTGTACATTATAACTCGGCGCTGTGTGATGTTTATTATTATTATTATTATTATTCGTCTTTCTGCGCGGAGCTCGAGGCTCGTTCCGACTGGCCGTTGATTTGTCATGTTGAGGAAGCGCATCAGCGACGGCCATTATTCTTGTTAAATACTTGTCATGCTGTGGAGCTCCATCCGAGCGATCGCTTCTCTTTTCTTCAGCACTGGATCTTTATCGCGGCCCGTGTCCTCCTCACCCTCCGGGACCATCCGTCATCCGGAGCGCGGCGTGTTTTAAAAACGACTGCTCCATATCTGATTCCTTTGCTAAAACAAACCAAAAAAAAAACCCTCAGTGATCCGTCCTGCAGACACTCTTAGTGCTGCGAAGTAAAAAAAAAAAATCTTAAACCCTGATTGGTCGGTAGGTGTTTGTCGTTTATATCCTCGACGCTCCATGAATACAGATGCAAAAAAGAGATGTTTATGACGTTTATGCAAGGAGTCTCCAGTGTCTAACAAGGTGTGGTGAAGGAACGTCTGCTGAATCCCATCTTTGACTTACAGAACACTGAGAACAGCGCCACCGCGTGATTCAGTCCCTCTATTTACATCTGATTCTCATCTCTGGTGTCCCTGGTTTCCTAAAACGTTTGCGAGTTCCTCGTCCTTCTTCATCTTGTGAAACTTCATTCACTTTTAATAAAGTCAGCTTTTTGTAAGAAAATTCATTTCGACTTCAGAGCGTTCTCTAAGCCTACTGTGGAGAAATCGGGTACTTTTTGGTATAACCAGTACTCCCAGTGCTGAGCACCAGCGTTGCCAGCTCTTGGTTCTTTTCATCATCATTAAAGAACTAGACTTAATCCCAGTGAAGAAACTGTTCAGGGAGTTCGCTGGTGCCTTTACCGGTCCGGTTAAAGATGGCTCCCAGTTCAGAGAGCTGAAACAGTGGTGGAACTGTGATTAATAACTCCTGACTGGTAATGGGTACACAAGCACCCGCTGCGGGGGGAGGGGGGTTAGTTAGGAGGGGAACAGCCAGGCTCGCGTACTGGCCCAGTCTGGCACTCGGAACCTCCTGGACCCGCCCCGAATTCCCGATGATGCGCGGTGTGGTGGTGTTGGCGCGTCTGACTGTCAGTCGGAAGTTCTGAGCTGCGCATGTAGAACCTCACTGAAAATACAAATCAAAACAGCCGCCATATAATTAGCCCAGCGTGTCAGGAAACGGGTTAGCGGAGATGAATTAGGACGGTATCCTGGTTGCCGCATGGACAGGTGTTCACCCGACAGCTTCGCCCCTGCTGACTCCGGCCTGGGAAATTAAACAAGCGGCACCGAGGAGCAGACTCGAGCCGCCGCCGCCGTAGTGCGCCGCGTTTCTCTCAGCGTTGGTGGAGCGGCTCAGTAAGGAATACTTAACATGCGGAAACCAAATTGTCTCAACGCCAAGACAGATGGGCAAATCGTTCGGCAAGCGCGCCAGCCTAGGATGAGGTCAAGTGTAAAGAAAAACAACATCTTTACCCGCCACGTCTGACAACTCCCATCAGCATGTCCCTGTGTTCTCCCCTGCAGCCAGGTTTCTTTTCCGTAGTTGTTCCAGTGTGTTTCCTGCTGAATCTTTTTTTTTTTTTTGTAAACCCAGAACACTATTTTCAGTTCGCAGTTGTTCTAAACAAATTAGCTTTCCACTAACGTACGTTACTATTGACGTGGCTCACCAGATTTTTCTTTTCTTTTTTTTATCGTAATTAATTACTCTCAGTCCTTGATGATTGTGAGCTCTTTCATTATCTCCGCACCGCGCCGTCTTATCGTTTGTTTATGGATTAGCTTCTTAGCCGCGTCCTTTTTGTCCAGAACTTCAAAAGAGTTTGATCTTCAGCACAGAGGCGCACCGAGCTCTGCACGTCGTGTTCGAGAGTGTGTCCAGGGTTTTGTACAGGAATGAGCGGAGCGCGTCACGTCACCGTCCCCGAGTTCAGAGGAAATTCATTCACACATCCAAATATTCATATTATTATCTTTATTATAACAAGACAAAAAATTCTGACTACCTTTATGAGCAAAGCTTCTCTCGTCTTTGGAATAAACGGAGACGTCTCCTGCAAATGACACTTCTTTCACGTTACCCTTTACGTCTCCGCGCAGTTCTGGTCTAATTAAATCCTCTGGGTTTAAAGGTCTCGTTAGAAACGTTAAGGTTGCGTACTTGTGATGTTCCTGTCGCAGGTTATTAAGTCGATTCTTGCTGCGTGAACAGCACACGGAGCGCGACGTGTCACCTCGTTGACCTTCCCTCGGCCCCGCCTAGATCTTTCTTTAAGTAAAGTAACTGCATAAAGTGTAAATTAGCGCTCAGTCTATTATTTCACATTTTAGTTTTGACACCGTGGTGACAGCGAGGTCACGGAATCATAAAGCGTGCACAGTGTGTAGGGTTCGAGTTTTTATCTTTTTTTTTTTTTTAAACCAATCTTTTAAAATTGCTGTTGGATTTGTGTAATTAAATAAATCATGAGGATTTTTTTCTCTCGATCATTTAATGCGTTCTGCCATTTAAAAAAAAAATATGATTTGCATCTCCTGCAACTTTGTCCATTTTATAGATTACAGTCTTAATTAGTAAATTAATTATTGCCGTATTTAATGTCGGATTTGAATTTCACGTCAAACTGTCAGACGGTGGCGCTAAACTTAATCCTGCAATATTAAGCTAAAAGCGCTAAAGTTCAAGGTCAGAATCGAGATTACGTAACACGTTATGTTACGTAATGTTAAGTGTGTGTCCCTAATAACCATGCGCAGTTTTAACTTTCACTTGATTGACGATACGTACGGCTTTAAGAGTTTGAATATCGTCTTGAATTTGGCTTTAACTCGTCAAGCTATAAATATATTCAGTAGCTGAATTGTCGGGTTTTAAACGTTGTTTTTTGTGTCGGTTCCACCCGTTTGCGGAGCGCCCAGCTGTGACCTCCACGGCATCTGACCCTCGGTGTCTCGCGCATAATTACACCAGTGTGTTTGTCGTACTCGTGTACGTGAAGGATGGGGGCAGGCGGGGGAGGGGCGACACGGAACGACCCGTTTCATTTGCATCTTCATAGAGGAGCTAATGATGCACACGAAGCCTTGGGCGAAATAAGAAGCGGGATCATTCGCCCCTGCCTGTGACGATCAGCGGCTGCTCTCTGCTCTCTGTGTCGAGGCTGTCGGTCTCAGACGGGTCACCCTTTTATCACGCCGATGCCACTTTTTTGGTGCTGGTGGGTGAGGGGTGTGTTTAGTTGCCACCTGATGGGGCGTCATGTTAGTGTAGCGAGAGAGCAGATGGGCATCGGCGGGGGTGTCGTCGCTCATCGTGAGTAAGGTGCTGAATGTGTGGTTTGTGGTAAATGTGCACGGTGGAAGTAGAGGGAGTGTCAGGTAGTCGTGGTCTGCTTCGTGTCACTCGTGCACTTTTCCGGGACTAAGCGCCGCTAGTTTCACATCAGAAATGGAAATTGCGATTCGAAACCTTTACAAAAGTTTTTTTGAAGTCTGAATGCCTCCCTCGCCTGCGCCGGGAACATATAATGCTTTGATTATAATAAGAGCCCGGACTGCTCGAGACATTCAGCAGTGAGGAAGTAACAGCAAAGATGTCATTACCTCCGTATGAAAATTGATACTCCTTAGTCCATTTCTGTTATTTGTGCGATTACGTGCAGGTAGTAGCCATTTTGGACTTAATGTGCCCTGAGCCACACCACACTGTGCTCATCACCACTCCATCACTCCTGCACACAGCAATGATGGCTACGAATAAAAGGGGAAAAAAAAGTCCCTGGGATTATCTGGGTGATTTTTTTTTTTTTTTTCATATTTAATTCACAGCTTTAGGAGTAGCGTGATCTTGGCCTTGGCCTCAACACTCTAAAGTATTGAATTTCCCAAGGTCACGAGGTTCACTTTTTTTCTGTTGGAAGTTTCTGAATATAGAAACTCAACCCTGATGAAAACCGAGCGTATTCTCTTTAGACTCGGTCTTGGTTGCCTCAGATCTGGAAGCTTTCTCCAACTCTGTCTTTCTCTCATTGTTTGTTTTTTTTTTTCCCTCTCAAATGGCTGAAGGGCTTGCATTTGGAATACGCGCCGCTCCAAACCGTCCCCTTACCCAGCACCCTCCCGCCCTTCTCCTGCGCTTCCTCGCCTGCCGTATCCTGGCCTTATCGAGCCAATCCTGCTGGGAGCTCATTGGCTAAGCTGAAGAAGGGAAACCCCGAGGCCGTGTTCAGCCCCATCCTGATCCAGCTGGTGTTCTGGTTAGGCGAGAGAGTAAGAAATCAGTCGAATTAGCAGCCAAGGCTCCCCGCAGTGCTTGAAAACCTCCTGCCACTGGATCGCTCAGCTAATCAGATCTAAAATATGCAGGATTATGGTAAAGTTCCCTTATGTAAATCATTTTCAACATATAACCCTGACTGAGTGCATTATTATAAAATGAGGATCACTAGCCTGGTACTCTGTAGTGAGCCATGCTATACTGCTATAACGTTCTCTTTTTTAGAAGTTTTTATTGTTTTTCAATAATAAACGACACCACCTGAGCCGTACCTGTAACACTCATTCAAATGCTTTTTGTTTTGTTTGTTTGTTTTTTAATAATTCCTTTAAAGAAAGGTCAAAACAACCACGTTATATAACAGTGAAGTGAAAAGCCCATGTTGGTTACATTGCTCACCCTTCAGCCCTGATGAGTACTTCTTCTGTTACCCTTCTTACCCAGCTAGTTACTCCTCTCATCCAGGTGGTTGTTGTTCTTACCCAGCTAGCCGCCTCTCTGGCCCTGATACTGCCATTATTGCCAACTGCTTACCCTACTGTAGGTCCCATAGTGGCTACATTTCTTCTTCTTCATGTTTCTAACTCTGCTGGTTGCGTTTTCCTAATTCCCCTTTAACATCCAGTTGTTTTTCATTTCTCCCCCATTATTTTAGCCTTCTGGTCCGGTTAGATAGACTTCCTACCAGGTTACCCTGCTTGCCCCGATGGTGTTTGATTTTCTACCTTACCCATGTGGTAACCAAGTTGCCCAGTTGTGTACACTTGTCACCCAAAGTGTTTCTCTAATTGTCCAACTGGTTACACATTTCCCCCAGGTGGACACCCTTAGTGTCCAAGTTGTTACCTTTCTTATCTCTGTGGTTATCATCCTCGCTCAACTTTTAATTTTACCCCTCTCGCCCGTTTGATTACCCTCCATGCCGACATGTTTACCCGAATGATTACCTTAATAGTCTGGGTGATTCTGCCTCATTGCTACATGCCGAGTGGTTAGGATCTTTGCCCAAATAGTGGTACCCTTCTCGCCCAGGTGGTTACACTCTTTGATCTGATGGTGGTTCCCCTTCTCGCCCAGGTGGTTACACTCTTTGATCTGATGGTGGTTCCCCTTCTCGCCCAGGTGGTTACACTCT
>QMIH01000206.1:491134-510245 GCA_003987875.1 Clarias batrachus
CCCTTCTCGCCCAGGTGGTTACACTCTGCCCTCATTGTAGTTACCCTTCTCGCCCAGGTGGTTATACTCTGCCCTGATGGTGGTACCCTTCTCGCCCAGGTGGTTACACTCTTTGATCTGATGGTGGTTCCCCTTCTCACCCAGGTGGTTACACTCTGCCCTCATTGTAGTTACCCTTCTTGACCAGGTGGTTACACTCTGCCCTGATGGTGGTACCCTTCTCAACCAGGTGGTTAAATTCTTTGATCTGATGTTGGTTCCCCTTCTCACCGATCGCAGTGTGCAATATCAGATTACGATAAGAGTTTTATCTGGTTTTTGAATATTTATAGGGTTTATGAATATGAAGACTAGGTTTAGCATGGTGTGCTAGTGCAGTAAGAGTTTCTGGACCGTCCTATTCAGGTTTCTGTCAGGTCTGTCTAACCTCTATGACATCATGTGTTGCTCTAATTAGTCTGGCGTATACCGTTCCCCCCCTGCCTGCTGTAAGTGATGGCATGAAGTACTTCCATACATCATCTTTGTTCGCATCTCGTTACAAATGAAGGACATGGGAGCTGTTTCAGGGGAGGAAATGCGAGACGCTCAGTGGGCAGATATTCACATTTCTAACCCTTGAGCATTTCTGCTCTTTTCCTTAACCACATTAGTCATTTTCTTTTGGCCTGGTTCTGTTACAGTTTTAACTAAAGATAATGTGTTTCCTTGTAGTCGTGCATTCAGCGATCCTTTTTAATTTAATCATTCTCTTCTCCCCTAACAGAAAAAACAAAGAACCAAGGAGCTGTCTGCGCTGTTCCACTCGTACAACCCTTATGACCACAAGGTAAGAGCTAATGTTGGCCATTAGCAGTCCCCTTCATTAAACCTGACCTTTTTCTCTCTGCTCATGTCTAGTAGCGCATTTCTTTGCTCTTAGATTCTTATCTGAGCTTCTCCTCGAGCAAACAACACACCGCAGCACTTCCCCTGCTCCTCTCCACTGCTGTTAAGGATAATGGCTTTTTTCCGCCATTCTTCTTGTCAGACTTGTCAGCCTAATCTCCGGAGAAAAAGAAAGCAAAAAAAAAAAAAAAAGGCATCTTTTTGAACGTAGTTTGGGGAACAGGAGAGCAAGAAAGAGAGTGCGGAATGTCACAAAGCTTTGGGCATCTGGACAGGAATCAGCGTGAGCTCTGTAGCTCTTGTCTTTTAATGGCATCATTAAAATTTCAGCAGAGCCAAGCTCCTACTTCTCTAAATCTCCCACCCGTAAAAAAGCCATCGTCGCTGCCGAGAGCTCTGGCAGAGTTCTCCCGTTATTCGTGATTTTTTTTTTTTTCCGGACTAATTACCGCTGCACGGTGTAATCAAGTCCAAATTGAATAACCCATAAAGACAGGAGGTGAAGCCCTGCAGGGAGACGCTGCAGCCCGAGAGCGAGCAGACCAAGTGCTTAGGCGGCAGGAAACGCTGAGAAAAAGAAAGACGGGAATCGAACACACTCAGATCGGTGCTTTTTTTGGTGGATTCGGCCCGATTCTCTGTGCTAACACTTCTCCATATGTTTCGGGATTAAGGTCAGGGACTTTTCCCGAAAATGATTAACACCTTTTATTGATTAAACAAAAAGTTCTCCAGCTTGTTAAACCTGAAATCCCGAGCCTCGCCTGGCCGCTCCATTGTCGTATGTGTTCAGTACTTCGGCACGCTGGCGAACATGTCCTGTGGAGATACTTTGATAAAAGAAGCTTCAGATGTTTTCAAACGAGATGTCCAGGGGCGTGTAAGAGTCCCATGATGTGCAGGAGATGCTGTAGGAGCTGAGAAACCTGACCATCAGCGGCCTACAGAAATCCGTACGCTCGAGCTGTACTTTCTTCAAGTCCTTTGTTGGTTTAAACCAGGTGTTAAGGAATTTTTAACCATGAGGTATTAGCTACAGTATGCTAGCTAGCTGAGCTAAAGCTACAGCGACTGGTGTTGGAGTTCCTTCACTTTACGTTTCACGTAAAAAAGTGAGACCTTTATCTAGTCATCCTCCATTTTTATTAATAATAATAACGACTCGCCTGGTAACAACAGTAACCAGGTGTGGGCAGGGCTAGAAAGGAAAATATCCGAAATGTGTTTTGAAGTCTAAAAGACTAGAATTAGCACAAGAGCGTTTATGAAACACTAGCATCGTTTCAACACAATGGAACAGTTAGCAATGCGGCACACCTTGCTAATTAGCATTGTTGGCATTGCTTTAGTTTGCCTTCTTTTGTCTGTTTCTCAAATCCTGAGTTCTTGCGGTTGATTAATACCTCGGTGTTACACTCGTCACGCGGTAAATGAAAGCTAATCGGGAGGGTTTAGCACTGTGTAGCTCAGCGAACTCTGAAGAGAAGTAGGAGCCTAGCTCGGCGTTATTTATAAGAGACGTTAGCCTCCTTGACGCTGCATTAAGAGGTAGTTAACATCCCTTTACCCGCTTGGCGCCTGAAGAAGAAGAGCAGCTATAAAACCTGCCGTTCCTTCGGTGATAAGCGTCTGTTCGTGGTGACGTATTGGATGTTGGACGTGTCATCCAGACACCTTGTGTAATTTCCTCTCAGACGCCTGGTTCCGAGGCCAAATGCAGCGCCCGAGCACGCCGGTGGCCATTTTGGCTCAGGCGCCGGTGAGTAACGAGCGAGCTCTGCTTCATTAATCCTTTTCTAATGATGCGCGAGTTTCCACACTGGCTTCTCCTGAGCGTTTGGCATTAAGTCCGTTGATAGAGACGCTTCCTGCTGTGATTTGGCTTCCTTGTTTTCGGGACTTTTTCGGGTCTGAGCCGGGGGTTGATAGACTCGTGCATGTTTGGTAGCCCTTGAAGAACTAAAATGCGGTAAGTCATGGGGTCAGGAGGTTCCAGGTTTCAGCGTTTCATACAGTGTTTGTCTGATACACTCAGATACACACAATCGAGTAATAAATCAGTGAACTAATTGCTTTACTCCCTGCGTTTTCTGCCCTTACTGTAAAAGAATCAGGCGCTGAGTCATTCTTACCACCTGAGGGGGACAGTTTCCCCAAAACCTCCTCTTACACCACGTCAATCTGGCAACAAATAGATTTTTTCGTTATCTAAAACTATTTATCGTTACCCTTCATCTGTCCCTTTGTTTCATCTCTACAATCCTTCAGTGGACACTAAAACTGGAGCCTCCTTCCATAAACGTTACATAAACATCTCTTCACAAAAACCGGCACCACATCATCTGCAGTTACACACTGTTACTATGGAAACGGAAACATTAACATGTGCTTTTTCAGGTAGAATTGAGATACACACCTACACAACACTACTGTCAGGAAAATCTGTCGACCAATCAGGAGTCAGATTAAGAGGGACTGACTCGCCTTGTCTGTCAAGACACTTTGTCCTTGAGTTAAAAACCAGGCAGCAATGTCCTCTGTAGTGTTAGTGGAGTGGATTACTTACTGTGTGTAAGATACATGATGGAGCTGGTGGCTAACTCTAGCGCAGTGAGCGCTACCTTTTACATAGCTGTGCTAGTATAGCGGCAGCGCAGCGGCGTGGTGGAGCGTTTAGTCTGATGTTGTTTACGTGATGCACTTCGGTCGGATCGCTCCTGTTCAGGATGTTCGACAGAATGCTTGGTGAATTGCTGAGCATTTGGACTGTTGGAAGTGTGTGTGTGTGTGTGCGTGTGTGTGAAACATGTTACTGCAATTACCTGTGGCCACGGTAAGTAAATTGCTCTCTTAGCGATGCTAATATCCTACTTCTGTGAATGCAGTAATTAGGCTACTGCTTACTGAGAGAGCGGTAATTATTCTCACACTGCAGCCAGAGAGACGGACAGAGACAAGGTGAGGATGACCAAAAGGACAGAAACTAGGGGAGACGGACAGAAATGTGGACAGATGGACAGAAATGTAGGGAGACTGTCAGAAAGGTGGACAAACAGACGGAAATAAGGAGAGACAGACAGAAATGAGGAGAGACGCACAGAAATGTGGACAAACGGGCAGAAACGATGGGAGACAGAAATGGGGAACGTTGACAGAAATGAGAGTAGATGTTCAGAAACATGGACAAACAAACAAACGTGAACAGAAACCAAAAGACGGACAAAAATATGGACAGATATAAGCAAGCGGAGAACAGAATTGAGCGGAGATGAGCAGAAACGTGGACAAACGGACAGAAACGAGGAGGGACGGACAGAAACATAGACAGAAACTAAACGTGGACAGACAGACAGAAGCGAGGAGAGAAGGACGGAGATGGGGGTAGACCGACAAAAAAAGAGGAGGGACGGACAGACAGGTTTGAGGGGAGACGGAGAGAAGCATCGAGAGATGGACAGCTACGTTGTAATACAGACAGAAACCAGGGGAAGAAGAAAAGAGAACAGGAGAGAAAGAGACAGACACCGAGTAAAAGAGATGGACAGACCGGTTCAGGCAGTAGAAGACCGTGAGGGACAGATGGAACGGCTGACAGACATGAAAGGAGAAACAAATGGAGACAGTTAGAAGAGACGATGGAGAGATGGACAGAAAGGAACCGAGACAGAAAGAAAGATCGGCAGAAAATAAGAGACGCATCTAATAGAAGAGTCTGACCCAGTGCAGGAGGCGTGGCCTCGGCCTGTCAGTCTTCTTGATTGTTTCCTTATATTTAGCCTGTGTGTGTGTGTGTGTGTGTGTGTGTGTGTGTGTGTGTGTGTGTGTGTGTGTGTGTGATATGAAGGCCGCTGCTCCTGGTCTCACTCTTACAGGCTGTGATTAATGTAATCTCTCGGTTGCCAGATGGTGGTGAAGAAGCTCCATCAATCAAAATGAAAAGATTATTGAGCAGTTCTCACAAAAAACTCTCTTATACACACACACACACACACACACACACACACACACAGTGTTTTATCTTTTCTTCATCTCCCACATAAATAATTAAGTTTGATTAAAGCAGTCTGATTGGTGGGAGGATATCAGACCTTGTGTTATTTATTTATTCTATGTTATTATATCGGTAACAAATATACAAAATAATTGCAGGGTAATTAAAGTTACAGACATCACCTAGATACATAGGTATCACATCTGGCAGCATCTGGCAACCCTGACAACGTTCTTCTGTGTATTGTATACACAGTGCGTGCATGTTTAATCAGCAGTTCGTTAATATTAGTTTAATTATTTATGGCATTAATTAAATTAAGTTTATGATGATCAAGACCTTCAGCGTGGATGATGTCGCTGACAGAATCTGGCAACCCTCACACTATCGTCATCCTCTCTCTCTCTCTCTCTCTCTGCCGTGTAGAGCTCGGTGTTCGGCTCTGAAGTCATGTTGTTCTTTACGCTGCGTCTAATTACTCACGATTAATTACCACAATTCGTTTGCGTTATGTTTAATTACGATGATTTAAATCTCTGTTCTTTTTGTTTTCTCTCTGCGGTTGTAGAAAACCTCTGTGCTTCACGTCCTCAGTGTTTAAGCTATGTTTTAATAGGGGTGTGTTAATTAAGTCTATATAAACCACACACACGCAGAAGATAACATGTTATCTTCACACACACACACACACACACACACACACACATGTGGCTTCCATCAGTGTAACTTATTACAATAAACTGTATGTTAGAGCTCTTTGACTGGACAGTACAGGGAAATTCCCAATCTGTCAATTAATTTGGAATCACTGTATATTTGGCCATGATGTGTCTGAACCGCTCGACTTCTCCATCCCATCATCTCTCTGTCCAGTCATCTTCCCATCAATCCATTCATCTAGCCAACCATTCATTCATTTAACCGTATAGCCACCAATCCAACTTTTAATCCTTTCATTTAAACATCCATCTATTGATTTATCTGTTAATTTACACATCCATCATCCACTTATTAATCTATTAATTTACCTTCCCATCCATCCACCCATCCATTCATTTGCTCATCCATCTATCCAACCATCTATTCGTTCATCCACTAATCCATGCATTTACTCGTTTCATCTATCCATCCATCCATTCATCTGACTCCACTTAAGGTTTCACAAGGCGTGTACCTTTATTTTCTCCAGCAAATCTGGCAACCCTGGCTATTAATATTTATGTATGTACAAGTAAATAAGAAGTGCATGTGTGCCACATTATACTCGATGAGACTCGGTGCTCGTAAATCAAGACTCGCTCGTTTAGCAGGTCAAAATGTATTAAAAAATTTTGCTCATCTTGTGGAACGCTCGCAAACCAGGTCGCTCACAATCCAAGGTTCCACTGTACATAAAATGTATGGAATTTTTTTGTGGCTGAATTTTATAGACCATTATCGAGTAATAAAGATTATTATTATTGAGGAGGGGAAAAAAACGTAGAATATGAAGGAAAAGAGTTTATATAAACTTAGTTTATATAAACATTTAAACACAGGAAGATTATTAAACATGGCTGATCATTGTGGACTGATAAATATATAAAATTAATTAATAAATGCAAAAATTATAGTTGGCTCTTTGTAATTTTTACTTTTTTTATTTAATTAAAATAAAGTTTCCTACTCTTTAAGCACTTAAAGCCGAACAACTGTTAATGATGAAAATTATTTAGATACTAATTCATATGAATTTAATATTCAACCGAAGCCGTGTGTAAATTAACACCTGTTTACTTCAGCAAAATAAATCATTTGTAATAATAAAATAATACAAGAATAGACATACAGTATGAAGCCTCATTAATATTCACACATGGATGAATTCCTCGTCCATAAATAAAACTCAACATGTATTAAATTAAGTGAAAATGTAAATACATTATAATGAATTAATCAGTTTGATTAAAATGAGGTTTTTATGTTACGTCCACTGGCGTTTATTTTTGTTTTTATTTACCCCCCCAAGTCTCTCCAGTATGGACGTTCCAGAGACGCTGTAACGAACCCGAGAGAGAAACTTTAACAAAAAGTTCACAAACACACAATTTAGAGTGACGTGTGAAATCACGTTTCTGATCACAGTCACCTCCGTAATCCCCTTATTTGTGTGTGTGTGTGTACAGGATGCTAATTGATCTGCATGAGTAACGAGACGATTGTGCAGCAGGCAGGAGACGCGACGCCCACACACACACACACACACACACACACACACACACACACACTCTCTCTCTCACGCACACGTAATTACAGCGAGCCAGAGAAGCCAGCTGCGCCGCCGAATCAACTTTACACTGCAATAACACGAGCTTGTTTAGCAGCGCAACAATTTATATGGAAATGTGCTCTAATGGCTTCAGCTGAAGGGAGAGGGGTGGGGGGGGGTGAGGATGCGTAGAGGGTGAGGAAAAACACATTTGCATATTGGTAAGGTTTGTTTTCTCTGTAGTTTAGGATTTAAGATCAGCCGAGCCGAGAGAAGCTAAAATATTCATCAGCTTATTCATAAGAGACGTTTTTATTCCTCCACCCCGCTGACAAGCTGCTCAACCTCTCGTCGGTTTCATTTTTTATTTTTCCTTTTCCTTATCCGTTTTTATTTAGGCTTTTTTTATTTATCGAAACCTTTTCTTGAAAGGGTACACTGATGGTGTTTATGTGCCCTATAGAATGAATACGGTGAGTGGTTTGGGACACGCCCACCGTGCTGGTGTTTATGGCGTCAGAAGATGTGACAAGTGAACGCTGGCTCTGATAGAACGACGTCAGGACACTGAGTATGTGAAGACGGTCAGCGAGCCCATGCTGACCCGTGTCCACCTCCGCAAGCTCCTCCTGAACCAGACCACGGAGCGATGGAAGAAGGTGACCTGGTCTGACGGATCACGATAGTGATGTTTATGAGATTGTGATTTCTAGAAGAGTTTATCTTCAGGACGCACACATCTTCAAACGCAACCTTCAGCTGAACCGACCATAAATAATCGTCGATCAGCCGTCCTCTGGGCTTCGGGTGAACCTGCATATTCAGAAGCCGGTGTGTTAGTCAGCAAGCCGTAAGCCATGAACACACTCGGAGGAGATGCGCAGAGCTTCTGGCCAGGTTCTCCATGTTCCAGACGAGCAGGAGGTCCAGGAGGAGCCTGCAAGGCGCTAATCTGTAGTCCAGCTTTGGGGAAAAACCCCGTCCTTTCATCCCGCGCTCTTCTCCTCGCCTGAAGGAACACTAAATCCTCCACGGTGAGATGAAAAGCCGTCTAGACAGAAGAATCCGAAACTTTGACCCCGTCTGCCTCGCCGCCTTCCCCACTCGGGCTGAAGTGTAAAGCCGAGGAGTCGACTCACCGCGTCCCCTGATCCCCTCGGCTGTCGTTTGAAGGTTTGTGTCTTCGAGCGTGGACTTTGTTGTTATAAGGTGGCTCCACTTTTCTTGGGGAACGTCTCTTGAGAACTTTCAGAACAGGATGGAACCTGCACGAGTGTTTGCTTTCCGCTTTGTTCGCCTGCTTTTAATCAGTCATTCATCATCGAGGCTTGGGAGAACCTCTCACACGGTCTTCTCCTACACTCCTGTTTGCTCTCTCTTTCCTCTGAAGATATTTCAACCTCAGATTTTAAAATTCTGCCATTTTGAAGTGAGTTTGCTGCAGAAAAGAAATGTCCTGTAAGATTGTAACATGCTATTTCTACAGCACTCTAGTCTAAAGCATTGAATCATCTTTTTCATTCATATTCACCGCACAACACTGATGACCTCTGATTTGTCAGAAGTTGTTGATTAATTTTCTTACCAACAGTTTATACTAGCTGATGCGTTATCTACAGTACATACAGTAGTTTCTGTAGTAACATATGAAAGGACCAACTAATTGTGGATGTGGGGACGTTTTCATTCTGTAAAGGAGTCTCCAGTGTGTAACATCCAGCGGTGAAGCTGTAACTCTCACCCTTCTTTCGGCTAGCTAGGCCAATGAGGGAATGACTGTTTATAAGCCGCTTGAAGGTAAGTGTGAACAGGAACTAGCTTGTTTCATCGACATTAAACATGATGAAGTAAGGGAGAAAGGTTTGACAGCCCTTGAATATAATAATGATAAGCTCTGGCAGATTGTTGTGGTATAAATGGACTAGACAGGAGGAATCTCGCTCTTTCTCTCGCTCTCTCTCTCTCGCTCTTTCTGTGTCTCTCAGTTCTCCCGTGTGTAATTTTAGCTGTACAGGATGTGTTAAAATGTCTCAGAGTCTCACATCACTGGCTGATTTATGGACCAAGTTGGAAGAAAGAGCTGTGTTGAGCTCAGCTGAGGAGGAAACTGTAAAACATTTTTGTTAACACTGTAAATGCTTGTGTGAAAACGTGTGTGTGTGTGTGGTAGTTGGCTGTAACACCCTCTTAGGCCCTTCTGTTTTTCACTTTTCTATCATTTTGAAGAACATTGAAGCTCTGTATTTCTGTCAAAACACATTACTGTAGCGAGTAAATCCAGATTAGCGGACATCATAAGGTAATGTAAATAAAAGGTAACATAGTTCCAATCTCAAACCTAAGGTTTTTCTGTTACTTCCTGAAAACTAAATATATTTTCATCCCCATTTGCCATCACGCTATTGAGAAATATACCATGCAGTCCACCAATGGAGATGTTGGAGCAAACATTAAACCAAAAGTCCCAGAATGCATTCCTGCTATATAGCGCAGCGTTATGCCAGAGAGAGTCATCAACGACGTTGATTGATGGCATGAAAGTTGAAGCTTTTACATGTTGAACGTAAACCGTGGCTGTGATTGAAAATGAATGGAAGATTTGCTACGAGTAAACGCCGGAACGATAACAATCAAACACGCTAGCTCAAAGGTAGGTCTTGTGTACCTGCTCGAGGGTACAGCAACTATTTTGGGTTTGAGTGTACATTGAAGGATGTGGATTTTATCTGTACTACAGCTCGAAAGCCGAACAAGAGGCCAAATATCTAAGGCAGAAAAAAAAAAACTGTGCTTTAGGGGAATTAAAATTTGTAATTAAAATTGTTCCTACACTACCGCTAGTAGAGATCGCCAGAAGAGAAGACTCTCGGTATCATGACCAATCAGTGACCTGTATTATTTCTGACTCCACCTACATGCTTCACTTTGGCTCGATTGGTATCTCATCTAGAGGAATAACCAGATTCACAGCTCACTTGGTACTCTAAACAACAACGTGCAGGAGAATTTACCTGCTTTGAGCGACACTGAAAATAAACCGTAACCCGGCTGGGATTTACAAAGATACAAACAGGATTACAGCTTGGGAAAAGTACCCGTGTTGCAAGTTCTGCAGTGCTGCTTTCATTAGGATATCTGCAATCAAGCTGTATCCGGGCCCAAGCATAGCTGTAATACCAACAGATTGCGTCGTCATGGTGCATAAACCTACAAGCAGACGGAAACCAGAATTAAGGCGAGACAGAAGACTGCACTCCTCCGCCAAGCCTTTTGTCTTAACAATACAAAAATCATTACGCTGACAGAATGCATCAAGGGAAACAAAACCTGCCTGAAAAAATAAGGTCTGAATGCTAGAACTAAGTAACGCTCATCGAGGAGGTCTGGGGAACACTTGTGATCTTTTTTTTTTTTTGGAGAGGGCGAAACCCATCAAAGGAAACTGTAAAAACAGATGCACGCATTCAGAAAGAAAACAGCGGCTGCGGTCAAGCCAGAAATAAAGAGTGAGACAGAGAGAGAGAGAGAAGGCTAAAAGGCTTTGTTTCTTTTAAAGAACATCCCCTCTAATCCTGGCAGGATGGGATGGAAAAGAGCAAGAGAGAGAGAGAGAACAAACACTGTAGCCGTTTGGAGAGAAGAAGGGAGTGAAAGAGCATGAAAAGGAGGGGAATTATTGGCGAGCTGTGGGCTTGCAGAGACATGGACCAGACGTGGCAACACGCCAAGGCCTTCCAGAGTGATTTACAGCAAAAGATCCAGCACACACACACACACAAAATAATGTCTGATGACTCAGAGTCAGATGGCCAGAGTTCTTATGAGGCAAGAGGAGGTGCGACGAGGACTCGGCTTCCCAAGCAGCAGATTCTCGACCAGGTTTCCTCATGGTTCTGCAAGTTTAAATTCAGACGAGTCTTCTGGACTTTACCCTTTACTGGTAATCAGTGGTAAATATACGCTCTGGTATAAGAGGAATAAAACTCTTCCAGAATAAATCACACCACCCTTGTCTTGCCCTTGTCTACTTCTTATACAGTGTACGAAATATCCTCATGGTATATATGACATGGTATAGCTGCTTTCCTCCCGTGAGGGGGTACAGGCCAAGATTTACTGTCTGAAAGTTTGGCTTGGTTTTTAGTATATGATTATAGTAATGGTTGTCTCATAGTGCTTTACTATGCACCATTTTTTCCCCTTCCTCACTGGAGTCATAATGAAAAGCTGCTCCTATAAATAAGGGGTCTGGCATGTTGTTTAGGAGTCTGGGAAATGTTCACCTGACTGATGAATCTGCTCTACTTGGGGACTGGTAGCTGTTTACGTTCTTGCTGTTACTACAAGAATGTTTTGGCTAGGGTAGCCACAAAAATCTCTTTAAATATAGGCATAAAACACACCACACCACTTAGTCATTTCATAAGAATCTATTTTTTTTTAAGTGGCACGGTTTTAAATCAGAGACTTGAACAGCTCGAATGGAAGCCCTCTTAAATCATTTTATGCACAGCTCAGTCGATGAGAAGAAAAGCCTGCTTTGAGAAAGCTTGCCTCGCAGGCTTCGTCTGCCATCGAAGTTTTCCCTGCAAAGCCCTGTGGCGGGAGGGAACAGGAATCAAATGGCTAATTGTCAGCTTTGAAAAGCCGTGTCCCTGGGCCACGTCAATAACTAATCAAAAAAGAAAAAAAAAAACAAGTCTCTCTGGATGGAGATAATTTCCAAGCCCTTAGAGTCAGCACAGGTTATCACCCCTGCTGTTAGCAGACAGCACTAAGGCTTGAGCCTCTCTTAGTCTGGGCCAGATTCAGCGAGCCATCAGGACAGTCCTTATTCTTTCCTTTGATATCAAACATGCAGCGAAATGTCAGTTGCAGACTCACCAATTATTGTCGGATTAGGGGATTAAATTAACGAGTTTAGATGACAGCTTTGCCGTCGCCAAGATAATCTCCTTACGTTAGTCCGGGCAGATGACTAGTGCATTAGGAGAGGGAGAGATTCCGATTATTCCTCTAGAAAGGGCTCGTCTTCATATGAGGGGGAGCTTACCCCACTGGCCGTAAGGAAGAGAGGCCATCAGTTTGGAAAAGGCAAAAGCACAGGAGTATACAGGAGTCTCTCCATCCATTCGACTGCCCCCACCCTTGCAGAGATTTCTTCTATTCCCCAAAGCAAGCTCTGAAGCACTTAATCCTTTTATCAGGCGAGTCTCCGCTGTGCCGTGCCCCATCATTTCTGCATTTGCCTCCGATTTTAGTCCCTCATGCTCCTTCGACTTTGATGGTTTCCGACTCTTTATTAGCGTTGGTGTGCCGCTGATGCAGGCTGAAGGGGTCAGGGGAAAATGTAGGACACCGCTGTCATATGCTCTCATATCACAGCGGGGGATTTGTCCTCGAGTTCACTTAGATCGGATTTGTTTTGCGGTGCAGGTTCGTCCTGGAAATGAGCAGATTTGATCGTTTTGAATCGTAATCCCAGGATTCCTTGAGCCAAATACCTCAGCATGTTCATGCTCTAGATGACCTCAGCCGTAATTCTTCCTGGATGAAATGATTAAACGAGGTGGCTTTGCTGTTCTAATGTAATGCATGTCTCATTATATTTCACCAAAGGAAACAAACAAACAAAAAAAAAAAGACGCATTCATTTGCAAGCTTAAAATCAAATTAACCACGCTGTCACTTTCAGCTCTTCATAATCCATGGGTGTTAGGAATTATTTCCATTTTTGCTAATAAATGGAAATGAAAAATCCCACCCAATCCACCCCTCCCACACTGGTTTTGGGGGGTAAATCTGTTGTTTGATTACTTGAATTGTATACATTAGGAAATGTGAGAGTTCTTAATCTGTTTAGATTTTAATTTTAATCAATTCCATTAATATTATAAAGACCCTCTAGTGTTTCAGATGTTTTTCGGTATACGGTAAATAATTAGCCTTAAGATAATGACAATAATCAGAACCAGGTTATGATAAGGCTAATTGACTCCCTACAGCATTAGCATTTGTTGCTGGTAAACTGGCCCGAGACCCCTCACCCCTATTCTTAAGTCGAACATTTTAATATTTCCAGATCCAGAACTGTCATCCTGATACGGATCCTGTGCTGTCTGATCATCTATCTGATGCTCTGAGAGTGAAATGTAAAGATCTAAGGGAGCACTTGAATAGAGAAAGGTTCCCGTCACCCATGCCCACAGAGTTTCAGAGGGTTGAAAAGATTTTCCTGATACAATCGTGGAAAACACGCCATGCAGTATGGACGGATCGTCTCGGGTGTGCTTTGTGCACGCAAAGTTTTGCAAAAACTTTGCCAATAAAGTTTATTTAACTTGATATACCTTGATTGCAAATCAAGTCAACAGGAAAACTTCTGATCAGAAATTAAGTGTAATGTGCGGGTAGCTTGATTGTGTTTGGGTGACTCATGGCTTGTTGGCATGGGCTATGAAATTATGACTCTTAGGTCTGCCATAGGTTCACCCTATGTTTCTCAGGGCAAGTCCCGGGAGACCTACGGAAGTCCCGGGAGACCTACGGAAGTTCAAGGAGACCTACAGATTTCCAAGACCTACGGAAGTCCCGGGAGACATACGGAAGTCCCGGGAGACCTGCGGAAGTCCCCGGAGACGTGCGGAAGCCCAAGGAGACCTACAGATGTCCCGGGAGACCTACGGAAGTCCCGGGAGACCTGTGGAAGCCCAAGGAGACCTGCGGACGCCCAAGAAGACCTGCAATATCAAGCCCAAAAGCATGCAGTACAAGAAATTTGTTGAACTATTCCTAAGAGCTATTCCCTTGCTATGTCTTAGCAAATGAACTCTGAGGGTGACAGAGCCTCACAAGCCTTGATTATGAGACTGTAGCTATTTGTTGCAACAATCATGAGTTAGGGAAGTGGACATACAGTACCACCTGCTTTTTAGCTGCGCAATCCGGTGTGTTGGAGTAAGACTTTGGTTATTTACAGTCCACCATCTCCTATCGCAGGATCAAATGATACTCTAACTAAACCAGCCTTATATATATAAGGTTCAACATGGTATCTGGAAACCACTTCCTGTTTCAAGAGATGACTTCAGTAAATAATCAGAACTGCAGAAATATCATTTTCTCCGATTTGTTTTAAATCTTGTTTTAATATAAATGTCAGATTTATTTGAATATCAGTTCCGTACCTGGATGTAGTGATGGTTAGTAACCATAGTAACCATGATAAACTGTACACCAGCTTTAGTGAAGTCTTACACTCCTTATCTCCTCTCATAGCACACTCAATCCTCGGTTCGTTTTTCTTTCTCTCCGTTCACACCGACCTCATTTCCTTTCCATGTTTGGCGGATTAAATTTCTCTGTCCAAACAGGAGATATGGTATTAATTATGCAAAGCAAGTTGAACAAGTTCAAGCTAGAGGGAGAGGGAGGGAGGGGGGGGGGGGGGATTGGTGGAGGGGCGTCAGTGAATATTCAAACGAACCAGGCATATTTAGGACACCGATTTGCATGTCTTTAGCTTGACTCGTAACAAGCTTTGTGAGCAAAGCTGTGAAAGGGCGTCGGAGTAAAAGAGGCGGAGCTACTGTTATAGCATCAACTGTACAACACCTAGTTGATGATTTTCCTGTGACAGTACACCGCACAGTGTTTTTATTCCTCATATCAGATTCTATTACATTTGTAATTTTGTCAGAAAAATATAGATGTAATATCACAGTATCTCGAACAATCTTCATAGAGACTCCTTCCATAAATGATAAATAAATAAATACAACCCTGTGGTTTATAAAAAAAAATAATCAACACCTTCTGACCAATCAGAATCCAGGACCGAGCGGCAGCCTGGTCGTATACACAAGGCGAAAGTGTCTGCGGCGTTTCCTGGCGAGCCGAACGTCTCAGTCAGTCGGCTCGGTAATGACGGCGTGAGAGGATAAATGAGCGAAGCATGATGAGCTCGAGGAAGCAGGTAGTGAATGTGGCGGACATTTCAGGCACTCAAGTGTCGTTAGGTTCCCTGTGGAGGAGAAGAAAGAGATCAGGAGAGAGAACGGAGGATATAATGGAGGATCTAACGGTTCTCATGAGGAACGCATGCTCATGGAGCGTCGGAGCAGAATCGTCTTTTGCTCCTCAGGCGTGGAGCGTGTCACGTTTAATGATCTAAAAACATACAAGAGCCTGAATTAGAGTAATGAGAATTATTACATATTACTTATTATGTGTTTCACACACATATTTGTGTTGGTGTGTGTATTTAAAACATTATGGGGACCGAAAGGTCCTCACAATCACCCGGGCCTTACAAAAGTAAGTGGTGGTGTTTTTTTGTTTTGTTTTGTTTTTTTTCCTTTCACAAAGAAAGAAAACCAAACCAGGGAAAAGATTTGGGGAAATGAGGGGGAAGCGTTATTGAGCTCTAGCCCTGCCTCCGGTATATCAGTGGAAGGTCCTCATAAGGCCAGATAAATCCAGCATGTGTGTTTTCCAGATTCTGTATTAGACAGTGTTACTCGAAACGAAAAGGCGTTATTGCTGTGCCAGAGGCCCTCTTATACACACACACACACACACACACACACACACGTAGAAGGCTGGGTAATTGTTATTCAGCTGCGAGTAATGAGATGAGGTGCCCAGTGGCGAGGGAATCGAGTGCTGCCTCTCTTTTGTTATGCTAATTACACACTGTTAGAGCTGGACCTCTGTCTCTCTCTCTCTCTCTCTCTCTCTCTGTCTGTCTCTGTCTGTCTCACTCTCTCTTACTCATTCTCTCTGTCTGCTTTACTCTTGGTCTCGCACTCTGTCTCGTTCTGTCTGTCTGTCTGATGCTCACTTGTGTTTTGATTCTGTTTCATTCTCAGTCTCTCTCTGTCTGTCTGCCTCTCTGTCTCATGCTCTGTTTGTCTCTCTGTCTAGCTCATGCTGTCTGTCTGGCTCACTTTCTGTCTCTGTCTAATCTCCTCTGTTTGTCTTATCTGTTTGCACTCTCATTCTCTCCCTGTCTCTCTCTCTCTCTCTCTCTCTCTCTCTCTCTCTCATAACATTAGCCGAACAACTGTGAATACATTAAATACTGTAATACGCGTTTCTGAAAATTGTTAATTTCAATAATCACATTGATACAGATATGTTATTATTATTGTTATTATTGTCTCACACTTTATATTCCACATATTAAATATTATTTCAGTTGACATGAACATGAGATTCCACGTCCTCCGTTTCACACTTAAAGCACTTTGCGTGTTTTTCGTCTTTCATGGTTTTTGCTTTGTAGTTGTCATGGTAACGAGGTTCTCGGTTGTTCAGTGGGACGGTCTCTACGTTGCATTTATAGGGAAAAGAAACATTTTCTAACGCCAGACCTGCCTTATTCTGAACATCAACTTGTGAAACATCACCCTGCTGATGCATGGGGGCGTGGCTTAATATTCTAACGAGCACACTTGACATTAGCGATGAGCCAGTTGCACGTGACTTTGCGCTTCAGTCACAGAGCGAATGCGAATTCTCTTTATATCGTCTCATTATAAGTCTCGTACCGCACCGCTTGTCTACAGCGTGAGGACGACGTTTTTTATATTAATGTCAGTTTTCTCCTTTTTACATTTTTCACGTGTTCTGTACTGTGTGTAAGTAAAGCTCGGGAAGGTCAGCATGAGTGTGTACTGTTTAAAATAATTAGAATAATGTCATAAACTAAGAATTTTAAGCTTCCAGAAAGTTTTGTAAAAATAATGATAAAATGATAAACAAATCCTGTTTAAAAAAAAAACTTTTAACCAAATATCTTGTCTGAAATAGATTTTTAATTGTCAAACTGGCCAAATACGTAGAAACCTTAAATGATATTAAACACGTACACAGACTGTGTAAAACCTTTAATAAATGTGAGATCCGTCTTCTTTCTTGAGAAAGTGTTTCAGAAGTCCAGCTTCGCCAGAGACGGGAGCTTTTAATCAGAACTGTTGGAGTGAATGTTGTCCTGTAACGTCTCTGTGGCGGCGAGGGGACACGCGGTGCGGCGAGGGGACACGCGGTGCGGCGAGGGGACACGCGGTGCGGCGAGGGGACACGCGGTGCGCTGGGAGCGGTTCTTTGGTTTGTTTTGCGGTAATTCGTGATCCTGATTTTGCCCGGATTTACATCACAAAACCCCTTTAAAAGATTTTTACTCGGCACTGTTCAAAGACTGCACAAACCCACACACACTCTGAACGACACACACCTCATTTGAAATTCAAGTGGCCGCGCACCTCCAAGTGTTTTTGCAGCGCATTAATGCTAATTGCCGTCAACTTTCCCGCGCCTTTCGGAGGTTTCAGAGAGCTCCGCGCTTCCTCTCGTAATATCGCCGTAATTGCGACATCAATTTTGTCTAAAAAGCTACAGGCCGAGATAAAAATAAACGTCTGAAAGTGCAGGTGTGTGTTTTTATTCCGCAGCCGTCGCGTTCGGTCGTGACGCGTCTGCAGCTTTGACTTTGATCTCCTACGATACGCCCGAGTGTTTAACGCCTTCGGCGGCGGCGGCGGCGTCTCTAAAGCTCAGGACGCACGTTTGTCTTTTGTAGCGCTGCGTCCTCCGGGCACAGCAGCGAGATGAGACGTGACTGGAGTGGGACACGTGAGGGTTTTATACGTTTCCCTTTCTGACTCCGAGAGCCTCGTAAACTCCAGCACGTCAGGCCGATGTATTTACTCTCACACCTGCTGCTCGCTTCGTTACTCTCCACATAAACACTCGTTACTTACACACAGCAATATTTCACACTTATTCCCAACATTCCTAAATCCCAAGCTTTTTCACGAACAACAAAAAGACGGATTTATTCAGTATCCCACAGCAGTCTGTATATTCTGTTCCGGTGGATCCAATAATATCCGGAATTCATTTTCTACTTTTCTCATATATGCAGTACTAATTGTCCCTGCATTCCTAACATCCCATGGAAAGACTATTTTTCCTTTTACATACAATTGTTTTTCACATATTCCCAGTATTCCTCATCCTTATCATTTTCCATATCCTTCGTTTCGTCCCGTTCTAAGTCCCAGTGTGTTAAACCGGTCCCTGTTAAACCGGTCCCTGCTTTCCTTTGATTTCTCAGTTTTCCAACGTTCCCAGTTTTTTTTTTCTTTTCTCTCTCTTGTTCTCCATACTGTTCATTTTGCCTACATACGTAATATCACTAATATTTCTAAATCTTCCTGACTTCCCTAATATCTCATGTGTTCCTCATTTTCCCCCATTCTCAATAATCCTCAGTTTTCTAATATTTACAGGATCCTACATGTCTAACTTTAAATCTATAAATCCTCAGATTCCTTCTGACATTCCCAAAATATTCCATGATGTTTATCCAGTTTTAAAATTCCTAATTCTCCACGATGTTTACGTTCCCCATGCATCTCCCGTCCCCGTGTCATTCTCCCTCTTCTTCACTTTCCTCAGTGAAGATCATCATTACATTGGTCACTTTCCCTACACACTCCTACATTTTTCCCCCTCGTTCTTAACATGTGTCCGAGTCCCCAGTGCCGATATCTCCTACAGTTTACTCTCCGTTCCCCCAGTGTTCCCCTCAACTCAACTTTTCCTCTTGTTCCTTTTTCATCTCACATCATTGTTTCCCGGGATATTCCCAGTGTCTCGGGTACATATCCCGTCTTCCAAATATTATTTCCCAGTCTACATCATCAGTCATTTTTTCCCATCTGTCTTAATTTATAGTAATAATCTTCATCATTCCTCCGCGTCCCCTGTAGCTGAAATATCCGGGTTTCGCTTCCCGTTGTGTCCTGATGTCTCTGGATCTCACAATCAGCATTGTTCATAGCCCAGAAACACCTCTTAGATTATTATTATTATTATTATTATTATTACAATTATAATTAATTTTGTATCAAATTGGAATTCTTCTTTATTCTCTTGTTTTTTTTGTTTTTTTTTTGCTTTTGCTTCTATGGCACAAC
>QMIH01000206.1:520044-554980 GCA_003987875.1 Clarias batrachus
TGAGGTGGAAACGGAGGCGGAGTGTGTGTGTGTGTGTGTGTGTGTGTGTGTGCGTGTTTGTGAGATACAGATTTCCTCCCTCTGATTTCCTGACCTCAGGTGTCACTGTTTGCGTTTCCCCCAGCGCGTCGGTTTGTTTATTTCTTATTAATGTATTTATTCCCGCTCACGCTTAATTAGAGGTGTTAATTGCATGTTAATCGACGGGTCAGCGAGGACTAATTGGCTCTCCCTGAAGATAGCTACAGTACGGCGTGTCACACTCGTTTTTTTTTTTTTTTTCCTTCCTCATTTCTGCGCAAATCCTTCGTAATGAGTTAAGGATGTGTTTTTAATAGGCCTGTGGAGAGACGTCCGTCACCGCGCAGGGTCGAAACCGCCTCTAAATACCTGTCAATCAAACGATCAAAATCAATAAATAAATAGAAAGCAGGGAGTAAATAAATTAATAAATAAATAAGGTGTTTATGTTTAGTGTTTGGAATGTTCATCAGTACACTACAAAAAGAAAAATGATGAAAGAACCTTACCAAACTTCTTTTAATCATGTGACGAGATTTTCAATATTTTCCCATTCTAATGAGACACAGAGAGACGCATGCAGAGACACAGAGAGACACAGAGAGACACAGAGAGACACAGAGAGACACAGAGAGACACAGAGAGACACAGAGAGAGACAGAGAGAAAAGAGAAAGAATTTAAATTAGAAATCCTTTATTAGTCTCTCTCTCTCTTTGTACAGTATGTGTGTGTGTGTGTGTGTGTGTGTGTGCGCGTAAGGCAGGATGCTCATTAGTGTGTATGTGGCCTGTCGTGACCTCCCTGATGCTGGAGAGACTGAATACAACCCCAACTAATCACACCTATTTGTGTGTGTGTGTGTGTGTGTGTGTGTGTGTGTGTGTGTGTGTGTGTGTGTGTGTGTGTGTTCGTCCAGAACACAATAGACACGCATATAGTGTATTATTCACACTCGGTACACACTGAAAATCTGACCTGGTTTACTCGGCCCTGTTCTCCTGCAGTAGAGATGCGCGTAATGACACCTGCGCATGTGTGTGTGTGTGTGTGTGTGTGTGTGTGTGTGTGTGTGTGTGTGTTTATATTTACACATTCATATTTCAGTTCCTTTGCATCATCGTCATCGGCGTTGTCGTGTCCCTCTCGTCAAGGCACCACGTGGTCGGCTAATCTGCGCCGCGGGGGATCACTCGCACCCGCGGCACTCGCGCTCTGAGCTCTCGCGGCTCTCACAGCTCTCACGGCGCTGTCCTGCGTTTATGTCTAATTGCGTGTCACAGATTTCCCAAAAATATAACAAGCAACAAACAAACAAGCAGGAGGCGACGCAACTCTTACCATCTGTTACTTTGAGGTTGCGTTATCTGCAGAGGGGAGAAAAACAATCCCTGTTTCTCACAGAGGGGGCAAATACTTTGTGATAAACGATCTCACAGATCTTTCTCTCTCTCTTGAACATTTCAGTTCCAGTTTTCTTCAGAGAGTCTCGTTATTATCATTTATTATTATTTATTTATTTATTTATTTATTTATTCATTCAGCAGCACCGTTGAGTTCTGGATTCTGATTGATCAGTTCTGGTTTCCGTGGCAACAGCTGCTTTACAGGGACGTCAGGAGCGGACTCGCGGGCAGGGAGGCGTTTCTGTAAGGAAGGAGTCTACAGGACCAGGAAAACTGTAACTTACTCAACATCTTCAGGATGAGGAGTTTAAACTCCACCTTTAAGTGTTAAACCTCATTAATGTCACGAGAGAATTAAGAGAGAGAGACATGCAGAGAGAGAGACGCAGAGAGAGAGAGACGCAGAGAGAGAGAGACGCAGAGAGAGACACGCAGAGAGAGACACGCAGAGAGAGAGAGACGCAGAGAGAGAGAGACGCAGAGAGAGAGAGACGCAGAGAGAGAGACGCAGAGAGAGAGAGACGCAGAGAGAGAGAGACGCAGAGAGAGAGACGCAGAGAGAGAGAGACGCAGAGAGAGAGAGACACGCAGAGAGAGAGAGACGCAGAGAGAGAGAGACGCAGAGAGAGAGACACAGACAGAGAGAGAGACACAGACAGAGAGAGAGACACGCAGAGAGAGAGACGCAGAGAGAGAGAGACGCAGAGAGAGAGAGACACAGAGAGACACAGAGAGAGAGAGAGACACAGAGAGAGAGAGACACAGAGAGACACGCAGAGAGAGAGAGAGAGAGACGCAGAGAGAGAGAGAGAGACACGCTGTCTTCTGTTTCCGTGATCACTCTGTCCTGCGCTCAGGGTCAGTGGGACGTGATGGGACTCTGATGTTGTGGAAGCTCAGTGTCCGTGTCCTTGATCTCTGATGCCCTGCAGCTCAGAGACACGGCTCTGTGACGCTTCGACAGTGTGTGTGATGTGTGTGTTGGTGTGGATTCAGACATGGATCAATGATGCGTCTGGAGGAGAGTCAGATACCGACCGTCACTCGTCCTCTCATTCATCAGAGAGACAGAGAGAGAGAGAGAGGGACGAGTCGGCTGTTCGGCCTGAGGAACGCTTCACATTTCCGTCTGTATATGAGCGTTTTCTCGGCGCAGGACGCCGCCGCAGCACTCGGCCATGAGCGCCACCGGGAGGACTTGTAGACGAAAGATGTCTGTTAGCACCTGATGGACTGCCTGTGGACGTCCATCGCTCTGAGCTTCTAGTGCGCGCGACACGGCAGCCCGCTGGAGATAAAACGCAAAGGATTTTCCAGGAGCTTCCTTTTAAGAGTATAATAATAATAATAATACATTCTAACGGACACAGACCCAACAACCTGCCGGTATGTTTTTGTCCTGATTAAGGACACTCGGGTTGCTTCAGCAGACCTTCAGCGGTGCGTCTGAAAGGCTTCCAGCGTCAAACAGACTTCTCAGCTTCTGCGTACGATAAATCAAACTAAGGAACGTGGAAAGGCTTTAACGCACTCGACTGGGCTCCCCAGCGCTCTCCTTCATAACCTCTCCGCTCTGACGATGCATTATTCCTCTCCGTCAGCTCCCCTGCTGCTCGATTACACTATTACTGAAGTGGGAATTGCCCTCCTGCCCCTCCTGCTCTCCCGCCCCCCTGACCACATGAAAGTCTGCTTCCTCATGCAGAAACATGGACGTCTCGCTCAGCTGCTGCAGAGCATCTCTGATCAACACCCTTTCTTTCTCCTCCTTCTTAACAACAAGTGCGTGCATGTACACGTGTAATAAAGTGACACTCAAGACCGTTCCTGCCTGTGGTGGAGAGCGCAACACCCCCCGAAACATCCACTGCTGGAACCAGAAGAGTCAGAGACGTGAGGGTGCGAGACTGAAAAGGAGACGTCAAGGCACGAACAAGAAACGAACAGACCAGGTCGTACTCCAAACAGTTGTTTTCTTCACCAGCATCTGTTTTTTTTTTTGTTTTGTTTTTATTATGAAGACTCGAGTCATATTTGTGTGGACAAAGCTTGCACCAGGACATTCAAGCTTGATTATCGTCATCGTCTAAAGTTCAATTTGACGTCCTTCATATAGTTTTTTTTCCTTCCTTGTTCCTTGACGCCCTTCCACTCTTTTCTCTTCTTCCCTGTGTGGGAGCGGTGGATCAAGATGGACGTTGGCCTCCTGAGAGCCCCCGCTTTCCTCTTCCTTTGGGGCCTCCATGACGTTTCGACGTGTAAAGGTCGGTTAAAATATCTCCGCGTCGTCTTCCAATTAATTGGACTTAATAGCCAGGAGGACGCCTCGAGAACATTTCCTCTGGATTTCTCCGGTTCCTGACTCCGGTGCAGATAAACGGTGAACATCAGAGCAGCGATCTCATGATTCATATCTCCACCTGCAGCACATTACAATCACCCCTGTCGTATGGGTGAAATATTGAGCTCATAAAAAGGTCGTCCGGGATTGATCCTCTATCTCTAATAGCAGCCGAACCCCTCCTTTCCACCCCCGCGCTGTAAATGAACATATTATCGGGTCGGCTGTCACGGCCGTCCTGCCGGGAGATGCCTCTCCATTACGCTGCTCATTTTAAACGAGGCTTTAACGACCGAGCGCATTATGAAAGATCAGAGTCCCACGGCTGGCCATTTTACAGAGAGAACAAGTCCGGTCCACGGAAGAGTGTGCGCTCAATCTTTGGCTGCAAAAGCCGTGGGTCGTTTACCATCAGGGACACGGTGCGGGATCGTAGCCCATCTATATAGAGAGAGTTGTGTTGGCCAAGCTGGAGATGTTTGTTGAGGAGATGAACAGAGCAGACGGTTGTTAGCTTTACTGTCTGGAAAGAGGACGGACAAGGTCAAGAGGAACGCTGAGTGCTGCACCATCATCACCCACAGTTCATTCACCGCTAACGGCAGTTTAGAGTCAATAGCTGGAGTCAATACCCTGGCGCGGGAGGACGAGAGACTGGAACACCTACCCTGCCGAACCTTTCAATCTTACAAAACCCTGTCATGATGTCCTGATTATATCGTGAATTATTTTACAAGGGACGTACAAGATGATTCGGGACTTGGCGTCTCATGAGCAGACTAATGAAGGAATAAAAGAAAGCCATTGATATTTACAGAAGACTTCAGTCACACTACAGTAATGAGACTCTGAAGGCCGAGGTGTATCCGAGTCCACTGCAGTCGTTCCCGTCAACACTCAGAGAGTGGAACCCCAGAAACCTTGCAGAAGAGACCCGTCTGTGTGCGTGAACTGGACACACACTCCTTCAGCAACACCACTCGCACATTACAGGGACTCGGCGGGGAGCTATCGCCACACCCCTGCCCCCTGTAGTCCTGGCCACGCTCCAGGACATTTCCACATTTGTGTCATTAAAGGCATTTCAGACGTGAATGAAGCCGGCAGTGGCGCTGGTGTACTGAGAAGACTTTCTCCCTTGATGGTGTCCAAGCTCTAGTGAAACACTGGGACAAGTGCATTAGTGTAGCAGGAGATTATATAGAGAAATAAAGGGACTGTGTTCTGTTATTCAAAAGTCCTGCTTTGACCTGAACACCCCTTGTATGTACCTTCACGAGTAGATCTCAGTTAGCCCCGCCCCTTTTCCACCCATCTCGCATGCCCTTGAATGGACACCCGCTGTCCGTCACGGTGAACAGAGAACATTTTGAATTCATTCAAATAAAATAAAATCTGAGTGCGTTTGTTTGACTAACATGAGACGACGCTACACTGCCAGCCTCACCTCCGAATTCACCGGGCTTACTTTTATTCTTGTTTACGTTGTCAGAAATGCATCCAAAATATGATGCAAAATAATCTCTAAATAGACGAGAGGTCAGCTCTAGAACTCTGGTGCCTGTAGGCTCTGATCTGAGAAGCCGCGTGCTTCACTCGGACGCTACACGAGCTTCTTCTCTGCAGCAGAGGTCAGTCCTGGGGTTCCTGTCCTGGGGTTCCTGTCCTGGGGTTCCTGTCCTTAGATTCCTGTCCTGGGGTTCCTGTCCTGGGATTCCTGTCCTGGGATTCCTGTCCTGGGATTCCTGTCCTGGGGTTCCTGTCCTGGGGTTCCTGTCCTGGGTTTCCTGTCCTTAGATTCCTGTCCTGAGATTCCTGTCCTGGGATTCCTGTCCTGGGATTCCTGTCCTGGGATTCCTGTCCTGGGATTCCTGTCCTGGGGTTCCTGTCCTGGGGTTCCTGTCCTGGGTTTCCTGTCCTTAGATTCCTGTCCTGAGATTCCTGTCCTGGGATTCCTGTCCTGGGATTCCTGTCCTGGGATTCCTGTCCTGAGATCTCTGTCCTGGGATCTCTGTCCTGGGAGCGTTCGTATCAGAGACAGGTTCATCAGAGCGCCTGATGGGTTTTGAGACTGGATGGACCCGAGCTTCATGCCTCAGAGTAGTGATGGTGTTTGTTTTTAAATAATTATCATCCTGCATGTGTGTGTTATTTCTTACTTTTTACAGTCAATGAATAAATACCGCTGGATTAGCAGTGCTCAAACCGCTGACTCAGGATTTGATGTTTGGTTTTCCAGCTAAAAGAGGAGAGAGAAAAAAAACAGGATGGAAACGTTGACTGTGAAATAATGAATTAGTCCAAATCTACCTATAAGGATTTTAGAGGGTTAATGATATTAGGAAACTGATTGTATATGTTTTTCCTTATTTTATTTTTAGGAAACATTCAGCTACAATAAGTGAAAATACAACCAAAATACACCAAAATACAACCATTCAGCTACAATAAGCTGCAGTGAAAATACAACCATGTACACATGAGACTCCTGATTAGTAAAATATATACTGTATATACGTTTTCGTTCCTCATCATAAATCCGAATGCTAAATGTTTGTGCTGTTTGATGAACCTTTCTTTCTGTAACAGAAACTATGTTCAGGTTTCATAAAAATACATCAATCTTATTATAATAATATAAATATAAGAGCGGATTCGTCTTTCACTGATATCTTTACGTTTCATAAACTCAGCATCACTCAAAACTGTCCGGACAGAATTTCATGAAACTTTGCCAGCAAATTAAATAAAGTATAAATAAAAATAAATAAATGAATGAAAAAAAAATGTTTAGTAGAAGTGAAGCTATGAGCAGTTACAGTATGTGCCGGATTACATCACAGCATCCAGCGCTTTTGTGGCTGCATATTTAGCTTTTTTATCTTCGAGGTTGGCGTGAACGGTTTGGATGTTCTTGGTTTGGAACAGTAAGAGCCAGCGATGATGATGATGAAGATGATGATGATGGCTTTGTAGTCTCTCATGAGCGCTCAAACGTTAAAGCTTTGATTTTAAAGCATTTTTACAATTTTGTTTTGTTTATTTTTTTTTCCACAGAAACTCAAAGCTTCGGGTGAAAATGGCGTGCGCCCCCCCGTGACGCCCCGAGCGCCGATCGCTTCCTCGTGGAACTCAGACGGTCAAGGACTCAAGCTGCTCTCGGTGGGACTGGCTCTACTGGCTATTGTAGTGATTTTCATCTTTGAGAAACTTCAGTGACATTGAAACAGAGCCTGGCGTATTGTGTCGAGTGTGTGTGTGAGTGTGTGTGTGTGTGTGTGTGTGTGTCTGAGAGAACGCCGAGATCTGCCAAGCGTCTGTGAGTTAAGGTCAGACCGAGGGAATGCGCTTCATGAGCTTTTGAGTTTGGCTCCAATAACTCGAAGGATTTTACTATTTATTGTAAAGTTTGCCTTCAGCGCAGAAAAGCATTCTGTCATCTTTTTTTTTCAAATCTGTATTCAACTAGCAGAAAGGTTGTCTTTTTTTTTTTTAATCTATTGAAGGCACACATTTTAGAAATCAAGCTACAAGGACAAGCTGAGGACGCGTTTGAGTTCTGTTCGGTTTTTAATTTGGATTCTATTTTGCTTTTAAAGTCTTTTTTTTTTTCCCTTTGGCTTTATCTCAGTTCAACCTCATTAAACAAAACTCAACACACTCTTCTCTCTGTCTCATGAAATTTATTATCATTATTGTTTGTTTGTTTGGTTTTTCATTTCACCGACATGTCAGTCAGGTGTGTTTTTTGTGGTGGTGCAATTTCTCCAAAAACTGAGCGGAACTGCTGTAAAGTTATACAGAATGAGGAACGGTGAAAATGTTTCTGATACAGTTCAGTGCTGGTTACATACAGTATGGAACTGTGGTTCGGTCAGATCCAGACGATCACCTGCCGAAACCCACAAAACATTCCTAACATTAAAAGTTCAATATAAACACCACTGTTATCAAAATGGTTGTGGAGAACATCCTTATCCTTATCCTTAATTAGAGGAACAAAAAAGTACATAATTACGCAAACTGAATGTTCTCCACGGCTTCCTGTAGACCCAAAATGGTGGCGCGTCAACCCCAGCTCATGAAACCAATGTCGATTTTCCTCACCTGGGAATCACCTGCATACCGTTTTGCTTGATGAACACCAGGTGTAGTTTGCTGGAACACTCAGAGTTCCTACCCAATTTGCCGCCTGTTTCACCAACGTACACATCATCTGCTCTATTTGAAGGTCACTACGTCCGTCATGAGGAATGTGCCACAGCACTGCCTGCAGAGCGTGTCCGGAGGAACCGTGAAGAACTTGAAGGTCTAGGTCTTGAAAGTTCATCAGTCGGAGCTGTGGCAGTGAAGATCCTGAAGAACCAGATGTTCTAAATCATGAAAAAACAACAAACCATCTAATCTTGAAAGCGTTGTCTGCTTTAGTTCCTTCTCTTTCCTCTCTTATGTTTGTCATTATTTTTATAATCTAATTTGGGAATGACTTCAAATACGGCAGCTCCGTTGGCGTCTCGCAACCAATCGGACGCGCCCTACTGCGTACAATGTGCAGACGTCCTGGGTTCAAAATGATTCACTGTCCCATGAGGGGAAAGATTTCATCTCGGTTAAATCTAAGGTTTGAAATCTCTTGGGTTCGGAGGACAAGTAAATTATTACCATGATGCAGATTTATTTGGAGGATCTTGGATGTCTGCGAGCGTCTTGATTGTTTAGGGATGTGCTGAAGAATGAAGCTCGTGCGTGTGTTGCTCTGTAAACGCTACATCACAAGGGAGTCGACGTTGAAAACAAAACCAGAGTTTTTTGTGCTCTGGAGGAGAAGATTCTAGCCTATAAATATATATCAAGCAATAATAGAGAGTGAATCTCACCCTGCTTGATTTACGCTGAGCTGTCTTCTTGTTCGAACCGCTCCCGCTCTGTGGGGTCACCGCAGCGGATCGCCAGGTTAGCAGATCTGGATTTGGCGCAGGTTTTACGAGTGCTTGCTGGGAGTCGAACCCAGGCCGCTATGGTGGGAGCTCTGAATGCTGGCCAGCAAAATTTCAAATTTCAGAATTAAATCTAATAGGTTTCCACCAAACAATTATATACAGTAGCGTCTAGTCTATGAGGTACAAGGCCATTTCTGTCATAAGATATATTGTAAAGATTGTAGTAAAGAATGAAATGGAGGGATTATGGTTTGGACAATGCCTGAATTCTTTGGTCAGGTTGGCTCTAACGCAGCACGCCTGGCTCATGAAATGCAGATAACTCTCAGGTGCGTCTTCTTTTAAAAGACAGAAAGTCTAGACTATAAACTAGGCTAGGAGTCATCTGTGATAGCTTCTCAACCTGATTTTCTGAAGCGATACCGCTTTTAACGTCAGGCTGCTACACCGAACTCTCTGCTCACCAGGTGCTTCTGTCTGTGCCCCGCCTCGGGATTTGTTCCCCAGCCTCTCCAGTTCATCTGTTTGTCGACGTGAGGCATCTCTGGAGGATCGCAGAACTCCGCGCTGTCAGAGAGCATCACTGAGCAGGGACGTCTGTCTCGAACGGATCCCCTGATCCGCGTCCGCTGGGATTATGTGAAGTGGCACGCGGGAAAACTGGAAGAAGTCGCAGCGCTCAGGAACGCCAGCGCGACTTGAAGTACGAGCCCGGGATGACGCGGCTCTCCGACTGACAGGCTGCTCATCAGTCTTTGATGGCTCGTGTCCATAGTTAATGAGTGCTTAGGCCCTGCGCGCTTGTTTGCCTCTGAATGACAGCGTGTCGCATCCGAGACCTCCAGGCATGTCGTCAATTAATTTTAAACAAACAATCTTCCCCCGCTGCCAGGCGGCACGCGACAGATTTCCGCATCTTTCCAGGGGTCCACTTCCCTCCCGTCCCCCTGCTGCGCTGCCGAGATTGCTGTTTAATTGGCAGCTTCGCCAAAAACGTCGCTCCGGCGGGGAACGAGCTGGGACAGATTGACGGGTCAATGTCGGCGTGCAAGTGAATATAAAAACGCTATTTGTTCTCGGTAAACACGGCAAAAAGGGGAATTGTTCTGTACCAGGAGGGCAGCTCGGGCGTTTATTGCAGCTGAAGAAGATTCACATACATTATGCATAAAGTCTGAGACTGGCTTTGGGGTGGAGAAAAAAAAATAAATAAAAATCGAGGCTGTGATCTGGAGACGACTCGGAGCTCCACCGCTGCCAGCTCGCCGGCTTATTGGAGGTGCTGAAAGTTCATTCCTGCAAATAGCGCTGTGTGGAGAGCTTCTGTCAAGTTCTCCCTCAGGGACATGAGCTCATAAACAAAGCTCGCTGCTCAGGTCTGGTTTTTATAGACGCGTGTCAGGTTCATGTTTTATCTTTACAGTAAATGAAGAGATTGTGTGTGTGTGTGTGTGTGTGTTTAGGAGGTTTTAATAATTGGTTATGGATGAGCTTGGGGGATGGGGGGGAAGAAATTGAATCGTTGACCAATAAGAACATTAAGGAGTTTTCTCCAACCGATCTCTACTGTGGGAAAGTGTTCAAGCGCTGTTCTCCATCCCCGACGGGCCGCGGGCGCAGATCGTACCCCGGATAACAAGGCCTGGGAAATTGGAAACTCGCGGACGATCCGGACCGAGCAAAGCCAAGAAGAGACACACAAGCCGACATCTTGTATGAAGCGCGCACTCATCCGCGAAGGCAAAAGAATCTGTCAATCTGTTTCGTTTACTATAATTGGTACAATCAGGGAAGAGTTTGGGAATAATCGCTTCTTGGCTTCCCTGCGAAAGTGCTCTCGCTGTGGGCGTCAATAACCGAAGTGCTTTCCACGAAGCGCAAATGTATTCGGCTTGTTCTAATAAGAGCAGAAGAGTCAAGATTGCAAATGAGAAGCGTCTCCTCTCGCCACACGCGAAAATCGCATTACTGAGTGCAGCCAATACATTCACTTTAAATGTGCCGCTTCCTGTCTGTTCCTCTGTGGGAATCTCTCTGTGTGTGTGTGTGTGTGTGTGTGTGTGTGTGTGTGTGTGTGTGTGTGTGTGTGTGTGGTGGTTTTCAGCCGGGTGGCCCTCATGACTCAGATTGGAGTTTCTGGCCTGTTTATCTAATCCGTGCACGCCCTTCACTCAGCGCGATTTGCAGGATGCGTTGTCGGAGAGAGAGACACACAGAGCACACTGGTCCACACACTGGTCCCCGTACTGGTCCCCCACACTGGTCCACACACTGGTCCCCGTACTGGTCCCCCACACTGGTCCCCGCACTGGTCCCCACACTGGTCCCCGCACTGGTCCACGCACTGGTCCACGCACTGGTCCACACACTGGTCCCCACACTGGTCCTTCGCGTGCATTTCAGATGATGTTTTTCACTTTAAGCACGCCGACACGTCTGTTTCTCTTCTTACAGTCTTGGGTAGATGCTCAGATCATTTATGGTCTCTGATCAGATTATAAACTGCGATGCACGGATTATGAAAATCCCGCTGGAATTTTGGCGCCAGGCCCAAACCTGAACCTTGGACGACTGTTTAAACGAATCCCTTTCCATGCTAGCAGCAGACACTCTTACATGAATGTATTTTCATTGACATTCAGTGTGTAATACGTATGGAAGGAGTCTCCAGTGTCAGAGGATTCAGCGCTGGTGTAGTGAAAGTAACTCTGTTTCCTCGCCCCGGTCGGAGTCCTGAGCCGCCCCTCCCCCTGGGACGATTCCCTCATCTAGACCCGCACAGTTATGGTTTTAATCACATGACCATGTGACTGAAGGCACCGTAAAGCTAAGCTGTCTAATTAGCGCTGACACGAGTCTCGGTGGCACTTAGCTCCCCATCCCGCTCCGGCCTAATGACCAACAACTCTGACTAATTGAAGATAAGTTGCGCCATTTGCTTTGCCGTAACGTCGTTACGAGGACATAATGGGGGGTGAAATTAAATGCAGGCCGAAGACGGATCGTCGTCCGGGTTTCAGACTGATTGCGGAGGCTAATTGCGTCTGCCTTTATGGCGCATCCGCCTTGTTTAATTTCAGTTTAACTGGGAAAACAGACGAGCGCTCCGGGACTCGTTACACTGAGGACGAGAGTCAAAGAAAACTCAAAGTGCGTTTCATAAAGTGGACTCATGTGAATATTAGCTCTGCTCGGACGAGATGCGTTTGTCATGTCAAGGTGGTGTGATGTCATTAGTACTGGAGACTCTCGTTGTATATACACGGATGCATGTATAATCCATCTTTGGTAACTTTGGTAAAGCGCTCTGGGATTGCGGATCAGAAGGTCTCATGTTCTAACCCCAGCAGCACTAAGCTGTCCCTGTTGGGCCCTTGAGCAAGGCCCCTGTCCATCATAAGTCCTTCTGGAAAAGAGCGTATGCCAAAATTCCATCCTGGTGTAAAGATTCTATAGGAAGCGATTATGTTTTAAAAGCGGGAAAACAAAATTTCCGTGTAACCTGCTGTCCAGAGCGACGTTATTACGTGTAACGCTCATGAGACTTTCAAATGAAGAACGTCAGAGGACCGTGTAGTAAATTATGAAATTTCATGAAATGAAAACACGCCGACTCTGATTCATACAGATGTCAGGAAATAGTCAGAGTACCGCTGGGTTAGTGAACGGACTCGTCACGCCTGATGTCCCCTGTCGATGATGTCTCACCTCCCTGACCTGATTTCTGTGAAGATCGGCTGAGAGAAAACCTGGAGGGTGACGTTCACAAACTTATCTTTGGAACGTTTCCATTCCTTTAAGTGTAAAAAGACCTCCATCTTCATCGAGGGCCTGACGGGTTCCTGCCGGATTAAATGCAGTTTCTCAGCGTTACTAATTAATCAGTGATTATTTTCTTTCTGCAGCCTCTAATGTCATGGAAGGTGAGAGCAGAGCAAGAAAAACTAGAGGAACATACAGGAAAACAAAACCTTAAGCAGAAAAGATGTTGTGTCGCGGCGCTGTGTCGCGGCGCTGTGTCGCGGCGTTGCTCCCGGAGTCAAAGTTGTTTCTGCTCACAGGAGCTTCACGTCTCTTCAAGGGTGGAATGAACCAAAAAGCAGAGAGACTCATGTAGGGCAGCGCTGACAGGAGTTACCCAGAATCCTCCGGTGCTGCCGGAGACACAGTTAGAGTTTTCCAGGTTGAAACACTGATCTCATGAGGTGTGTGATGTGTGTTGGAGTAACGTAACTGTCGGAGCACTTCATCCAACGCCAACGTCCTCAGGACCGAAACTGCGCCGATAACAAATGTCTAAAAGGAATAAATAACTAAGTGCAGAATTTTGTGATGATGCAGCGAAAGGCTCGGCGTGAAGAGAACCAATCCTCTTTATTATTTTCCGAAAGAAACCGTTTCTAGGTCGCGGCATATTTGATGAAGGATGTCTCAGGATTTCAGAGTCTACTGAGGCCGACGGTTCCTCGCTCAAAAGGATTCATTTCCATTTTCCCGCCTCAAGTTTATCTAGTCAGACAAAAGCCGTGTAGGGGAAGCGACAGAACGCTTTTCATCTCGCACGTTCCTCGCGCTTAGATCTGGCTTTTTCTGTTTTTTTTTTTTACACCAGAGCTTTACTTGTACTTGTACACAAGGAACAATGTCAGCGACGAGTCCGAGTAGCGTCAGGACAAACAGGAAGCGGGAAGTTTATTATTAGGAACAATCTGGATGTCACAACAAGGGTGTGTGTGTGTGTGTGTGTGTTGGATCGAATCACTTTAAAATGACTTGTTAGCCTTGTTAGCCTTGTTAGCCAACTCTCAGTGTTGTTTCCATCGCTCTTTTTAAGTAGAGTTAATGACGGTGAAATGAATGACGTCATGTCGCATCAAATCTATAAACACTCGTTTTCTCTCTTTCTTCACCTTCATTTTTGTCGTCATTATCATGTAACCATAAAATGGAAACCTCCTTCATCCTGAAGATGTTCTTGACGGTTATTGGAGACATGGAGGTCGTCCTGGCTCTGACCACAACCTGGGCCAATTACTACACTGACTTTAAACTCGACAGGATTTTTGTTGTCGTGTCAAAAACGCTGACTCTGAACTTTCCTCACTGAACCAGGTGGCGTCTGTAACGGGACAAAAACAAGATTGTTCTTTCACACCTCATCTCTCCTCCTCCTCCTCCTCTAATAAGGCTGGATAATCTCCCCTGGCTCTTTCGACACTCACTTGATCCAGGACGGGCCCGACTCCTGCCCCCTGACACGCCTAATCAGGTTAGTCACGGCCTCGCTGTTTGATTTCCAGCCAGGACATTCTCCAGAGCTCAGGACGATAAGCAGCGCCTCCTCCTCCTCCTCCTCCTCCTCCTCCTCCTCAGATAAGACCCTGAGTCGCACTTCTGAGAGAACCGTGGCTCCTTAAACAGCCGAGGGTCCGTATCTCTCCGAGGCAGGTTGGAAGGGGGGGGGGGAGAACATGAATACGCCTCATCAGCAGAAAGCCGTGACACTATTGACTGACGC
This sequence comes from Clarias batrachus, assembly GCA_003987875.1. Lineage (NCBI taxonomy): Eukaryota > Metazoa > Chordata > Actinopteri > Siluriformes > Clariidae > Clarias > Clarias batrachus. The sequence goes on from QMIH01000206.1 coordinate 534,270, forward strand.
CGGATCCCAAACTAAGTTTCGGGTTGAGTGGATCGAGGCCAGGAGTTCTTGTATCCCATGAACAAGAATCATCACGTTGCTGATTAATTCCCGCAGGTTTAAGGGGACACTTGTTCTGATGCATCATCGGTTTCCATAGTAACAGTTTATCCACTTTCTCAGCGCACAAGCAGCGATTACAGACCGTTTCTTTTCAGGGCTCGTTTCATTATTTACACGTGATGGAAGGAGTCTCCAGTGTCGAAGGGGAAGCTGTGATTTGTTCATGCAACAAGCTGCGTTCTGGTTTATGTAAAACACAAAGCTGAAGATTATCATCGTGTCATTTGCATGGTTGTTGTTGTTGTTGTTGTCGTGTTGCCATGCTTACATTTCAACATGTAGGCGCTCGGACCCTGTCGTACCTGCATGTGATGCTCCACACCTTCGCTCCATGTTAGCTGTTCTGCAAACGTGGTTTTGAATAGATTTGCTATTTGCGTGTCTGCAGCCCGCGTCCATGAGCCGACGTTGCGTTTTTGCATAGGCAGTTTGATAACAAAAGCAGCCCTCATTTTCTTTTCATACAAACTCCGCGCTTAGACAAACGTCCTTCTGCAAACGGCCTCCGATGTATTCTTTTGGATGAACAAAAGAAAGCCACAAGGCTTTTAGATCACAGAAGCGGAGGCCTGGCTCGTGTTCCGTCAGGTCTGCTATCAGGGAAATCGATGAAACAGAAGCAAATACGGAGAGAATTCTTGTGCCTTAATCCACAAAACTAGTTCCTTAACTGGGTTTGTGAACATAAGTGTAGCTTATGGGAATTTTAGACCAATTTTTACAAATAAATATCTGAGAAGTGTGGGGTGGTCAGAGAACATTAGTGAAGGAACACAACAGACAGCTCAGGGAGAAAGTTGTGGAGAAGTTTAGCTTTCTGTTTAATGCTCTCTAATGCGTATAAGCACCGCCCCCACGGGGCGTGTCTTGATTTATAGCCGTTAGTTGCTCATCAGCAGTGAACATGTCTCATCCGTGTCTCGAGGTTGAGTCTCACTCGTTGGGTTTGGAGTTAACATTTGGGATAACATCATTTTCTCTGGATGTGCTGAAAGTCTCCAGGTGGTGATTAGTCAAAAGCAGCGATGGCGCGTCACACCGCCCTGAAGTCGTGCCAAGCACAATGTTTCAGTCCCCAGGTTTCAAATTGTCCTGGTTTAAGTGGGCCGGCGTGGGTGAGAAATCCACCACTGCTAAAAAAATATATAGATGTGCTCTTCACTGTGCTCTATAGTTAGCGAGCTCGCTGTGCCATGTACAGTCAGGTCTATTAAGATCGCGGTGAATCTCAAATGTTGAGAAAAGTCCAAGAGAAAAACAATCAAGCTTTAAGTGTTCCTGTGCCGGACCTCATTTATGTTTGACACCACAGATGCAGCGCGACGCTGTTGCGATCTGCGAGACGGGAATATTGACGGGAGGTTACGCGGGCCAGCGTGCGCCGGATTGAAGCCAAGGGAAGGTGAGATATTGCTTTTGAGTCCTTTAACCTTTTTTAGACAGCGAGACTTGTCATGACTAGCTCTCGATTCCTGTCAGTTCCTGCTCTCTCACACCCTTAATGAGCATATCTTTAGACCGACTCGAGGAAGGTAGACGCCCGCCGCTTCCTCCTGTCGCGCTTCTCGAACCTGCAGTGCCCTTTTCACTGACAGTCGTCTTCCCCTGGAGTTTCCGAGCATGTGCGACGAATGAGCTGCTGGAAACGTTCGTCTCGGAGGACACAATTGCGTGTGCCGCGTGATTTAGCTCAGCTGTTCTTCTTCACCCTACACCTCTCTCTCTCTCTGCTTCGGCATTTATTGCGTCCTCCAAATTCACGGAGGTGATCGATTGGCTTCTACACCAGCACAGGACAGACGCGATACGGCTGCCGAGGGGCTGCGATCCCATGCGCCGTTGCCCTTTGATTAAACCCGGGGTCCTCGTCTCGGACCCGCGGAGACCCCCAGCGAGGTCCCTTGCCGCTGATTAGCGCCACAATGAGAGCTGCGAGAGCGACACTGCAGAGACGGAGTTGCATTCTCATTGCATCAGTTCCTAATAACAAGACGGGGAGATGTCAGTTTGAGACGGGCTAATGGTTCTTTGCGCGCTGTCACAGGCCTCGATCACGGCGTCTTCTCCCTGACATCGTAAAGACGTGTTGCAGCAGTGCAGCGCAGGCATATTACCATGTTAACAGCCTGCTTCTCGATGTCACCTCCAAGCTTACCCGCGCAACACTTTCACATTCTCCTTCCCCTCGTTCCTCTGCCGCGCGCATACTTAGCAAATAATGTCAATTAACAGGGCAGAGACGTCGAGCGAGATGGGAAAACAGACATCAAAGCGAGGAACCCGGATGCTCCTCTGGGTAAAAGCCTGGAAATGTCACGATATGTAAGCTTAAATTAATGAACACATCTTCAGCTCAAAGCGAGATTCAGTTCTGTTTTCTCTCACCGTTTTTTCTGACCAGTTGCGGTTGATGTAATAGCTGGAAATTGACTGTGGGTGTTTGTTCTCGATTCGGGAATCAGCACCAAAGCTTTTACACACACAAAACAAGTGAGGATTTAATTAAGGACACCTTAAACCCAGGCCGCGCCCACACGTATAGGGACATTTTTATCTCCGTGTTGGTGGCCGGATGCCAAAAATGCCACTTTTGAAAAAAACCGCTAACTTGCGTGTATCAGCGCTAAGCCTCAATCAGACTGTGAAATGAGATCGGCGAGGACTAGCAGCGCGCTCAGACGCCTTCAAAATCTGGTGATTCTCAGCATCTTGTGGTCTTTGTCGCTCACCTCGGACACCAAACGAACGCCACCTGCTGGACTGGAGTTCTTTTGAGAGTATGAGAATGGAATTCTGATTTATTTTTATTTAATGGAATTTTTATCGTGCCGAGCTCGTAATGATGAGCTTCCTCAATGAAAGACTTTTTTTTTTTTTTTTGCTGTTGTAAAGTCAGTTTCTCACAAAGTTAAAAAGGAAACTGTTTAAAGCCTAAATACTTCAACACAAAAGCATGGGCATTGATTTTTTTTTTTTTTTCCCCTCCCAGCACTTCGGGTCTCTGATCCACACCGAGTGTTTGGGATGTGAATAGACGAATGTTTCAGACGAAGCAAGAAAGTTCTGAGGATATTTAGAAATATTTTGATTTGGTTTCTGCGTAAACACTCAGCGAGCGAGAACAGTGTGTTTGTTCCAGTTCCTCATAAGCAATGGTCTGTACAATCTCTCCACGGTCCTCTGAAATAAACAGATTTCTTTTCAGACACCATGAAAGCACTTTCTTATTTATGGACTTTTCTCCAGATATGCATCTCGGTTGATTTTGATCTCTTTTATGGCAGCCTGCGATCAGCTCCTGTCTGCCGTTCCTGCTAGAAGAGAAGGTCTCCTGGAATTGGTAATGAGAGGTTATGGAGAAGAGGTTGCACCACCCTTCCAGCAGAAGGAAGCCTCTTCTCTAAAGCAGAACGCAGCGTTCGCGTCTGTTTGAACGGCGCTCGCCCCCGGGCCAACCACAACCCGTATTTGATGTTGACAAAGAGAGCCACGTCCGTGAACTCTGACCCCATGATTCTGATTTGATCGTTACGGCCTGTTTGATTTGGATGTATTGATCTGGCTTCATCGACAGCCCGTATTTCCTCCATCTTGCGGAACCTCTTGTGGATTCTGGAGAATCAACATATAAAACATTGATGATTCAAAGAGGAGGGTGGAGATTTTTATCTTTGCTGGATCTGGTTTTGACATCGAGTGCGATTTTATACTCGGTGTATATTTAGACTCTCTTCGGTGGAGTTGCTAGTCGGCCATGTTGCATCTCGTGTTCCTGCTGGTTGCCATGGTTTCTCATTAAACGCCCGCAAACCCAGCCGGGCTCGAAATAACAGCCGTACCACTGTGGCGCTGCCCCTTGCTACCATCATTAGCCATCGCTACATCACCGTGCGTCAACTCCAGCTAGCGTCGTCTTACTTGCCCCACCCACTTTGCTTTGCTTACAAATTTAGTGGTGAAGCTAATGTTTAGCATGTTGTGATTTCCGCCGCTAAGATTTAGGATTTGCTGAAAATCACTAAAAGCATTCTTCCCTGCTTAAGAGATTTTTAAGAGACGCTGCATGATTAGTGAGATTAGTCAAGGAGATCAATGAAGCATCCATGTTTATTCGAACCTGTGCGTCCAATCCAGAAAAGGAGGCGGGGACTCGAACGTTGAAGCTGCGAAGCATGAGGTTTTTTCAACCAATCATCAAGAGGCAAGAAAAACTCAAAACTAAAACGTTCTCCGCACTCTGAAGGACAGGCGAGTCGGATTTGATTGTTATTAGTCATGAAAGCTATTCGGGATTACGCGCTGATTATCACTCGTCATATTGAGAGCAGATTTATGCGACACTGAGACCAGTACATCTTGCTGATGATCTCGGGTCAGGTCCTGCTCGTTAACACGCGCTAGAAAACGTTGCCATGGTGACCAGGATCCCCTGCAGGCATGACTGGTGGAAATGCATCAGCGCGGTTAATGTTTATTCCTCAGTTTTCATGTTTCTTCTGCTCGAATTTTTTTTTTTTTTTCTTTGCATTTTCCACCAAGCGCATGGTGACACCACGAACGCCCCGGATTAAGCAGGTGTGACTGATGATGAGGCTTGAGGAAGAGAATATCCAGGCTGGACTAGACTAAATTCACCTGATAAGGTTGGAGGAGGAGCAGATGATGTGCTGTAAGTGTTTTATTGAGCATCAGAATGAATGACGTTTACATGTTTAAACAACGGGTCGCGTCCTGTTCTCATCTCACACCGCTTCACACCTGGTAAATCAGATCCCAGCAAAACTGCTCGCGTGTCTGGGTTTGAGTTTCACATTTGAGAGGGGGAAAAAAAACGTCCTCTTTCAGTCAGATTACCAGTGACGGAGACACTTTATTTATTTATTTATTTATTTATTTATTTATTTAAATGGAGAGTCTTACTGTACCTTGTGTATCGCAGATTAAAGCCTGGTTACGAATCCTCATGTGCTGTTTTTTTATCACCTCACCCCTTCCTGAGTGAAAGCACATTAAAAGGCCGTGCACGTCCCGGTCCTACCATAAGCTCCGCCCACACCGGCTAACATTTTACCATTTATCAGCCAGAGCGATCAGCGCCACCATCTGCCCTCGCTCACCCCGACCACAAAGCCCGGCTTGTTCTCAGACGGGATCCTCCGCCCGCCCGCCCGCACGCCCGAGCCGAGCTGCAGAACTCACACGCAGCGCTGTTGATGCAGCTGCTGAATCCAGCTGTAAGCGGAACGCGGGGTCGAGCTGCCGCGCGGCTTCAGACTGCGTCGCTAAAAAGTTCAACTCTGCATGATGATGGGAGCGTCATCGCTGGAGCGTGCCAGTGTTGTACTTTAAAGCACCTCAGGGACCACTGTTGTGTCTTTAACAATGAACTTTTTTTTTTTTTTTCTACTGGAAATAAAAAGCCTTAAGGTAACTTAATAAAGTTAAGCATCAGCAGCAGCATGTTCCCAGAAAGTTAGCTAATCTTGTGTAGACCATTGTGAGTCATGTTGCTTATGTTGCTAATCAACAGTGCGGTGAAAACTGATTATATTTTCAATTAAAATCTTTTCTCACTTACACTTACGCTATAAACACTAATCCCCTCATTAGCCTCTTAGAAAGTCATAAAAATCGCCGCTTCCTGACCGATCACAACCCAAAGTCCAACAGCAGTCTGCGATGAGCTCCGTATTTCATAGTGCTAAATATAAAACCCAGTAAAAGAAGTTGTTTGCATGATGAGATCTTCCAGCCTTTCTTCTGTAACCATCATCATCTCACACCAAAATAAAAGACACTGGTTGTTTTTTCCACTGAAATAAAATAAGATGCTAAATATATATGCTTTCTTTAGCATACGCATGGAAGTTCTCGACGTCCTCGAGGGAGCAGCAGGAGCCGGTGAGGAGCCGCTCTAAGCGGCTGGGTTTGAACAGAAGATAAAAGAAGAGCGAAGCTTTTGAAGGAACACGATTCTGCTTCACACGTGAGTTCATGTAGCATACTGTAGCTCACGTGTGGAAGGAAAAGGCAAAAAAAAGTCCTCTCAGGGTTCGTTTACAAGCCGCAAATATACAAAATACTTTGTATTAATATTAACATAAAGTTTGATGAAAAGTTTCTATTAAACTATTATGGATATGAGAAAACATTTAACCTGCTTTCACCAATATTAATTTTAAATAAACAAATTGTAATGGACTGTAATGAAAAAGCTTAATATTTATAACTCGTATATAAATGTTAACATTTTTGCTAATCAGGTTGGAGAGACGTGATGATAAAAGTCAGCAAACCACAATGTTGTAAATCATTTCAGTTTTTTTGTTTGGTGAAAGAAAAAGACAACTAACATTTTAAAGATAAAGTACAGAAAAAACTATCTGTTTCTAGTTTGGTTTATTTGTTTATTTTTAAAAAAATACAAATGTTTTTCTAAAGAAAAAAAACAGTCTTTGGTTATTTGATAATGTGATATTTATTATTTACTTTTTAAATAATTATAAATATTTTAATCTAATATGATGTATTTTTAGAAATTTAGAAATAAATACAAAACTTATTTATTTATTAACTGCTGTAATAAATTGAATGTTTTTTTTTTTTACTGAAACACTACGATTCTGTTGACAGAAATGCTACAATTATTTTTGTATTTAATTTTTCACTTTTATTTGAATTATTTTATTTCTTGTTTCAGCGTTTAAATTTAACAATTTTTTTTTTGTCCTTGAGCATTTTTTAAATAAAGCGTTCTATTTATATTTTTGCTTGTTGTTTGTTTGACTGTTTCTGCTGTTTTGCTAGCAGTTTGTTAGCTAGCTTAAATATCACGAGACCGTGTAGCATAGAAATGTCTTCATGTCTTCATCACGGTAAGATGGATCAGAGGTCCGGTCCAGCCGCTGTGCGATGTGCTCATATTGAGAAACGTTAGCGTTATCATGTGCGATATCGCTCTCCATAATCTCTCTCTCTCTCGCGCGTCTACTGTAAAAGATCGTTATCCCCAATGAACTAGTTCTCAACTCGTTTGCTGAATCTACAGCATCTCCGCAATCAGCGGCCTCAAACGAAGCTGGGCGTAAATAATTATCCCATCGAGTGAAGCCGAGCGCCGCTGACCCGCGCTAACACCGCGTCCCGCTCCGGTCCAGCCGCCCCCGAGGCGAACGTCTCCTGCCTAATTATCCCCCAAAGCACACAATCACTCGGCAATCAAAGTGCATTAAGGGTGCGTTTGTTAATCGCACGCACAAGTGGAGTAAGTTAACGGAGCGCTAGTGAGGCTAATTTAGCGAGCGTCTGAGTGTTCCTTCACACCCGCTCTATAACGAGATGTTAATTCTGAACAAACGCTGGGAATGAGCGCCGCTTCAGCACGACATAACTTTTATTTTTTTCTTAATCAAGGTTTAATAAGTTCACTTAAATCTCATCACATGACTTATTAGTGTTATTGCGTTTTATTTATTCTTTTAAACACCATTTTGCTCACTTTTATTTTAACTTAAACTTTATTCCTTTAACTTAACTCCCTTTTACATCTAACTTAATATCATTTTTCTTTCACATCGTTTAACTTTGTTTTAAATTTAAACTTTATTTAAATTCAAAAATTTAAATTCTTATTTGTCACATCCAGTCATAAACAGTATAATATGAAGTGAAATGCTTTAGGACCGTCTGGCATCTAAAAATAAAAAAAAAGAATATATTCAAATAAAGAATATAAAATTTGAACTAGGAATATAGTAATATACAGATATAGAAAATATATAAATAAAGAAACTTTAAGCTGTAAAATTGACACTATGTACAAGTACATATTTATCCTTCCTTCATTTTACTTCATTTTCTTTCTATTTGTTTTATAAAATGTTATAATACTTTTTTTCACTGTATTTTACCCGACTTAATTATACTTATTCTTTAACTTATTTTTAGTTTTTTCTTTTTAGGCCTTTTATTTATTTTTTTTTTACATTTTCTTTGTTTTCGGACTTTACATTTCTTGTACTGCACAAATAAAAGCAGAACTCGAGCTCGCTTCAGATAAACTTATCGCTCAGTCAAAAACCAATTAGTCTTTCTCCCAGACACAAATTACGTGCATCAACACTGAGAGTGAGATGGTAACGCTAGCTAGCGTGTCTGTGCGACGGGTGTGACATGAGCGTGTTCCGCTAATCAGAGAGGCGTATCTCCCCGAAGGCGGTCGAGCGCGCCCTGCTTCAGATCCTCGCTGCTCGGCGACGCTCATTTGCTCGTGTTCGGCTGTTTAAGTCATCGTTTATGTGTTTCAACAAGTTCCTCAGGACTCCTGATTTGTGATCGCTCGATTTGCAGCACGAGCCAGCGACACTAGCGGAGTCAAACGCACGCTTTGACCTTTGTGATTTTCTCGGGCCAAAAGGGAAACTTTAAGTCGGGAATAGCAGTTTAAATTATTCCACCTTGACATTTGAGGCCAGCGGCTGATTTAGCATTCGGGACCCGGACAAGGCATGAAATGTCACCTTTTTATTTACTTGTGGGACTTCGGCAATTAAACTTGACTTCAAGGCGACGAGCGGCCTGCGCCTTCGCTCCGTGCCACTGAATAGAAACTGTCCGTCTCATTTCAGTGACATTTCCAACGGCGCTGATTGCCGACCCCTGAAGATGACCTTTCTGCCAGTCAGTTTAGTTCTCTCGCTCTCTCTCTCTCTCTCTCTCTCATGGCAAATCTCTGATTGACCCTTAAAAACAAACTGTCATGTCGTTTAACAAACTGTCCATGCGACCGCTTAATAAATCAGGCTCAGCCTTACCTGGAGTCTAAATAATACAACAGTTATCTAAGTCTAATCATTACTGAATGGCAGCACGGTGACTTAGTGGTTAGCATCGTTGCTTTACACCTCCAGGGTCCGGGTTCGATTCCAGGCCAGGTTCTGCTCTCGTCTCTGTGTGCATGGAGTTTGCATGTTCTCCCCCCGTGCTTGGTGGGTTTCCTCCCACAGTCCAAAGACATGCAGGTTAGGCTAATTAGGCCTGTCCAGGGTGTAATACCCCCTCGTACCCTTGGATAGGCTCCATGACCCCTGTGACCCTGTATACTGGATTAAGGGGTATAGACGATGATGACAAATTATTCCTGAAAGTTTTTAGCAGTTTGGGAAATGGACTTGAATCTGTATATTCTTTTTACTCACCTTTATTTTAACTTCTCCAATCCATCAACACACTCGTGTCTATCTGTAGCACGGCTATGTCTGCATAGCTACCACATGAATGTCCCACTGGACAAAACGGGTTTGCACAACCCACCTACAAAAGTCCCAAAGAACCGATACGACCCCCCCTGAGGAAACATTGACATTGCTAACAAGGTTTTTTTTCCCCCCAATTTTCTCCCTAATTTAGTCGTGTCCCATTCCTCCCCGTCACTAGGGGGCTCCACATTAAGGCTACTACTACCACTCAGCCGGGAGGGCCGAAGACTATCACGTGTTTCCTCCGAACCACATGACGCCAGCTGACCGCATCTTTTTGAACTGCTCGCTCGCGCTCCGTTGGGGGCGGAGTCACACACTCGGAGGACGGCGCTATCCGCTTCTTCCGCTTGCGTGAGCTCACAGACGCCCCTGATTGGCTGTAGAGCCGTGATTAATGTGGGAGGAGCACTAAGTACACTTTTCCCTAGGCTTACCGATGAGCTCAACCAGAACCGGTTTGGGATCCAATTCAGTAATGTGAGACCGGCACACAATAATATCAGGCTGATAAAGAAAGGAAATGGGTGCCAATACATGTGCATCAAGGTACCTTTTTTTTTTTTTTTTTTCCCACCTAGAGTTTTACTGTAATATTTAATTAAAATCAGAAATGTTAAATTGTTAATCAGATTCTGCTGTGTGAAAACAAATGTGTTTAATGTGTGTGTGTGTGTGTGTGAGAGAGAGAGAGTTGCTAAATAATGAATGTATTGATCTCTAAGGTCTGACAGAGAGCACGCTCGCTCTGTGCGAATCTGCTGTAATTTGTTTGACTCGAGGGGAGAAATATCAAAAATTTACACCTCAGCTCAAAGAAACGTCCCAGCGGAGGATCCGCAAACCTCCAGAGCGCGCGCGAACTCCAGCTAGCTCTAGCTTGTGCGCTCCAGCAGGGTTTCTGAGCCGCGCCGCGTTTGATGCTAACACCGATCTGGTGCGGCTTTGGTTGGTTTGGTTTCATTTCTCCACCGAGTCGCCTGATTAATAACATTTACGAGGCAGCGTGAGCGCGCTTCATCCCCGGGCTTTATTTACGACCCGCGCCGCGTCCCATTACTTATAGACGAACACGCGTCCTCGCCTAGAACTGCGTTTCATCAAAGCTTATCGCAGCAGAGAGCATTTGTTTTTTCTTCATTTTTTTTTCAACCTTTTTTTTTTATATTGTTGTTGTTATTTGTTTGTGTTCGATGGTGCCGGGCGTCTCTGCACTTTACATCTCAAACGGAGCAGGATGAAGAATGTTTGCTCTGCTTTATGGTCCCGCGAGAGACGCTAACCTAGCTGTGCTTCAGAATATAAAGTAAACAGCACAACACATATAGAATACACACACACACACACACACACACACACACACATGCACACACACACACCGGTAGGTTGAAATAAATTACATTTGAAGATGATGAACTTTTGTATCTTCATCCACTTGGATGAATTTTACGGTTAACATTTTTACTACTGTTCGACTGTTTAGATTTATTTATCCAGCGTGTGGTGAAATGATTTACTCTTTGGATTGTTCGACTTTTGACTTGACGCTTAATTTGGATTTTTTAAAATAAAAACTTGGAATTTAACTCAACTTTTTTTGGATTTTAATTCAACTTGATTTGATTCGTTATCCGACTTGATTTGTAAAAGTTGTTTGAATTTTTAAATCGAATTCCAACTCGACTCAGTCTGACGTTAGACTTTTGACTTTTTTTTGTTGACTTTATTAGGACTCCTGTTTTGTTTTTATTTTTTATTTGACGTTTAATGCTGTTTATTTTGGACTTTTCACTGGGTTTTGATGCCTTTTTGACTAGACTTTGGACTCGACTTGGACTTTAGCCCTGTCCTTTTCTTTTCACAAACCTTTTTTAAATTGACTTCTGACTCAACATTTTTTTTTTATCTCTACTTTTGACTTGACCATTTGTTTTTTATTTTGATCTTTTTTGACTCATCTTTTAATTAAAATTTGATTTTAATTTACAACTTTGGTTGTAAAGTCGTATGTTTGACTTGGGCTTTGATTTGTTGAAAGGTTTTGACTCTGCATGTGATTTGTGTTTATACTTTTGACTTAAAATTTGATTTGACTCGTGACTTTTTTATTTTAAATTTTTGACTCTACTTGATTTTTCATAGTTGCAATCCAAACATATTTGGCTGTGTGTGTGTGTGTGTGTGTGTGTGTGTGTGTGTGTGTGTGTGTGTGGGCGTCTAGTCTCAGGTTTAATGTCTTTTTGTTTAAAAAGTTTGAGGGTTTATATTTTCTCTCTTGTGCGCGCAGCAGACAGACGCAGGCTGCACAGGCCCTGATTATTGTTTGTAGGCTTTTCTTTTGAAAAACTCTTTTTTATCATCGTCAGTGTTTTGATTTAATCAGCAGCGGTTTTGATTGCCTGGAGACCGCGCTGTGTCTTTGGCAGCTTTGTCAAAGCCGCCCTCTGCTACCGAAACCCGGCCTTGTCTTCACATCTCCTGATACATGCTGGTGTTTTCTTCTCTCTGTGCCTGCAGGAACGTCTCTCTGTTTTCTCCAGGAATCCTCGCGGATCCGCCGCTTTGTGTGCTGCAGTGAGGCTGAACTCACCTCGGAACCTGGAAGCTTGAAAGCGTGAATAAAGGATACAAAAGTTCTCGAAAAAAGGAGACAAACAATAGAAAGTGATAGAAAGTCGCTCAGCATGCGGTAAACACTTATTACGGATTTCCTGGGATTTCACAGGTTTCAGAGACGGCAAATTATCGCTGCTCTGCATCTAATCCCCTTACATTGGCAGACTGCTGTTTTATTTATCCGCGTCCTGCATCCGATACGTTATTTTCCCAAATTCCAGGCCTCTGAGTTTCAGATTTGTGAATTTTCTTTGAATAATTCACAAACATCGAGAGGAACGCCTCACATCTCCGCATCTTTTGTTTAAAGGGAATGCCTAATGATCGCCAGCGGGGCCGGGAGTTTCACCCTGAGACCTCTCCACAGCGAGCAGGAGGAGGAGGAGTCCATCATGTCACATTACCCGGCGTGTAGCGTCTCCGTTCCGCTGCGCGAAAGCGTGCGCGTGACTGCTCACCTGCTCTCGCCACAACCCTGAAACGAGTTCACGTCCCCCGCGGTCCGGTCTCATTGCTCGCCAGAGACACGTGCTGGGTTTATATTTCCAGAAAAGATTTCATTTCTGCGTTGAATCACTTACTGCTTTCAGAATCCAGGCGCCGAAAACTTAATGTAACAAAAACGAGCAGATAATTATATTTATTATAGATAATTAATTAAGAAATGAATCGCTCCCCCAATTAAAAACAATGAAAAACAGTCACCACTAGAGCTCTGATGGTGTGTGTGGTATCTGACTCTGTTTCTCCAGCATGTCCTATCATATCCTCTCGATCGGAGTGAGATCTGGAGAATTTGGAGGCGGAGTCAACACCTCAAACTCAAACTCTTTCTCATGTTCCTCAAACGGTTCCTGAACAGCGTGTGCAGCGTGTCAGGGCGCATTATCCCGCTGAAAGCGCTTATTGGTATCAGGGAACAAACACCGTCTCCATGAAGGGGTGTAACTTGGTCTGTGACGGTGTTTAGGTCGGTGGGGCGTGTCGGAGTAACATCCACATAAGGGGCAGGACCTGAGCATCACACTGACTCCGCCTGCTCCCCTTCTTCCCATAGTGCATCCTGGGGCCGTCTCTTCCCCAAGTGAGTGATGCACCTGATGTAAAGAAACCGTGATTCATCTGACCAGGTGACCTTCCTCCAGAGCTGACCAGAGCTCCTCCATTGCTCCATGCTTCACATCTACAGAAGTTTTTGGATGGGACTACACGTCCTAGCCTCCGCTCCACATGGCCCTGTCTCCAGGCCACTGGTTTTCCTTTCCTGAAGCACCTTTGGTCAGTTCTGTCCACTGCAGACTGGAAACATCCAACCAGACCGGGTGTTTTGGAGATTCTCTAACTCGGTAGTCTAGACATAACAATTTAACCCTTGCTAAAATTACTCACGTAGCTGTTGCTTAGCTGTTGTTATATGAACTTCAAGAACTGTTCACTTGCTGCCTGATCCCGTTCGCCCCTGACTGACGCCCCTGTAATCAGATAATCGGTGTTATTCACGTCAGTCTGTCAGTGGGTTTGATGTTACGGCTGATTGGCGTCTGTACGTTTCTGTTTTATTGCGTAGTTTAATGCGACTCAGCAGGCCGTGCATCACGTAATGCATGCGCTAGCTTACACGCGTCCGCCGTCTTTACAGAGTAAATGAACATAAATGTGCGGCGCGCTCCCGCAGCGCTGTGTGATGCACTGAGCTCGTGCCATTTCCAAATTGAATTTCGAGTCTAAATGGGATTTTGTGGAATTTAAGATGCACGAGTGACCGTCTACGATCACTAAACGCAGCGAAAGTCCGAAAAAACGACCATCGGCGGGTCACGAGCTCCATAACATCAGGCGTAATCTGTGCAGCGTGGCTCGCATCAGCTTTCAGGAACATTAATCCTGACGATTTACCGGAACGGGATGGTATCGTCCTCCTCATGCTTCGTACACTGTTCAGTTGGAGGAGGATTGTGGGAAATGTAGAGGGTACGTAAACCTGCGTTTAATGGTAAAGTGCTGCGGATTACTACAGTAGTGATCATGAAAGCAAGAAAATAATTGATCCTAATTATCCAGGGAGGAACGACATCACAAAAGCGTCAGATCACGATTGTTTCTGATACAAAACAAGTATCCTGATTTTCCAAAACAAAACCCTTTCTGGATTCTGATTGGTTGTTCAGAATGTGTTATTAAATTAATAAATCATTGTAATCGCTGATGAACTGCTAAAGGACGAAAATGTCTTTTAGGAAAACAATCAGCACTCAGACTGGTAACAGTGTCATATTGCTTGCTTATGTAATGAGTTTGCGTAATGTTAGCGAGCTTTCCAATTACACAATGAGATATAACCAGTTAGCATGTTTGGACTAGCGTTGATGTTAGCATCAATCCTGAGAAGTTGTTAATAAAGGTACGGCACTAGCTTGGTCACTTGATTCATCTGTAATAACTGTATTGTAATACTTTACTGTACATTAATATTTTGGTGTTGTAAGTTTCTTAAGCATTACCTCAAATAAAAATGCACCAACTTTTAAACCAACGATTACGATTACAAACGTTTAATACGACGCGGTTAGCTAACAACGCCAGGACGCGAGCGCTCGAGCTGCTTTGCTCAGGGTTTCTACACAAGAACACCTGACAGATTTCCCTAAATAAGAAGGAAGTATTTATTATTTATATATTTCTGATTTCTGTCATGGACTCTTTTTTTTTTTTTTTAAATAAAATAAAGTTTATTTTAAGAAAGGAGCTATAACGATATACAGCCAGGACATATTCAGCATCACAAGTTCGCTTCTTTATTTAGTATCATTCAAGTTATTAGGCTAAAATCATTACGAGTTCCTAGACTCTTATAGCCACCAGATTAGCATTGTGCGCTAAATTTGTATCCTACACTAACGTGGCCTGAACCGGCTATGTTCATTGCTGGAGGCAGAATCTCGCAGGAGTTAGGAGGCGTGGCCTAAACTTTCCATGTGCTTTTTCACAATTTCTTTAAACAGTTTATATGATAACAAAATATGTCCAGCTAACTATTTACACATGCAGTTTGCTAGTTTGATACTTACCAGGAAGCTAGAAGCTGCTACTTCTTGTTAGCATTAACATTAGCCTTCAATTGTCAGACTGTTTGTTAATTAAAGTTCTAAAGCATTAGAAAAGACGTTTTTGAAGGATTCACGAGTCGTAACTGTAGCGAGAGTGAAGTGGAAGCTGTGATTAAAGTCGAACGTTAAACCCGCGTCTCAGCTTACGCTAACCTTTTCCACACCGCCTGGTGCAGACTGAGCGTTCGCTCCTCAGGGATTAGATCGTTTCCACACGTCTGAATTCATTCTCTCCAAACGAGGTGAAAACCCACCTGACCTCCTTCACCAGGATTGGCATTTACTTGCTCATGTAAAGCTCTTGGTCTTTACTGGCATTTAAAGAAAGAGAGAGAGAGAGAGACGCTTCCTCTCGTTTATCTTTCCTCTGAGACATCACCTGTGACAACTGATGTGAAGTGACACTGAACACCGGCCGAGCCGTCGCTCTGATCTTTACGCCAAGCGCCGGATTGTTATCGCCCTTTGCTCTCTCTCTCTCTCTCTCTCTCTCTCTCTTCACACTCATCCGCTTGTATTCCTTCTCTTCTTCAGTGTTCCCAGGAGATCACTCCTAGATGCGGATGGAAATGATCATGAGGACGGAATAAACGCTGCATGAAAGTGGATCCAGAACCTGACGATACGACATCCTGCCATCACGACCACGCCCCTTACTTTCCACAATAATCGGCGTTAGTTTACATGTTGCTGTACATCCTGGTAGAGAACTGCCAAACAATTTTGACTCCCAGAGAAAAGTAATATTAGCATAGCTAGCTAGCTAGCTAGCTCAATTTGTATTTAAGTCAATTTTTTATACACGTACATCGACTGACATAAAAAAAACATTAGAGTTTTCATAAATGTAAGTTTCGAGTGGGAATATATATATATCTGTAAAACTCCTAAAATTGTACTAGAATTCTATTGTAAAAAATTTGAGCCGGTACCTAGAGTAGGAGGGGTGGGGTTATTTAAAACTGGCTCCGCCTACCACAGGTTCCACATATTTCCATTTCCATAAGAATACATCGTTATCCCAACACCTATTGCAACATCTACCAACATTTTTGTACATAATGGAGTTTGTACAAAAACTGAAATTTTGTCAATAATTAACATAGGAAAGATTTTTCTATATATATAACTTATATATATATATATATAATTTATTCTTTTTTTTTTTTTTTAAAACATTATAAACACTGTTTCCAAATTGCAAGTCTAAGATGAAACAATATTTTCAGTTACTTCCTTTTTTTTTTTTTTACTAATTCAAGATTAGATCGGAATTATAGTTCAATAATGTCTTTATTCTTTAGGAGGCGTGGCCTCAAAAGGGGTGGAATTATTCTGAACTGAGCATCTGAACCATCTACAGAATTTATAATTAATTTGCTTTAAACAGTGCAACAAAGACGGGGAATTATTTACAAATTCAGGTTTGAAGGTGCGCGAGCAGATCTGCTTCACTGCCTAAAATGTCAGTTTATGACAAACTGGTTCAAGCTTCCTGATCTTTAGTCTAAATTTAGTCCAACCGGTAACAGCTAACAGCTAATCACCTACATTTGGGGGGAAAAAACAATTATTACTTTATACATACAAAGTCATTTTTATTATAGAAGCATGTAAAAAATATATATATATATATATATATATATTTTTTTTTTTTTTAAATCCACGCGTTTAGAGGTTGGTGTAGATGCTAAGCTAACTCTCGCTTTGCTAACTGACTGACACGCTTATTTATTTATTTATTTATTTTCCGTGTTATATGAAAAAGAAGGTACAGTACAAGTCCCTGTGTCACTGATTCTTTTTTTTTCCTTTAACAGCACGTCCCTAGCATGAGTGTTTTCCTCCTCTTACACCACAGTGGTCCGCTAATCCTACACAGTCCTAATAGTCCTAATACAGTCTGTATTTGTTAATGTTCTTTTTTTATTATTCATTCGGAAGTACATTTCAACTAGCAGAACAGAAATCTTTGGCACGGTTGGTTTTTAGATCTCCAGCAGCCTGAAGCTTCCTCGCGGTGATTTTCCTCTTTCTCTCTGAAGACAGTGGAGTGTTCGCCGCTCAGCCGGGGGAGGAACGGCCTCCAGGGTGTAGAGACGCTCGACTCCTGTGAGCGCCGTAACGCTCTCACATCTCTCCGTCATGTCAGAGATGAAATGTGCAGAGATCCAGGCGACGGATCTGAAGGGTTCTGCGAGGCTTTTGATGTTTTTGATGGCGTGTGTGTGTGTGTGTGTGTGTGTGTGTGAGCGCCAGGTGTCAGGTGCACGTAGCGTGGAGGTCGTAACACACAGCGACGTCACTCTTTTCCAAAAGCACAAGATTTCCTGCATCATTCATTTGTTCTTTTCTAACATTAAAATTTAGTTCAGATATTATTTATTATTATTATTATTATTTTAACAAGCATTTAACATTCAATCAGATGTGCATGAAATGAATGCATGTTAATTATATTTAAACATTGTGGTAGTTATTCAATAATATCGCCAAGTACTTGGAGAAGTAAAACTTGGCTCAAGAATCCTGGCATTATGCACCGGAAATGACTTTTGATGAAGCTTAGAACGTTTAATTAGCCAAAGAACGTCTACGTACCTCTAAAGAACCCTGCAAGAACAATTAATTACCTAGGAACTCTAAACACTTTTATAGAAGTGAAGCGCTCTTAATTTACCAAGAAACCTCCAAAAAACATTTTTATGTCAATTCTGAATGTTTCTTTACCCAGTGAACACTTTCGTAAGAGCCAAAAACCTTTAATTATCCAAGAAACATCAAAAGAACACTTTTATGGAAGTTAGGAACCCTTAATTACCCAAAGAACCTTTAAAGAACCTTCTAATGGAAGATAAGAACCTTTAATTATACAGAAAAACTTTAAATAATCATTTGATTGAAGTTAAGAGCCTTTAATTACTGAAAGAACCTTTGAAGAAGCTTTTTTTTATGTAAGTAAGTCAATAACACTTAATTACCAATTAAACATTCAAAGAACACATTTAATGAAGTTAACAACCCTTAATTACCAAAACACAAACATTCAAAAAACACTTTTATGGAAGTTAAGAACCCTTAATTACACAGGGAACCTTTAAAGAACATTTAATTACCCAAGGAACTCCCAAAGAAACCCTTTTGGGATGCGATGAATCTTTAATTATGTAATGTGTTCTTTAATATCCTTAAAGAAAGATCTATTGGGAGATTGGAGAGAGGCACCCTCATGCATCCAATGAACCCTCAAAGATTTTGACCGGAGGAAAAAATAACTCTTTTCTTGAAATTCTAAGTTGTAAAATATTCATGAATAGATATTGAAACATGTTGCAGAGAGATGGAGCGTTGTTAGGAAGGACTTTTTTTTTTTTTTTTACAGTCTGAGAGCCACTTCCTCGTTTCTCCACTCTGACACGTGAGGGCCATTGCCTCATTGCCACATTAGCACGTGTGAGTTTTTAATTGTCACATTAAACATTGAAAAAGCACCACAATCCAATTAATGAGAAGAAAGAAAGTCCGGTTTAATGGCTCTGCTTAATTCGAGTCACATCAGGTCTAAGCGGTGTGTTCAGGAAACGGTGTGTTTAGAAATTCAGCCGCCTTAAACGATGCCGTTGGTGTCAAGCTCCACATATTCACACTCCATCTTTTGTACACCTTTTAACTATTTACAGGAATCCTTTGTTTTGCTTCTTAAGCCTTGAATTCTTCCTGAAACCTTAACAACAATTTATGAAATGTATTTTATTAATATGACATGCATAAAAACTGCCCTAAGTGCCCCAGAAACATCTCTACATCTTATACGAATCTATAAATATGGAACTCATTGGTGGGTTTGCCATACGGACGGCCTCAGTTCGATTTGTACCTGATGCCCAAACCCCAGCCACTGGATGCAGTGCCTGTCCCGAGCCCGGATCAAATGGGAGGAGTGCATGAGGAAGGGCTACCTGTGCCAAGGTTTTGTACGGATTGGATGGTCCGGTGTGGCGACCCCTCGATGGGAGCAGCCAGAAGACCAACACGATATGCAATTTAAGAAAGCTGAACAGCTAGTAGCTCGGGCACTATTTTACACGTTTATTTTCATAGCTAAAATGTGCCTGAATGCAATGTTACCATGGCGACCAAAGAATCGTTTATCACATCAAGGGAGTTAGCTAGCGAGCTACGTCAGCTAGCGTGACTTGGCTAACATCAGCCACGGCTGGAGTTTCCTGGATGACGTCACACACTAAACTTACCAGCATGTGACTTTTATTTGGACTTTATTTGTGAGGTTGAAAAATCTCGATTTAAGTGAATATGATGAGAATGAATCTGTCGTTTGGTATCAGCAAAATATATTTTTTCTTTCCTGTTCACCAGCTGTGTCAAAAGTCGCCGTATTTTACCCCAGTCTCATAACCAGACATGAACAGCACTAATTGGAAAGTGCAGTTTGAATGATTTAGCTCTCTACTCAGGACCTTAATGAGCGATACAGAGATATCCTGTGAATTCACACACTTATGAACACGTGGAGGTTATTAGTTTTTGCGCGGAAAGTGGCACGAGAGCGCCAATTACTGAGGACTAACTGCTGTTTTTGCTACGCGGCTAATTAATCAGAAACCGGTGTCGAATATGCAGCGCGCAAATCAATGAACTCCGTAAGCGCTGAGCGGAGAAGTGCAGTTTTCAACAACGTACGTCTATCTGTATTAAAATATCATCAAACATAGACTTTACACTGTGAGCGGTGCAGTCCGGGTGCGATGTTCAAACTCAGCGACTGTTTCTTTAAGTCTAATACATTTAATACATTTAAGTCTTGGACTTCACATTACATGAATTACTTCTGATTCATTTGTTGTGTTTAGGTTTGAAGAAACAAGTTCATTCATATTTTCTTAAACATTATATAAAAAACTGTCTTTCAATGGAGATAAAAAAAAAAAAACACTAGCTTTTCATTTTTGAAACCACAAAGTATAAATTCCTTCAAAAGGTTTCAGCTGCCACTGGAGACTCCTTCCTTAAAATATACAAAGAAAATATAAACCTATCAGCTATCACCTTTTGAATAAGCTCTTTTTATGGAACTGATACTGTACCAGACCTACTGTACCATCAGAGCAGCTGCTAAAGATAATTAATCAACAACTGACAACCAATCAAAATGCAGGATTCAACCAAATGATTCAATCTAGAACTCAATGCAGTCTGGGGTTGAAAACTTTAATAAAGTCAGTATTTACAGTAAAAACACAAACATCGGTTTATACATCTAACCTCGTTTCTTGAGAATAAAACGTTTAGAGAATTTCATTTAGAATTGACAGTTTGCTGTGTTTATCAATGTTTATCCTCGTGTGAAGTTCCAAGAGATGAAGTCAAGCAGTCTGACCGAATTCAGAACCCTGAAGAATCTGACGCTTTCTCATTTGTAACTCGACGTTACGCACAAAGGTTCATATCAGGTATTAAACCAGTTTTGACTGCTTTCAAGAGCTAAGCCATTAGCACGTTGAAATGAAGTCATTAATAAAACCAGCATGGCGCTAATAACTCGGAACATTTTGCTCCAAAAATATGAACTGAAAACTGTTGGGTTCTTTGATTCGTTATCGTTCTGGGC
>QMIH01000206.1:571032-622768 GCA_003987875.1 Clarias batrachus
CCCCCCCCCCCACCCCAAACTCAAACTCTGCAGGTGGTGAAGGTTAAGAACAGATTGCCGCAAGTCAAGGACAAATTGTCTCAAATGCCTTGGTCAAAGAGTTCGCCAAAGTTCATCCAAGGTACTTAAAATCAATGCTATAGGATAGTCAAGATAAGATATGATAGAATTGATTGTCCCCCTTGGGGAAATTTTTCTTGAGTTTATTTTATTACATTTACACAATAAACACTAGAATTTTTAAGAAACGTAACAATGGATTCTACCTTAGGACGTACAGTTTCTAGCAGTTGATCCCAAGTTGGAATGTTAGGAAATTTCTAGCAGTAGATGCTAAGTTTTAATGCTAAATTTCTAGAAATGCTTCATATGCGTGAATACTACATTTCTACCAATAAATCGTATGTTTGGATGCATAATTTCTAGCAAATCATCATCTGCTAGCTTTGAACACAAGTAACTAAGTTAGGATGCTACTTCCTACAGTACATATACCTTATGTTCGTGCACTAAATTTCTGTCAAACATCTTTTACAAGTTACAACTATACATTGAAATGGACTCTAATTTAGGATGTTACATTTTTCATCAGTGGACCCTGCGACGGACCATAAGATGTTCTCTAAAGTTCTATCAACTGACCCTAAGTTGGAACAGCAGAATGATAGCATAATAATGTCCTCAAGGTCAGAACATGACATTTTCCAGTACTGGACTCTGAACTGGGAAATTTCATTTCTATAATAGACCATAAATTACAAGATATGACGTTACATCATAATTATGTCTATTTTTTTTTTCATTCTATAAGATAGTAATATATTTCTTACATTAATAATAAGCTTACAACAATACATCCTAAACATTTTTAAGACAAATTTAGAACATCAAAGTTCTAGCCATTAACCCTTAATTAGAAGATTAAAAGAATATTAATACAATATACACAAGACCCTTCCATCCATCTAGGACCCTCTGTAGTGCAACTAGGGATGTGGAGGGCAATGGTGACCTTTGGATTTATTTCCACTCCAATTTGAACTTAGAGGGAAATTAAATAAATAAACAAAACATTAAGACATGTAGAAACCGATTTAAGACCAAATGACAGATTAGAACTGTTCCACTATAGCAATGGAGGACAAGTTAAAATGAAGTTTATTACACTGTTATAAACGGTTTACCTGGACAGCCGTATGCAGTAGTTTACCTTAAACCCTTTACTCATCGCACCTTTAACAACTTTTATAGGTATATTGAAACTTTATTGATCCTGAAGGAAATTCTAGGCATCCAATAGCAATGAAGACAGTGTCTAGAAGACAGGTTTGTACATGTGATTGTACCCTGAATATCTTACATACAGTCAGTAGACACAGGGGAGATGTGAGAGGTCCTCGTCCAAAGGACAAGGAAAATACAGTTTAGTACCTTTTTGCTCTCTGAATGAATGGACAGTCAATGAGGAAATGTCCTGACACTGCATACAACGACAACAACAACAACAACAACAACACTTCTGGACATTATGTAATTTATTCTTGCTTAATTATTTCAAACAATACAACGAAAGTGAAGAAGGACAGCGAGACAGACTGCTGCAGAGTATTGTGGTGTGTGTGTGCGTGCGTGCGTGCGTGCGTGCGTGCGTGTGTGTGTGTGTGTGTGTGTGTGTGTGTGTGATTGAAGGAGTTTGTGAAATGGCTCTGCACTCGTGTTCCACACATGTTGAGTTTGTTTTGGAATTATGTAACTCGACACACTGAATCTGTGTCCTGCTGTAATACAGTAGAAAGCCTTAAATACACAGAGCTGCAGAGACTCTCAGCTCCACTCTGCCATCTAGCGGTGAGTAAACTCAGAGAGAGAGAGAGAGAGAGAGAGAGAGAGAGAGAGAGATCAACAGACAGATAGTGACTGTGACCTAAGAATATAATATTAACAACAACAACAATAATAATAATAATAATAATAATAATAATAATGTACATGACTAGTCTTTATAATAAAATAAAAACTGAAAAGAGTTGCAGGTGAGCAGCACCTGTCCTGCCAGGAGGCATGGACCTGAAGTTTGTGGTTTCCTTTCCCTCATTCTGCCTTTCTGCTGAAATCTCTAGGGGCGTGGCTAAACACAGGTTCATCCTTTAGGGTGGAGTTTAAATAATAGTAGTAATAATAATAATAATAGGGCTTTCTTTTGTAAGCACAACATGAGCAAGCTGAGTGTCTGTGAAGGTTTTAACAGTGAAATATTAAAAATATATTATCATACATGTGTGTGTGTGTAAATTTACATGAATAAATTTACATTTACACTCTTATGCAGAGCAGCTTACATTTTTATCTCATTAGATAAAAATGAGCAGTTGAGGGTTAAGGGCACACACACTGTATTTATTCCCATTTTCACACACACACACACACACACACACACACTGTATTTATTCCCATTTTCACACACACACACACACACACACACACACACACACACACACAGAAGAAGGTGAATATGGACTAAAACTCTTATTAAGCACCTTGATGAGCTCATCAGCTTTGTCTTAAAAAAAAACCATAATAATAATAATAATAAGTTTACAGGAATGAGGTCAGAGCCAGAGCCGCTCATTGCACGCGCAGATTATTATTAGATTCCTGCGGACAGCCAATCAGCGCGCTCGGGGGGCGTGGCGTCTCGGCAGGGGGCAGGCTGGAGACAGGCTCTGATTGGCTGCTGCGCCTGTGCCGGTTTGGCCTCGCGCACGGATAAAGCCGCGCGAGCTGTGTCAGTTCGAAAGCACCGAAACACTTCTCTCAGCGTGTGTGTGTGTGTGTGTATATATATATATATATATGTGTGTGTGGCTGTGTGTATGCGCGCAGATGGGAAGCGCAGCACTACTGCAACTACTACTGCACCAACCTGCAGCTGAAAGACACACACGCGCGCGAACATGAACGGAGAGCGGACACGGCGCGAGCCGGAGTGTGTGTCCGCGCACTGAGTGTCGTGCCAACTTCATTATTATTATTTTTATTTTTTATTATTATTCATCACAATTACTACGGATTAAAAAAGGGGGAAAAACAACAACAGCCTTTAAACTTTCGGGACCGCCGGTGAGAGCGGAAGTGGAGCTGCGCGCTGCGGAACTCTCGTACAGGTTCGGGGTGGGATTCGCGCGGTCGCGCACGCCGGGATGGTGCAGAAGTCGAGCGGCGCGGAGAGTCCGGAGCCCGGGCTGATGACGGACGCCGAGCTGTCCGCCGCCTCAGCCGAGAAGCTCGTGGACCCGGGCTGGTGTAAGACCCCCAGCGGACACATCAAGCGGCCCATGAACGCGTTCATGGTGTGGTCGCAGATCGAGCGGCGCAAGATCATGGAGCAGTCTCCCGACATGCACAACGCGGAGATCTCAAAGCGGCTCGGGAAGCGCTGGAAGCTGCTCAAGGACACCGACAAGATCCCGTTCATCCGCGAGGCGGAGCGCCTGCGCCTCAAGCACATGGCGGACTATCCGGACTACAAGTACCGGCCGCGGAAAAAGGCCAAGGCGGCGAGCGGCGGAGGAGGAGGAGGAGGCGGCGGCGGCTCCAAGAGCGGGGAGAAGGCGAGCGCGGCGAGCGGCGCCGTGCTGAAGGCGCACTCCAAAAAGAGCGGAAGCTCCAAACCGGCGGGTCACAGCAAGGCGCACAGGGTGGCGCAGAAATCCGCCGCCGCGGCGCACGAACCGGACCACCACGCGCTCTACAAGTCTAACAAGAAACCCAAAAGAGTTTACGTCTTCGGACCCGGAGCGGCAGGAACCGGAGCGGGAGGAGGAGGAGGAGGAAGCGTTCCAGCGAGCCCGACCCTGAGCAGCTCCGCCGAGTTCGGCGACGCGCAGAGTCTGTACGAGGACTCGCACCGTGCCTTCCGCGCGCCCTCGCCTGCTCCCTCCGCGTCCCACTCCCCTTCATCATCGTCATCGTCATCATCATCGTATTCGTCTTCTTCCTCGTCCTCTTCCTCGTCGGATGAGGAGTTTGAGGACGACATGGCGGAGGTCGGGCGCCGCGCGAGCCCCGGGTTCGACAGCACGTCCCTGGGCAGCCTCGGCTCCTCTTCCGCGTCCTCGTGCTCCCCGGGGCTCGACCGCGACTGGGACTCGAGCTTCGAGTCGTGCGCGGGATCCCACTTCGAGTTCCCTGATTACTGCACGCCCGAGGTGACCGAGATGATCTCACGGGACTGGCTCGAGTCCACCATCTCCAACCTCGTGTTCACCTACTGAACGAACCAGCGGAGCGCGAGCGCGCGCGCGCGCACACACATTCATGCACGCACACACGCGGGGCTGAAACAAGCAACAAACAAACAAACATCGAAAAGAAATTAAGGGCGAATTGTTTCGCGCTGAGACGGGATTCTGCGTGTCAGAAAACAAAACGCGCAAAAATGAAAGAAAAACTGCTTTTAAGTTAAAGAGAGAGAGAGAGAGAGGAAGAAGAAGGGACTGAGGAGGAGGCATGTGCGTTGGTGCATTGAGCTGCATCGTGTTGCATTTGCAGAGTCGCATTGCACTACTGCAAACATCAAAGTTTTGTGCATTGATGAAAAAAATAAACATTTCAAATAAAGAAATAATAATAATAATACATGAGAAGAGGAGCTGCAGAGGCGGAAACACAGAGGGATGTTGTTTTTAGGGCTGGAGCAGGACGGAAAAGGACGTTGAAGTATTTGCATGAAGAGGAGGACAAGGTGAAGCAGGAGAAATGTCCCTGTCCATGTCCATGCGCGCAAACAAACAAACAAACAAACAAACAAGATCATATTGCAAAAAAAAAAAAAAAAAGTCGGAACTGAAAAGAAGAAAAAAAAAACTGTGATTTGATTTGCACGAGAAGCTGTTTTCAGTCATCTTTAGAAACAAAACAAGAAACAAACAAACAAAAAAAAAGGATTCAACCACGTGACTTTTTAACGCTTAAGAGGTACAGAAATAGGCTGTTCGGGTGTTTATCTGTTTGTTTTTGGAGGAGGTGTGGAGAGATGAACGAGACTTTAAGACAACCCTTTATTATTAAAAGAAGGAGAGAGAGAGGGGGGGGGGCGTGGCCTGTCTGTCCTCAGCGTCACGGTTTGTTGTGGAACGGTTCACTAGCAGTAGGTTGGTTTCAGGTGGCTAGGTGGCGCCATGCTGGACTTTTAAAACAAGCAAACAAATAAAAAAAAAATCACCAGCTGTTTTTCATTCTGAACTTCAGGATTCAAACTCAGATCTGTGCTGAAATTCTTTTTTTAAACTAATCAGGACCAAAACTCTCCTGTTTTTATATACTCTTGTCTATCATTGTGTGTTTATTTGTTCAGATGCCATTGTTTTTATAAATATATATATGAGGATGTATTTATATACCAGCCAAGCATTGCATTTTTAAAAAAGGAAAAAAAAAACTTCTTTGTTTGTTTGTTTGTTTTTGTTTTGTTTGTTCACACTCCTTCTCCTAAAAAAGAAGGGCTATTTTTTTCCCGCTTTTTTATTATTTCTTTTTATATTTAAATGTAGACTTTTTTGGAGAGAAAAGAGAGCGTTTGATTATTTTCTCAGTGTATTTTTGTACAAATCTATATTTAAAAAAAAGAAAAGAAGAAAAAAAAACAAAAAGAAAAAAGGGGGCGTGGCGATTCGTTGATGATTTGTGTACCAGCTTTTTCTCCAGCTTTTTTTCCCCTCTCTGAATATATTTTTTATTCTAGGTGGGTGGCTTAAAGCAAAATTTGACCTCCTATCTGTGTTTACAGCTCCAGTCTCTCTTTCACACACGCAAAATTTTTCAACATGAAACCCTGCTTTAAAGGGACATCACAGATCTGCTCTTACTCAGTCAGTTATTGTAGCTTTAATCGATCATTTTTTATAGCATTTTGCAAAAAAACAAAACAAATTTTTTTGTTTTCTTTTTTAAGAATATCGAACGGGAAAAAAAAATGAAATCATGGTGTTTGGATATTTAATCTGTCTTTTTCTACTCGTATAGCTCATCGTTTTTTGTATTTTACGGCATGGTGGATAGACTTTTGTATCACAGATTCAGGTTTCTATAATAGCTGTTGTGTTCTGAAAAAAATTAGGAAAAATCGTGAATTTGTACAGTCGACTGTATTATTATTATTATTATTATTATAAGCAAAAAAAGAGATTGTGTGTGTTTTATGTATGTTGTTGCGCTATAAACATGTCATGGCACTAGAACAGCTATCGTTTTCGCTTAGCCTACTTCCTTTACGGATTGTTGTCGAGGAGTTTTATGTATAAATATAGTATATACACAGTTGGATTATATTAAACTTTATGTTCTGTGCAATATGCTGTGTAGAGAAAAAAAAAAGAAAGAAAAAGAAAAGAAATCTTTGTTTTGCATCCCAATCATGCCATAATGCATTTCGGATTTGGGGGGTGAGGGGGCGGGGTGAGGGGGGATAAAGGGGCGGGGCTTCATGCCAGCTCATGTGTCAAGTCACTGCCTGTCAGATTGTTAATATACACATGTACAGATTTTTTGTTTTTGTTTTGTTTTTTTTTTGTTGTTTTTTTCAGGAAGGAAATAAAGTCAGCTGGAACTGAACCTTAACATGCCCTCATGACTGGTTTTTCTTCTTCTTTCTCTGTTTGATTGCATAAATATTAATGATGACGTCTTTAAGGGAACCTGAGGATACATGATGGAATATAGAACCAGTTAGCAGAAGATGATAAAACCAGTAGCATATAAACAAAAGTAAAATAATAGAAGTGTTCAAGGATGAAAGTCATTTTTTTTAAAAAGTCAGTTTTTATATAATAAATAACTTGGTTAATAATTTATATATATATGTGTGTGTGTGTGTGTGTGTGTGTGTGAACTCAGTTAACCTACATAAACAAATAAATAAACCATTAGGCTGGGTCACTAGGTCACTAGGCTAGCTTACCAAGTCTGTGTCATAAAACATTCAGCTTTAGTCTGGATTTTAGATACCACATCAGAAAAATATAAAATAAAAAAATAATCAATTGATGTATGTTGTTGAGTTATAAACATGTCATTGCACATACCAGCTATCGTTTCACTTCCTTTTAGGGAATGTTGTTGGGGTTTTATGTATGTATGTATGTATGTATGTATGTATGTATGTATGTAGTATATACACAGATGGACTATATTCAACTTTATATTCAGTGCAAATCAGCTAACTGGTTTCAAACCTGGTCGAGCGCTAATACACCCCCAGCCTGCTTAAACATGACTGATTGTAGTATCCCTACTGCAAACTACTGCTTACACAAGTTATGTAATTAACAACAGTATCAATGTGTTACCTAATACTACTAGATCGATAGTAACAAGCTAAGAATCCAAAATGATTCACTGAGCTCGTACAAAACCTCTACTGTACCAAGAGCTAACGGTTGGGCTCAGTTACTCACTCAGTCAATTCACTCATCATCTATACCCCTTAATCCTGTATTCAGGGTCACGGGGGCCTGGAGCCGGTCCCAGGAGACTTAGAGCATGAGGTGGGGTGCCAATTCAGTTGAACTCAATTCAATTCCAAAAACTTTATTTATCCCCAGGGGGCAACTTAAGGCATGCAGAGTAGTAAAACAAAAAGATCAGTGTAAAAAAAAAAAAACTAAATAAACTACAACTAACTATAGTAATTATAGTACAGAATCATTATTAATTAAGTAATTAGGAAGCCCTCATGTGCTCAGTTAGCTCATCTTTAGTCGTCGTTTAAAGGCTGCCAAAGACTGAAGACAGATGAATGACAGATGATTGTGCCGAGTTACCCCAAGACTGCGGGCGGTGGCTGAAGGAGTGATCTGATTGTCGTTCAGGGAGATCACAAGGACTTAACGTACTTAACCATGATCGCTGGTATATCCTGCTAGCTTGATAAAGCATAATTATAATATAAACAGGTTTATAGGTTAGGTTTTACTTTAATACTTGATACAACTTGCATGTAATGATATTGCATTAAACCCACTGACAGGAGAAGTGAATAAGATTACCTGGTAAAAGTGGTACCTGTCAACGTGTGGGATCGATTAGGCAGCGAGTGATCAAGCTGTTCTCAAAGTTGATGTGCTCGAAGCAGGAAAAATGGGCAAATGTACGGATTTAAGCGACTTTAAGTGACCTGGTGTCTCCGTGACTGCTGCTTTTATGGGATGTTCTCCGTCTGCTGTGGTCAGGACCTACGGAAATTGCTCAAAGGAAGGACATGTGAACAACCGGAGACTCAACCCAAGTCTCAGCGATGTGCATGAGGACTGGCCCGTGTAGTCCGATCCAATATAAGAGCTACTGTAGCAGAAACTGAGTGAGTTTTGACTCTGATAGAAAGGAGTCAGAACACACAGTGTACTCCAAACCCCCACCAGAAGACTCTACAATGAGCATGTGAGCATCAGAACTGGACCATAGATCAATGGAAGAAGGTGGCCTGGTCTGATGGATCATGTTTTCTTTTCCATCATGTGGATGGCTGTGTGTGGCCTTAGGAAGAGATTGTGTCTGGGGAAGAGATCGCGCCAGGATGCTCTATGTGAAGAGTAGGCAGTGTGATGCTCAGGGCCATGTTCTGCTGGGATGTCTTGCCCTTCGTGTGCATGTTACTCTGACACGTCCCACCTGCCTAAACACCAGAGTTAAACCCTTCATGGAGATTGTGTTCCCTGACAGCAGTGGTCTCTTTCAGCAGAATAATGCGCCCTGAGCTAATGCGCCTTGTTCAGGAACAGTCTGAGGAACCTGACAAGGATCTTGAGGTTCTGCTTCCAAATTCTCCAGATCTCAATCCGATCAAGAGCTGTATGTGTGAGATGTTCTGAAAAAAAAACAAAAAAAACAAGTCAGATCCATGGAGGCTCCACCTCATAACTTACTGCTACTGACGGTTTGGGGTGTGAGCACACACACCTGCAGATCACTACTAGAGTCCAGGTCTCGATGGGTCAGGGCTGTTTTAGTAGCCAAGGAGGAGCTACTTAATGTTGAGGAAATGCCTTTAATGTTATTTATAACTGGTGTAGCTACTGCGGCACCGCTTTGGGGTTTTAGCATTATCTAGCTGCCGAAGCTTAGTCCACTAACTATAACACGTTCAGGGAGAAAAAGAACTTTGAATGTATTGTATATGCATTTTTACATGTATATATATAGTAATTATAAAATATTAAAATGCATGATGTGCCATTCTTTTTGCTAAATAACATTAAGGATATCATATATTTTTATAAAAGCGATTGCCACTTGGGGGCTTATTCTTATTCAACTCAAGAGAATATGTTTGATTATAAACCCATAATTAAACCGAAAGTGTTAGTGCAGTTGTGTTGTCACATTGTCTGTGGTTTGTTGCATTGTTACTATGAACAATTTCACAACACCTTTTAATAATTCTAATCTCCATAAAGTCCTCATTCCCAGTTTTGGATTTCTCTGAATTAGTCATTTTGAGTTTTTGGAGCGGTAACCTTTTTTTTTTTTTTTTTGCTGCTGAGTGTGTCGATTCATCCTTATATTAATGGGTATTGTGATGCGTTGGAAATAACTCCTAGCGTTAGTTACTGCAAACTACTACTCAAAGGCTTCCACATTAAAAATGTAATACAAATAAAACAACAGATTGTAGAAAGGGAGAAGTGTCAGTCAGATAGTGGATGTCGAAAGATGTAACTGTAATGCTCACTGCTCCGTTGAACTAATAATCATTACAGTATTAGTATTATTTCACCTAGTGGTGGCACATGGGAACTGCAACAAACAAGCGCTAACTGAAGTCCGTGGGGGCAGGACTGACGCTGCTCCAAGCTCAACAGTTTCCGACATGATTGTTATGGACAGAGTTGCCACGGTTGATGTTTTTACACCTAATTCGGCTAGTCTAAAAATGCACCATGTTAAATCTAATACATTAATGAATACTGATCTAGGAAGTTGTGAGACGCTTCCCTCCTAAAAGTGTGCCACTCATTTTTTTACTGACATCAATGTGCAGATGATTTCAAAATGTAATTTATTATAGAATGACCTGCCTCGCCTTTATTTTAATCTGGTTATAGTTTAGAATTATGGTGACGTAGCGATTAGCATTGTGTGTAGCCTTGCACCTCCAGGGTGGAGGGTTCGAGTTGCACCTCTGGTCTGTGTGTGGAATTTGCATGTACATGCTACATTTAGGCATTTGGCAGACAGTTCGACTTACAAAAGTGCTTTGAAGTTTTCGTCACTCCGTCATTCCGTTCTCGGTGCTTGGTGGGTTCCGTTCTTCCATGCTTGGTGGGTTTCCTCAAGGTATTCCAGTTTCCTCCCACAGTCCACACACATGCAGAGTGGGATAATAGGAGTTTGCAATTGCCCGTAGGGGTTGAATGAGTGTGTGTGATTATGCCCTGCGATGCCCTGGCATTCCGTCCAGGGTGTGCTCCGCCTTGTGCCTTCAGCCTGTACAGGATACGAATGAGCAAGAGTGAGTTTAGAGTTATATTGCATGCTGTGGGGCATCTGCAAATCAACAAATTTTATTTTCATAAAATATCCCAAGGAACATCTTTGGAAATCTAGAACCCATACCCTAACGTTCAAAGAACCCTTGGTGGAGATGCAAATGGAAATCACGCGGAGACTGTCTAATCTCAGGTCATACAGGTCAATCCTCACTAATCGTTCAGGATTCTATTAGACACTTCTAATGTTCTTAGAACCTGCTGGCATTTTAAGGGTTCTGTCAGGTACAGTGAACTTACATTACATTCATCCGGTACTTCAGTTGTACTCAACATCTACTTTCAAAAATGTAAAGTGTTACCCAGGAAGCGTTATCATTTTTTAAAATCAATATCAACTGCAAACAAATACTTTAGTCCATAAACAGCATTACATTTTGTAGCACCATGGCTCTAAGGACATGTTTGCAGGTCATTTTTTTTCACTGGAAATCTTCTTTTCTTCATTCTTTGAGAATGCTGCAATTCTATAAGCTACTGTGAAAGATAAATAATAATAATAATAATAATAATCATCATCATCATCATAATAAATAATATTCAAATAATAATAACATAAAAACCTTTAAAGATACTTTTTTACTAGTGTTCCATCACTGAGCACTTCTGGGAACTCTTTGCTTTAATTTCGACATGCAAAGCAAACATTCCACTTCATGGCCTCTTTAAACCTTTACTAGTTTTGAGCAGACCCCTCCAGACCAGAACTGTTCAAAATGGGGAAATGAGATGGAACTCTAGGTGACTTAGGGCACAAGGCGGGGTACAGCCTGGAGACGGGGTGCCAATCAATTGCAAGGCACACAGATATACACACTCGTTCACACACTACAGGTAATTTGTGTGTATTGTGTGTAATTTGTGTCAGATTAGGCAATGTAGCCTAATCTGTAGGAGGAAACCAGAATCATGAAGAGAAACCCACCAAGCATGGGGAGAACACGCAGACTCCATGCACACAGACCCGAGGCAGGAATTGAACCTGAAACCGGAGGTCCAAGGCGACAGTGCTAACCACTTAGCCACTCTGCTGCCTTATCGGAACCACACTATGACATGAACAAAAGTATTTGTCCAAACCTGCAATGGTATTGTATCTAAATGCATATACTTCAGTATGGAGCCGTCTCCCCCCCCCACACACACTTTTTTTTCGCTTCCTGCTGTAGAGCATTTCTGTACAGCGTTTATGAGGTCAGGCACTGATGTTGGACAAGAAGGTCCGGCTCGCAATATCTCCGTTCCAGTTTGTCCCAAAGGTGCTGGATGGGGTTGAGATCAGGGCTCTGTGTTCGGGCCGCTCGAGTTCTTCCACACCGAACTCATCAAACTGTGTGTTTATAGTCGTTGCTTTGTGAACTAGGGCGGAGTCACGTTGGAATGCAAAAGAGCCTTCACCAAACTGTTGCTACAAAGGCATTAAGATTGTCCTTCACTGGGGATAAGGGGCCTGAATAATTCAATAAATAATACTTAACAATAAATCCATAATTGACAGGTTTGGCCAAATACTATGTAGTTCATGATTTGAACATTCTTTACTTTTTTTTCTACTGAATTAAATAATTATAATAATATTTTCCACACACACTCTCTCAGCACTTTAGGAAGGACATTTTAGAGGGAACATACAACTTCAGAGCAACATCAGTTACATTCGCGCAGGACACAAAACATCCTCTGAAGTTGTGATGCGCCCGAACAGAGCCGGTGTGTGTGTGTGTGTGTGTGTGTGTGCACATCAGCGACCAGCAACGTTCTCATGAAATATTTTAATCCCAGTTATGTGTTCTGTTCTGCGCGCGTGTGAGGGGCGGGACTCTCGCGCTCAAAGGAAGAAGGCGCGATCTTTTCTTTTCTATCCCACGTGCACACACACACACACATGCGCGCTCAGAGAGAAACAAAGGGACCCATCAGCACAGACACACACACACGCACACACACAACTTTCTTGTTGTTGTTGTTTATCCTGCGGATGCGGAGTGCGCGAGCTCCGGACAGGTGAGCGGTTATTTCTGTTCTTTTTCGCGCGTGCACGCACTTTCCCTTCGAAGCGGTTGGAAACATTTTTAAGACAAATCAAAGGGAAAAGTTTTTTTTTTTTTTTAAGGAGAAAAACACATTGATTTATCAGACAGAGAAAACAAGTGTCCTACCATCGATTGTCCTGTTTTTTTGGGCGCGCGCTCGGGCACTCCCATTCCGTTTGCTTTACAGGATAAAACACGAGAGACGCCGCGCGCGCGCGCGCTCGTGTGCATACTTTGTGTGCGTCCAGGTCATCAAACGGGATTTTATTTGACTTGTTTACTTGTTTGTTGACTCACTTGTGTGTTGGCGCGGGAATGCGGTGATGTGCACGCGCCGGGTTTGTTCTGTTGCATTAAAACTTCAAAAGGATGTTTTGTGTCCTGCGCGAGGGGAACTGATGTTGCTTTGAAGTTGTGCCGCAAAAAAAAAAAAAGTTTTTTTAATTTTTTTTATTTTTTTTCTCGAAATGAAGGTGATAATGCGGGAGATTTCACTCGAGCTGAGGTGCAGCGCAGCAGCAGCACGAGACACAACGCCGAAACAAAATAGTTCTCTTTATTTATTCATTTATTTATTTCGATTGTAACAATGATCAAAGTGACTATATGGACGCTTTCAAACGCGCGCGCGCACAAAGTTTTTAAGCGCCACTTTGACTCGATTTGCATAAAACAATTCCACAAAGAAACGTCCGAATGAGCAACAGGTACAACACAGCCCCAATGCTTTGTTTCCTCTTTTCCTTTTTTCCTTTGTTCTGCATCGACCACACACACACACACACACACACACACACTGCTGTAATGCACTTTACATCATCACTAACACACCACGTTATTATATTTTGTGTGCAAATTTCACAACATTTTATAAACGAATTGTTTGTGTGTGTGTGTGTGTTTTTTTCTTCTTAATGAAATATAAAGGAAGCTTGAGTGTGAGATGTGTGCAAGTGCACTTGTGAGAAGTTGTGTAGTAATGCAGTCATGTTCAAATACGTTGATTAAAGAAATCAACAAACAAACTGAATGAAGAAACAAAAATGATGAAGTTAAAGTGACACCTCAAGTGACGCGCGCTTTTGTACAGTCTGTTCTTTTCAGAGATGGAAATTCCTCGAACTAAACTGCGAGTCTTGCTAACTTTCCTTTGTTTTGTGCTGGCTGGCCACGCACACGCGCACACACACACACACACACACACACACACACACACACACACACACACACACAGAGAGGTCTAACACGCTTCACATTTATGTCATAAAAACAACTTTAAGCTGAAATAACTTTATTCATCTGCGGTGTCTTTCGATCTGTTTCTTCTCAGAGAACCTCTCCAAGTATCTACTGTTCCAGCCTTGTCTTGGTGTGTGTGGAGGTCAGACATACAACATCTACACATCTACACTCACATCTACTACTACAGCACTTTACATCATCACTAACACACCATGCTGTCACATTTCACACCTTTTTATACATAATTGTGTGTGTGTGCATGTGTGTGTGTGTGTGTGTGTGTGTGTGTGTGTTTTCTGGATAAATAATTAAGGGAAGTTGAGTGTGAGATGAGTGTGAGTGCAATGAACGTCAGAAGTTGTGCAGTAATGCAGTTATGTTTAAGAAAAAAATTAACAAACAAACAAAAAGGATCAAGTTGAACTGACTCTTTAGGTGATGATGATGATGATGAAGATGATGATGATGTGTAAGCGTGCACTTTTGTACATTTTGTTCTTTTTAATGATGGAAATTCCTCAAACTAAACTGCAAGTCTTTGCAACTTTCCTTTGCTTTGTGCTGGCCACACACACACACACACACACACACACACACATGTGGAGGTCTAACACACTTCATATTTACACTATAATAACAACTTTACGCTGTAAACATATTTAACTTTGTTCATCTGCGGTGTCGAGTTTACTGAAACCACACACTCTTGTATATCTACCTTTATAAGACATCTACCTTCCCAACGTCCAAAGTAGCCCTACGGTGTGTCTGGAGATCACAGGAAGCCAGAACGAGCTGCACATCTCCATCAGACAACACACGTCCTGTGAGGAGACACTAATACGGGTTCTTGTTAATACTTAGGAACCATTTTCCAACTTTTTGGAAACAGGTGTTAGGAATTTCATCAGATAGAAGACTACATTTTTTTTTTCAGAGATGGTTCTATTTACAGACCTATATATAAAAAAAATAAAATAAATAAAAGTAATAATAATAACAATAATACAAACAAAGACCTTACAGGAACCGTCTTTAATGGAAGGTCCTGTCTGGTACTCCCTCAGTGCTTGGGGTCTGTTTGGAGATTTATCTCCTGAGCATCATTTTCTAGAGACTACATGGGTTCCTCAGTTCATCATCACAAGTCCCATATTACATGTCAGGTTAAGACATGGTCCAAGTAAATGGAGTTACGTGCGAAATGAAGGTTCCACTTAGAACCCCAGAAAGTTTGTTTAAACGTTCTCAGTACTAATAAGGTAAGAAAAAAATCCAAAGAACGTTGAGGAACTCTTTGTATTCCTCTTGGAGAGCAGGTCAGGTCAGGTCAGGTCTCTTTAAGAGTGTAGAACTGTTAACCATCCAAACAGCACCTAATCCGATGTGTCTGGAGTTACGGAAAGATTTTAACTTTGAGTTCACACGAAAAATACACAGTTTCAAAAGGAACTGACAATGCTTTAAGAATGTTTTTAGGGTTCTGTCTATGACAAAATCCTTTGTTGTGCTTCTAGAACCATAGACAAGAGGGTTGTGCCCTCTCCAAAACCGTTCCCTTTAGATATATAGACACATTAAGAACGATCTAAAGATGGTTTCAGGACACATTTTATTTCACTGAAGACTCAGTCTGTCACATCTACACTTATACACAAATGTATTATCTATAAATGTACTGTATATCTCGGATATCTAGCATCTGCCATGGCTCAAAATGAGGGTTCTTTAGAGAACCATTAAGGTTGAAGACACTGGGCTTCATTGTTTTATTGTCCCGCACTGGAGACTCATTCCATACACGTGGTTTAAAGGAGCCGTTACTATGGAAACAAAACCGCATTAGAACGATAAGAATCCGGAGTTCTACACGTCGTGCATGTGAATAAAAGGGGCGTGCCCAGTGGCCATGGTGGTGAAGTGGGCGTGGCCCTGTTTTAAACAGGAGTGTTGATTATCGTTGCTGCAGGTAATAACGTTGAACGTGTGCATCTCTTTCAGATCTGTGGATTTCTTTATGAGAAGACTCTCTTTCACGGCTGCGCTCAACTTTTAGGATTTTGGATTATGCTGATTCGGGAACGTTTTACGGATTTCTCGGATTACCCACAATTCTTTCTTTCGATGCTGGATTATTACATGCCATGGGATTATTGCGCCATGTCTGAAGGGACGGCAGTGTGGAGCTTATCGTGAGTACCGAGCTGCCGGCTTTATTTCCAAGTTTAATTTGTTGACTTGTGATGTTTGAGAAGACGGATCAAACTTACATTGGCCTTAAAAAAAAATGATGAAATTACATATAGATTCATTAATCCCGGGTTCAAATGAATAAATAATTTATTTATTATTATTACTTTTAATGAGCTTCATCTGTCTCTGTTCAACTTCCATTGAAGTTGTGTGTAGATATTATTCTATTCCAAACAGTACAAAAAATAGTTTACTTGATCATTTTCGATGTATTAAATAACTGAGCTCTTTAATTAAACATTTGTATTTAGCCACGCCCACAAAACTCACGGAGCGTGAACAGAATGATCCTAACATCAGCGCGCGCTAAATCGTCCAGTAATGCAGCGTCTCAGCTACCGTAGATACACACTAGCTCCTCCTCCTTTTGTAGGGAGCCATTACTTTTGTCCTGTTCTAGTCCTTTCATTCATGGATTTGGTTTGAATTGATTTCTGTTAGCAGCTAATTTTACTCAGAAGGTACTAATGTGTAATCTAAAGTGTAATCTGAACATAAAACCGCAGAAACTCATTTTGCGGTTTTGCGCTTCGTAGCCACACAGTGAGGTTTATAAACTCAAACACAAACTCTGGAGTATAGCGTAGCATAGCGTAGCGTAGCGTAGCGTAGGACGTGGGTTTCTCCATTTTGTTAAGTGAAATTCGTTGCTACAGAAAGTGACTCTTCCTTTCTCACGTTTTTATTTTTGAAATTAAAGTAAAATTTAATGAATGCAGAAACTAACACAAAAACTCAACACTATAGATTTAACTTCTTAAAATTTTTCCCAAGAACAAGCCTGTTCTCCTGAATTAGTTTCATTGTCTGTTTTGCGTTTAAAATTTGAATTTTATTCCAAAACCTATTATTTTTCATTTTTATTTGTTATATTTTGTTTATGTATATATGTGAAGCAAAAAGGTTTTTTTAGAACGTTTTTTTTAAATTTTTATTTATTTCACATATTTCTTAGTAAACAAAAAATGCCTGAATATTATAATTAATACTGGATATCAATAATAAAGCTGCTATGGGACTGATTTAAATATAAAATATTACTAAATGTGGATTATTTGTGGATGTATCTTTCGGATTATCAGGTGCTCCGCCAGCATTTTCTTAATATTATTAAGAGTATTATTTATCTGTGCGCACGCATTATACATTTTCATGGGGTGTACAAACTTCTGCACACCGTAGTGGTGTTGTATGTTCTGGCTCTTTATAACTGGGTTTCTGAGAGAATGTGTCGCTGCAGACGTCTGAGGACAAAGCACACTTGGTGAAGTTGCATCGCGCTCTAGAAAGGCTCGCCATGATGTCATCAGGAGCCAATGAAATGCGATTAGGGAGGGGTGGGGTGGGGTGGGGGGGTAAGGAGTGCAGGGGGGGGTGCGACAAACAATCACCCGCCCACCCACAGACCCACAGACCCCTCCTGTACACTCACGTGTTTTTATCAAGCTGGAAGCCGAAGTGAGCGAGCCAAGAGATGACGAAACCCGTTAGTGTGCGGATGTGGAGAGACGAAAATCCTGCAAATGTCAGAGTGTCTTTAATGGAAGTTTATAAAAAAATAAAATAAAAAAATAAAACAAAAGAAAAGATGAAAAACTTCAGAATAAACATTATTCATAAAACAGTTTATACGTACAGTGAGGGATGATTCGAGGCAGTGTGTTAGTTTTATTCAGCACATTTCACACATTTCTTTGTGACTGCAAAAGTATTGGCGCCCCACAAAATCCAGGTCGGTCTTCCCGAGTCTCCTTCATGTGCGTTACATCGACGTTGGAGATGCTCGTAGATGATCTTGGACGCCGCGTCCTCCGTCCACAACATTTTGATTTTGTTCACATTTAAATGCACAATTTTTTAAATGCTCGCTATCAACATATACATCTGGAACCTTCTGGCAGAGGCAACCAGAAAGCTGTGTTCCGGTCACGTCTGGAGCAGAGCCGGGAGATACGATGCTAATCGAG
Source organism: Clarias batrachus (assembly GCA_003987875.1). NCBI lineage: Eukaryota > Metazoa > Chordata > Actinopteri > Siluriformes > Clariidae > Clarias > Clarias batrachus. The sequence continues at coordinate 589,072 of QMIH01000206.1, forward strand.
ACGAAACATCAAAACATTCTGAAACATTTAGAATTCCTGAACCGAACATGGCTGGTTGTCTCCATGGTGATGGACATGGAAGCAGTGTCCCCGTCCAGTGCAAGCAAGCCTGGATCCCATCTGGCAACAAAGAGCGATTTTATAAGAGCAGGTCACTTTCATTTTCTTAAACTGTTTGTATTTATTTCACATATAAATTTATAGGTGCCAAATGGTTGAGTGAAGATTATATTATTTAAAGAAGACTCTAGAAAATTTTAACAATAAATTGTATTCGTTGCATGTCTTCCCTTAAACTTTATTAATGGACAATATCAAACCTCAACCCACTGTAAACATCATGTGATATGAAGCTCCGCCCACTTAGCTTTTACATCAACCGCATGTGAACACCAAGAAGACAAGACAAGGCTTTATTTCCACAAAATTTTTGTCTTTAATTTATTCTGAACTTAAAATCTCAGGTTCTTGGTGCTTTTGTGAATTTTTTTTTAACTTAAATTAGTGATTCAAATTAAATTACCCCAATTAAATGGGGAATTTCTTAATTTCTTAATTTAATTCTTAATTTCTTAAGATTTTGCCTGTTGGTAGATTTTTTTTTTGCTGGCAAGAGGAGACGGTTTTATACCAGAGTGTGGAAATTTCTCGGTTAATGAATGAACCAGTGATGATTTCTATTCTAAAAAATCTAGAACTAGAAATTTTATTTCTAACATCATCACAAGCTGAGGTTTTTGGTGTTTTTTGTATTTAAAGTCAAAGGAATATTAAAATGGCACCAGTGAACCCTTGGAAAAAAAAAAGAAGAAAAAATTGATATTTTAAAAAAGTATATTTTTATATTTTAACATTACCGTTATGGCTGTAGACAAGAATGAAGCTCTCGCTTCATGTTTCTAAAGCTCGGACATCTCGGGTTCGTGTGAAACGCTGCTGGTTGTCAGACGTGCGACATCAGTGACGTGAGAGAAGAGCGGCAGGGGGTCGTGTGTGAGCCGAACCTGCACTCCAGACGCTCCAATCTCACGCCTGATTAACCCAGTGAGCTCAAACAGAAAGCGCAAAAGTGGCTCTGGCTTTGCCGGTTGCAGGGTCAAAGGTCACTCGACCCGTCTGTCCAATCAAAACATTAGCTGGTCACCGGTTTTGCGTATTTAAATTGATTAGCTCTTAGACGATTAGCTCTTTCGGCATCATTTGGAACGTTAAACTGGCGTGAAACGGACGGACGGATTCGTTCTCGCTTTAATTCCCACATGTGGATCTGATTTGTCTCTGATTCAGGATCAAAGCAACCAAAAAAAAAAAATCTTATTTGTGTTTGCTTGTTGATATACTATACAGCTATTTATCAAACAATTTCTAAATTCTTACAAATTGAATAGAATAGATTTTTTTAATACTGAGATTTGTATTTTTTCATCTTTTTTTTAATCGAATTTTATTTAAATTTATTTTTTTCATAATTCTTTTTAATTTTGTTGGAAAGTCTGTCATTAATGATTGCATTTTTAAAACAATGAAATATTTATCACTGCTAATCAAAGGAGTAGCGGCGAATGTTTCAGGGTTGTGAGTCGTCACAGCTCGGCTCGTCATCACCACCGAACAGTCCTGATCGCGCTCCAAGACATTTCCACAAGGAGTTCCTGGCAGGCCGGCGTTTCAGACGTAAATCAGTCAGACAGTCCGATCACGAGGAAACGTTTTACCTTGATGGTGACACACTGGGATAAGAGCCTCAGTGTATCAGGGGATTATACAGAGAAATAAAGGGCGTGTTTACTCTCAGGACTGTGTTCTGTTATTCTGTACAATTAAAAGTCTCGCTTTGACTCGAACAGCCCTTGTATAAGTAATAAACAAGTGTGTAGTGCCGTTACAGGAAAATAAGCAATGATGGCGAGGTGTGATGAAGTGGAGTTCGCTTTGTCATGCCAAGATCACCAACAAGTGTTTTATTCCCCTTAAACCACATCAGTAACACTGTTTTAAATGTATTATTAATGTTTTTATGCCCTTCGTTTATAGTCACACTTATCATTAGCGAAAGTCCCGTTTGCATCTTCCAACCTTTATTTTCCCTTAAAAAAAAAAAAAAACGCAGCTTGCCATATTGCTGGAAAACCTGCAAAGAATCCTTAACTCTGCGTCTTTGCTTTTAAATCTGTCGAGCTTTAAGACTTTCCATGCCGTTGCACTGTTTTATCAGCACTATAAGCACTAATATTTGCTCTACACTTTGCTCGGTGTCCGGTCTACTCTGCGCTCGCTCTACAAGCCCCAGAGTTGACTGTGCACAACTTCCTGTACTTCCTGTAGCGTAGCCGTTAGCGCTTCGCCTCATTACCCGACTGCATTACATCCTTCCTGAGCGTCCCGCTCCTCTGAAGACACCTCGTTCCCGCTTCCCAGCGTCAGATAGATGAGTTTTATCCACGACTCCGTGACCGAATCCAATGATCCCGTCGCTCGTCTCCGCGCCGTCTCGGCCCCACGGTGCTCCGCCTCGCCTTCTTAATAAACCTCGGCCCTCTCCTCGGCCTTTCCGGCTCCGGTGGAGGTTTTGGGGACGACGGGGAAAAAAGAGGCTAATGTGTGTTGAACACGGCCCTGAGGGTGAATCCGTAAAAAGGGCCCGCGCGTCAGGCGACGAAGGCAATGAGCTGCGCGATGAATTATCCCTGATGGAGGAGACGGAGCCAGGTGCTGGGCGTTAAGGGCCGCAGATTACCGCCGCGTCGTATTCACAGACGCTTGGGACAGGTTTTGTTCCATCATCAAGGATTTTACACACAGAAAGCAATACTGTGCCGGGTTAAAGTAAGACTTAAGCTATTAGGCAAGCGGCAAAGCCACGTGTTATTAATTTTTATGATTGTGAATATTTTATGGTTAAAGTATTAAACAGGTACGTGATGTTGAATGAGATGGATGAACACACTGGTGTTAGAACGCTGTAACAAATGGGACAATGATTTATAGAGCGTAATTCTTCACTAACTCGGGATGCAGCGGCAACCGTCGGGCAGCTCGTAGACGCGCGTCCTGTCTGTCTGGAGTATTTTTGGGGAGAATAACGCGATAAAATGAGGCTCATTAAATTAAGGAGGGACGGTAAACCAGGCGTTTCATAATTCAAACACAATTTTGTGTTTCATTACTCAGTGTTGAGAAGTTACATCTGTTTCACACCTAACGTCTGAGCGCGTCTCCAGCTTCACACCCATGTAGACATCTTGTGTCTCGGGACGTCTCTCTCCACCGCTCGGCTTTCTGCACCATAAACTCGTCTGTCTTTCTCTTTCTCCTGCGTTTCATTCTCCTGCTCTCTCACTCTCCGTCTCGTCCTCGCTTCACTTTTAGAAAGTAAAATAAAGGCGAGGCCCGATTTCAGACTACAGCGAGGGGTCAAAAATAACGGAGGACTTCCCTGCAGCTTAGCAACGAAGAGTCTGAGGAGAGGGAGTGTATCTCCACGGGGAGAGGTTTTAGCATCACACCACAGCTATACGCTTCAGTTTGTGTTGTCCTCAGAGGTACAGACGAGACGCCCATTTTAAGCCTAAACAGCGACTTTTGGACGGCGATCGAACGAAATCACTGGGGTTTGGATTGCAGTCTGTTTTAATTCTTCATTTCTTTAACCAGTTGGATTCAGGTTAGACTTTGGAATAGAGATGTTTTCTTTTTATTAGCATTCTTGCCTCGGCTATAGATCACACGTCCCTATAGAAACGGTATCATACTGTATTAGGGGTGCAGAAATACCAAGCTGTGATTTCCCATCATAATGTCCTGAGCAATCAGAATCCAGAATCCGACGTGCTTAACGAAACACCGTGGAAGCTTAGCGCAGTAGTGTGATACATCGGCATAAAGTCCATCCAAACGTCCTCTATTATATAATAAACTCGTCACCCTTCCAGCTCTCATGCATCTATTCTTTGACCCACTCATTAATGTATTCATGCCCCTCTACCCTGTCCTTTCATTTATTAACCCCCCACTCATCTCCACTCCCATCCAGACACTCATCAGTTCATTCATACAAGCTTCCATGCATTCATACATCAACACAATCATTTATTTTCACATCCATTCAATTCAATTCTATTTTATTTATGTAGCGCTTCTAACACATTGGTCATTGTCATAAAACAGGTTTACAGAATCAGAAGAATATATGAAAATGTCTGAAAATGTGAGAGAATGTGTGTGAATCAGAATGATCAGATGGTCCCCGGTGAACGAGCCGAGGGCGACGGTGCTGAAGGAAAAACTCCCTGAGATGGTAACAGGAACGAAACCTTGAGAGGAACCAGACTCAACAGGGAACCCATCCTCATCTGGGTGATAACGGAGAGCAAGGATTGATCTGCACTCATACTGTGTGTTAGGAGGCTGCAAGTTCAGTAGAACAGGAGACGCGTTTAAGTTCATATGGAGTCCAGTTGCTTATTGGAGACTCAGGTAGACTGTAGGAGACTCCAGTCCTCAACTATCGAGAGACTGCAGTCACGAGTCCTCAGAGGACAGCTGTCTGTATCAGCCGAGGACAGGAGCGTCTTCATGGTGAAGTGGAACCGTCCCCAGTCACCACACGCGTCCCAGACAGACCACACGGGGCTCCATGTGACCAGATCTCCAACCAGAAGAGGGACACCAGGACGAGTCAGACAGGTCCAGAGGACAGAGGGGGTCTGGNNTCCAGTCCTCAACTATCGAGAGACTGCAGTCACGAGTCCTCAGAGGACAGCTGTCTGTATCAGCCGAGGACAGGAGCGTCTTCATGGTGAAGTGGAACCGTCCCCAGTCCCCACACGCGTCCCAGACAGACCACACGGGCGTCCATGTGACCAGATCTCTAGAAGGAAACACAGACATGAGGGGGAACTGAGATGTAAAGCAACCGATCACCTCACCGTCAACAAACCTGAGTGATCAATGAGAGTGGGGAGGACAGCATCTAAACATACCAGTTCACCAGAATACTCTACGTCCATGAGTCCCCCAGATCTGCTCCTTTACCTAAGGTTAATCTATTTACAAACATGCTGCGCTAAATAAATAGGTTTTTAGCCTAGACTTAAACACTGAGACTGTGTCTGAGTCCCGAACATCATCTGTTTACTATACATCTATCCGTCTAGCATCCGTCCATCACCCCACTATTCGATCAATCTATCATTCACCCGCTCTTCCCTACATGTCCACACCTCAGCCACTGATCTCATCCGTCCATATTTAATCCATGTACCCACATATTACCCATCATCCATTCACCTGCTCATCCCTTCATCTACCTCCGTCCCTGTCCATCCTTCTGTGAACCCAGTTATCCACTGCATCATTCCTCCTCCTCCTCCTCCTCCTCCAGGCTGAAATGAAGTTGAAATGAAGATAGAAACCTGTAAAGGAGACGTTAGTTGATTTTGTAATGAAGGGTCTATTTTAATTAGGAACGAACGGCTGATATTTAAGTACTCGAGTATGGTTCCTGCTGCGGCGCTAAACTGTAAAACAATGGCGAACCCGAGCGAATGCTTCAGGTGGTAACGAGTTGTTTAATTCATTTTTCTCCCATTTTATCACTCATTTATTTTAATAACACGGAATGAAAGCAGCTTGATTAAGTGACAAATTGTTTTTGCGTTAATGTCGGTGTCTCGAGTCGTAGCGGTGTTTGTAATTAGCAGCCTGCTAGAGCGACTCGTGCGGGTTTAAACTGTGCTTTTATGAGTTTTGCTTTAAACAGCAAAGTTACAATTAAATATGATGTTCTGCATCATTAGTTTCACAATATTATTTATTATTACGTTCTTATTTCAATTCAATTTACATTCATTTGTGTGCTGCTTCTAACAACACATTCCCAGTAGCATGATAAAAAAACTGGCCAGTAGAAACCAGGGGCCGTGTTTACTGCAGAATCATCTCAGGCAGAATCGCTCGTAGGAATCCCGCTCAAAGTTAATTTAGGACTGAAAATATTCCTAGCTCAGAGTAGGACATAAAAGTTGTTCATGAGGCTTCCTACTCTTACTTTCAGCGAGGAGTAGGACTCCGCCTCGTGTATGCTCATGCGCATGACCTGCAGTGCCGTAAGAGCAGCTGTTACTTAAAAAAACGAATGTAAAGTGTAAAGTGTCAGTCACCTGTAGAGACCGTATACAATATGTTTATTAAAGGACCAGTTACATACCGCACGCGATGTGAAAAAGAGAAGTATCCATTTTTGTCCAAACACGACTTTTATGAGCTCCGTGTCACTCAGTGTTACAAGAACATCTCTCCTCCATGTGCGTCTCTGTGTGAACGCCATTTCCTCGCTACTCCTAAGTAGTTAGGACACCTCTGGAGTTTTGGTGGAGATAGGAGTACAGTATTTTAAAAATGTTGAGAAATAGCTTTTACTCCTACTCCTAAAAGTAGGATTAAAATTTGCCTCTTAGGAGCGATTAGCTACTCTGAGAAGCTTACGGGCCCAGAGGCGTGTTTACTAGTTAAAGTAAGAGCATTTCCACACACACACACACACACACACACACACACACACAATGTAATGAGAACTCACAGGATTGGGACTAAACAGCTGTGTGTCCATAAGAAAACCACTTGTAAGTGAGACTCATCAGAAAAAAGGCTTCAGGAGCATAAAGACTTTGGAGTGATGTAGAAAGGTCATGTGACCTGATGAGTCCAGACTGAGTCTATTCCAGAGTGATGGGCGTGGTCAGGGTGAGAAGGGAAGCGCTGTAATGAAGCGATGCTCCCATCATGCATAGTGTCCACTGTACAAGCCTCTGGAGACAGTGTTATGATCTGGGGTCGCTTCTTGGCCCAGACGGCGTGTGACAGAGAGAGAGAGAGAGTAAAAATATGTACACTACACACATACACACATATCTAATCACGTCTGAGCAGGGGACTGTAAGCCGTTGCTCTCTGCTGTGCCGACACGCGAGCGGTTTTCAGGGTTCGGTCGTGGCGCGAGTGTGACGTCTGCGCTTATCTCACCGCGACGCCTCGGCTCAGCTCTCTTTATCAGGAGACATCAGGAGACTCCGCGGCTGTGGGCGAGCAGCAGGGCAGAACCCACAGGACCGGCAGGAGCACAACAGCTGGATGTCTAAACCGTCTTACTAAATCTCTTGATCTATCATCAGATACTATCTGTCTGTTTACATCTTTGTATACACAGATTAGAAGAGATTAGAAGAGATTAGATCAGATTAGGGAAGGTTTGGAAGAGATGTTACAGCTGATCTTCAGGCACGTCAGCATTTTTAACCTTCTCGCTCACCGCATGAGCGGCGGCTTAATCGTCTCCCTCCGAACGCGCTGATTTCGTTCTTTTTCATACGGGGAGTGTTCGTGTTTTGGGAATCGAGTCACATTTCTGTGATTATCTGATGCTCCTGCAATATTAAAATCTCCACATAACAATAAAAGTTTAAAAATATTTTAAGCAAAATACTGTACGTATAATATTCTATATTCAGTAGTTAAATGTGACAGATGTAAATGTAATGAAATAAAAGAAATGCAGCGGTACCTCGACGTACAGTACGAATTTGTCGAATATGTGTTTTTGGTAGCGCACGGGTCAGGGGTGGCTGAGTGATTACGGCATCGGGCTACGGTCCAGAAGGTCCAGACGGTCCAGAAGCTCCACCACCACTACGTTGTCCCTGTTGGGCCCTTGAGCGAGGCCCTTAACCATCAACTGCTCAGATGTATAATGAGATAATAATGTAAGTCGCTCTGGATACGGCCGTCTGGCAAATGCTGAGAAATAAATGGTAAGTTAAGAATCTGCATATTGTGGTTAGATTTCTGCGAGCTAAACGTGTGGAAAATGATTAACAGGTTAAAAAAAAAAAGATGAGAACAAAAAGAAGAACTAATCAGGAGGGTGACTGGGGCCCGGAGTCTCAGCTTTTCATTGGCTGAGAGTGAGTGAACATGGGAGCGAATGGGAGGAGGGAAGTGATGAAATGGGGAACAGGAGTGATTATGAAGGTGTGAGAGAGTGAGAGAGAGAGAGAGTGAGAGCGAGAGACGCCTCCTGCATCGAGCTGCAGAAGTGATATCGATCTGCTTTTTCTTCCCCCACAAAATGGACACGTGTGTGTGTGTGTGTGTCTGTGTGTGTGAGTGTCTGTGTTTTCACACCAGAGTCTTTTAATCGGAGACGCGACACTACAGCCAGGTTGAAGAACTGCTTCTGCAGAGATCACGATCAGACGCGCCATCAGACATTTCTTTTTTTGCTCACACTATCAGCTTTCGCTTCATATCTGAGCGCTTTTTATAATTTCATTTAAGCCCCGCCTCCTTTTCCGTCTCACTATTTACAGTCATTAGGTTTAAATGTGCTTAAAAGCATCCTGCATTTTTAAAAACTTATCTGTTTCGTTTTTTGTAATATTCTTTTATTCGTTGCTACGGTTACCAGTGTTTACATGAGTGTCACCCACTCTACAGTCTGTACGCTGAGATGGATGGGAATAAAGTTAATAAAGTTTAATGAAAATACAGCAGTCAAAATGTTTGTTCATAAACGGCTTCCTGTTTCTCACAGGCTGGGTGACGCACCGGGTTATGGCATGCGTGTGCTCCAAAACAAACAAACAAACAAACAAAACAAAACAAAAGCTAGTTCTTATCAGTGCGGTCGATTCACGAAAACAGCTTTCAGATTCACTTACAGCTCCTTTGTTTGTTCTGCGCTGCCGCGTTATTTATGCAAGCGACGTTCAGGTCAAACCGGGACTGAGAATTGTAGAAAATTACAGAAGACTTCAAGCACAGTACGGTGATGAGACTCTTAGCTGCAGGAAAACATTTGAACCGTGCGGACGTTTTAAAGAAGACGTGTGTGTGTGTGAATGACGGTCCGGAGCCGAGGGGGATCCTTGGCTGGGAGTTATCGCCACATCCCCCGGTACAGTCCTGACCGCGCTCCGAGCCATTTGCGCGCTCCACACACATGGAGTTCCTGGGAGGCCGGCGTTTTGATGGTGTCCAAGCTCTAGTGAAACACTGGGATAAGTGCGTCAGTGTATCAAAGAGTAAACACTAACGTGTATCAGGGGATTATACAGAGAAATAACGCGAGTGTTTACTCTCAGGACTGTGTTCTGTTATTCTACGCAATCAAAAGTCCCGCTTTGACTTGAACACACCTTGTATATACCACATCTTTATACTGTTTATTTTTGGTATTTTAACAACATTGTTTTATCATTTGCCGTTTATTCTTTAGTAATCATTCCATGAGCTTTATTGTTAATAGTCAGTACATCGTTCGATTCACAAAACCTGAAGGCCACAAAGTCTACTTTTTTTTTTTTTTTCTGTGAGGTTTTGCATCGTGCATTCTCAATGCAACGTTACACTTCAGCCTCGTGTGTTTGGCACACTTTCATGTTATTCGAGTTGAATAATTTTCCTCTGAACGCTTGTTACTTTCTTTTCAAACCACAAACTCGTCGAACCGCAAATTCTTGCAGGACAAGAATTCCGTTTTCATTTTTCAATGAAACCGAACCAACCGTCCTGTGAAAAGATTTGGACGTCGTACGTCCAGGCACAATGCTGTTGTACACTAATGTTGCTGTCTTATATGGGGTGCTGTAGTGGAACTGACCTCTCTCTCGTGAGTCGTGATGCACGTCACAGTAATGATCTGTACAAGAAACTGAAAAGGAAAGAGAGAAAATACACCATGTGAAATATGTGATCGCTAAAGTGATTTATTACGTTAATCAGGATTTCGATGTCATATTGGATGTACAGTATCAGCCAGTTGGACGCTGTACAAACCGACGTTATACCGCACATGACCGCATTAATGGGTCTGAATTAAACGCCTGAGAATGTGTCGATACAACCGGCAGACTTTGTCATGGTTAGCTTAAAACGACTTGCCGTTACGATGTTCCTCAAGCTTAAGTAACCAGTAATCATTTTGCCATCTTTGTTTGTTTCTAATAAAATGGCCTTTTCTATGTAAGGAAAGTGCACTCTGTCCAAAAATCCAAAATTCTCGAAACCTCTTTTCTTACAGGTGGAGTATAAATCGTTTAGCGCTTTTTAAATAAACAAATAGACCTTTTAAAATAGCGTGACTATCATCGACATTTCTCTAGTTTGCCATGAATTACAGAAAATGATAGTGATAGCAAGGTTTATACTATTACTTCCTGCCAAGTCACGTTACGTAAAATAGCTCAATGGAGAGACTTCAATGTTCATGTAGACTGTTTTACTAGCTAAAAAGAGGCGACGTTAGCATGCTGTGTATGTGTGTGAACGGTGCTGATTTTAAATGTAGTTAATTATACTTGCCATATTTAATAAAGTAAACCTCAGATATTTTATATTTGTACAAGAATGGTATTGAGGCGCGTATTGTACCTCACACAGGTTGCTAGGTTACTGAGACACGCGAGATGGAATAAAGAGCAAAGGAGGACAGCGCGCAGAGAAAATGAAACCTGCCGGGTTTTTAATTTAAAAAAATAATAAACTCAGCGTCAATAAGTTACTTTTGAAGGAACTTTCCGTTTGTTTTATTTAATCAGACTAGATTAGATGTATTTGGGTGGTTATAGCTCTGTCGTGAGAATTGCTAATGTTAGCGAGGATTGTGCTGCATCCTGTAGGATTTTTTTTAGGGGGGAGTATAAACAGACTCCAGGACCGCTCGCTCTTTTCTGTTGTCTCAAAGAATTGAAAGGCTGAATGTGAAGCAAGAAAATGGCTTTGTGTGTGTGTGTGTGTGTGTGTGTGTGTGTGTGTGTGTGGGGGCCTCTGGAAGGTGTGTGCGCACTCATGTGTAGAAGGATGTGTTGGAGGTCAGAGGTGTTAGCTTGGTGTTGCTGTGTCCGCGTCCGCTTCTGCCAATTTTTTCCCCCATCTGATAAATCCGGCTCTGGCTGGACGCTGTGGTTTTTTTGGAAGGTCGTTCTCTTTCGCACTTCCGTCCAGTGACGCCGGATTTGGGCCAAAAACTCCTTTGAAATGTCCTTAAACGCCCAGCTGTCACCTTCTTCCAGTCAGAGGCCCCCCACCAGCTAGCATGTGGCGTTAGGCGGAGAAAGCGATGAGGATGGCGTGCCGCACTCAATTCCTCAGTTCTTCCCCAAATATGTCATCATAAATAAAATGTTTACCCTGTAACTGCTTCGTAAACAAGCAACTTTATAAAAATGGTGTTATTTCATGTGACAAGCATAGACATTTAGCTAATTATAGCAATTTGCAACAATAGCATGTTATATATTGTACTTCCTGTCAATGCATATTACCTTGAAACTCAAGTATTTTTTTCTTTGTTTTTACTCACGAGCATAAAACAAGGTGGGGGGGAAGGGGGGGGGTGAGTTGGGACACTAGCATGCAGTGTTAGCTATGCTAAATTTAAATGTTCCCACTGAGATATCTCATTACTAATTTTCATGCTTCATTCACTAATATTAGCTTAAAGATCAAGAATAAAGATTAGCTCTTACATAACAGATATGACCAGCATGTTAACTAGTTCACCTGTCAACCATATTGTGTTACATAATTAAATGTTTTCAGTTTACTACTAGCTAGCATGTTATAAACAATGGGAAAAGAGAGATGATTAGCATGCTAGTTGTTTGATATTTTATGTAAAAGTCTGTGATTAGCTGGCAGCTAACTGTTTGTACTGCCTGTCGTTTATTAGCAGTACAACATCAGTCAGTAAGACTTTACTGTCAGTCAGTAAGACTTTACTGCAAGTTTATGTCAATTTAAAATCACATTGGAACTCCTTTTTGTAAATTTAGATTTTTAAAAAAATTATTATTATTATTATTTTTTGTGGTGAGCTGCCTACGATAGTAAGCTAGCTAGCTGGGTTAGACTTTATGAGCAGGCTAATTCCTGTCAGGTTGTATGATTTTGCTCTAAAATGAAAATAAATTATACTTTTTTTTCTAGCTAGAGATGGGAAAAGATGATGCTTCTCAGCATTTTTTTTTCCATACATCATTATCAGCTAGTTCAGTTTAGAGTAGATTATTAAGATGAAAATGAACCCTTAATTCACAAAGCTATTTTTTTGTTGGGACATTAGAAAAATATCATCAATTTAGGTAAACTGTTGTTGCTATGTGTATACTTGCAATCTCTATAAATAGTTAGCTTTTTAACGCACGCAAAAACTGTATGGCATTGTTGGTCGAGCTAATTAAGCTAATTATCTAGACTTGACCAGATTAGCAGGCTAAGTAATTCCTGTCAGGTTGTATGACAGCTAGCTAAACTCAACAATATAAATTTCTGATATTTTAGAATGATACGTTTGTTTTTTTTCCACTGTAATTGAATACTATTTGTTAGCAGGCTGGCTAACTAATTAGTGTTTTTTTATTAGTTAATTGATTACAGAGGCCTGCTGTATATTACAGAAATTACAACTTTTTTAGTAGCTAGTGATAGCTGAGGAATGCTATTTCATACCAGCGCTGTTGATGAATTTAGCATATTTCTATACTGTTTTGATAAAAAATAAATCCACATTTTAACTGTAAATGAATGTTTGTCAGCATGTTGGATAACTGGATAGATGTACGTTACAGAACCACGAGGGGGAACTTGAGTTTTATTCTGGATTTGTGTCAAATGTAAAAACTTGTATTAAACTGGCCTTGATACAGTGTGTGTTTACTCACTTTCCAGCTGATGGTACAAACCGTATGAGCTACTTAAGAAGCTAGCTGGGAAGAGTTGGCAAGATTAGCAGGCTAAGTCATTTCTGTCAGGATTTACATATAAGCTAATTAAACTCAACAATGCGAATTTCTGGCTTTGATGCGTGAGGTGATTAAGACGTCTAAGCTAGCTAGAATGTTTTGACCAGATTGGTAAGCTTACTGATTTGTAGCTAGCTAATCTTTACAATAATTTAGAAAGAAAAGATTATACTATGTTTTAGTAATCCTATTTTTTTGTTTTTGCTGTCATGAGCTTAATGGTAGCTATGATGCTAGTTAAATCAAAATAAGTTAGAGGGAGATAAAAAAAATAAAAAAGCGAAAGATTTCAGGTCGGATTGGGACAAACGCTTCATACAGACCCCCCAGAGAGTGAAAGAGGCATCCTGTCTGCCCCGTGGCTGAGGTAAGAGCTCGGTATCAGCCATCTTGGCTCCGTCTGTTATTATTGGCTGCCGTTCAAAAGTCTAGACTCGGAGTGAGTCTCGGTATTGTCCAGCCTGAGGCCGTGTTTAGAGACAGTGTGTGTGTGTGTGTGTGTGTGTGTGGTCGGTAAAGAAAGTAGTGCTTTAGATTAGTCATTAGAGCCCATGTTGAGTGAGTGCTTCAGATTCCTGTTGGAAACCGTGAGGTAATGCGTTACTGAGAGAACTGAGAGATAAAGACTCGGCGTGGGTGTGAAAGAGAGAAGAAGAAGAAGAAAACAACGTGTGCTCGATGACAGTCCGTTCATTGCAGGTTTCCAGTGAGAGGGAAAAATAACAACAAAACGACTACAGTAAAAAAATAAATAAAAAATCCTTTCTGTGTGTTGATGGTTATCATGTTGTACTTATGAGAACGTTGAACCTCATAAGAACCTTACAGGTGCGAGATCTTCACAGCTTTCTGGAAGCGCGAGCTCGCTCTGAGTCTCCGGTGTCGGCTGGTCTGTAAGCAAACGTCAAGGTTTTACTGTAGAGGCGTTCACTACGTTCCTGGAACACACACACACACACACACGTTGGAAAAATTATTGATAAAAATAGAATTCAATAATTAAAAATTAAGTAATTATTAATAAAGCATTGATTTTAATTTATATATGAAATAAAAATCAGTAAATAAAAATAAAAAATAAATCTAATTTATTTTGAAAGTAATTAATTTTAAATAAATGTAATACATGTAAATATAAATATAAATATAAAATGATGAAACTATAACTTTTTTATTTTTTACATTTTTATAAAAAGTAAAGCAAAAAAATATGTCTTTGTGGTATATGGTTTTATTTTCTGTTTTTAATTGGTTTACATTTTATTAGAAAGAATAAAATTTCTACCTAGGAGTGTTAACTGGCTCACCAGTTTATTAGGAACAGACTCATTTGTGCAAATAACCATCTAGCCAATCTCATGGCAGCATGAAACCGCCCAGGCCTGGGGACACACTTACAGTATATTCCAGAAAATGTCCTTACGGGACAGTAACAGAGATTTCACAGAGCATTCTGGGAAAAAACAAACAAACTAACTAACCATCCAGCATAAGGATCAGACTGGTTTGAGGTGACAGGATCACGTGTTGCCAGACAACCACTCGTTACAACCACGCTGAGCAGAGCAACTCACTCACACTTGTTACAGTTTAGAAAAGCCAGAGCGACGCAGCATTGCGCAATACAGCTAAACAATATGGCTGGCACATGTCCATCAGTTTCGGTTGGGCTCAAGCTTGGAATGCTCAAATTCGTGATTCGTGAGTTTACAGATTGGCACAACACACAGCGGTTATTTCACTTCCTGTTCTTGACCGTAGCCGGCTAGTCACTCATTATCGACATTAGTCTCAGTGTAGCGAGCATGATTTCTTCGAGACAATCTTTTAACGATCATTGGCCTGTTTTCTGGCTGTATGTGGTGATGATGACGAGTCTATGAGATCAGATCTGCTTCTTAAGTTGTTAGACAGTGACGAAGCGGTTAATACAGCCTCGTCAGCTAATGCTAGCTTCACGCTGGCAGATCACGCGATGGTCTGTTCCCGCGTTATGTGTTCCTCCCCACCCCATGCCCTTTCCTTCTTTCGCTCCGTTCGGCTGCCTCCTGTCCCCTCCTCAGCGCGTCTCCTTTCTGTCTGCGCTTGCTTTTAATTAAGGAAGACGCGCAGATGGGAAACATTTATCATTAATTATAATTCACAATTTTTCTATAAAATTGTCATGATACGTTTATGCTAAAGTAGTGAGCGTGTGTCTCGGCTAATACTTTTTTGGGATTTGGGGGTAAAGGGGGTTTAATTAAGCACAGCTGAGCACTCACACACACACACACACACACACACACACACACACACACACACACACAGTCTATAATCCAGTCCCGGTCTACCTGGGTGGTCTACCACATTCCCCTGTTTTTCTTGGTTGCCAGCTTCAAACACATGCAAACGTGCACACACACACACACACACACACACACACACACACACACACAAACACACACACACACACACACACACATGCTTGTACCTACAAATAACACGTCCACCCAAGCAGTATGCAGTCAGGACTGAAGATGGAGGTGGAGATCTGAAGAAGCGTCTTCGGCTACGTTAGCGCCGCGTCCGTGTTGTATTATTTCTCTTATTTCCGTCCATTCAAGCTGAGTTTTTCCCCCTTTTAAACTTTAAAACCGTCAACTGCATATCTAATATCATTTCAATTTCAATTTATCGCCACGTGTGCCTCAGATAAATCGACACGGCTGTGTTATTTTGGCGAATCCATATCGCTGAGTGTTCACGTCACATATCTGATTAAATAAATCCATCATAAACTTGTCATCAGTGATATTAGCTGGCTAACACAACACACACTCATCAAGGTGTCCATGTCCCCGTCCCCGTCCCCACCACGTTGTGGCTCGGACAGTGTGAGTGTAACATAAAATGTGACGTCATTCCAAGTTAAGACGTTTTTCTCTTCTGAGTTTAATCAGCTGCAGTGTAAGTTCTCAGCATTAAGTGTAACTATAGACGGATAGAAAGTTGTGCCTACTTGTGCTCTAATTTTTTAATGTAACCTGATGTAATGTACGCTGCTCCATGGAAGCAGAGTGTATGTGTGTGTGTGTGTGTGTGTGTGTGCACGTGTCTGTTATTGGTTAACTGGATCTAAATTGTGTGCATGTGTGTGTGTCTGACTATGTGAGGTGAGTCAAAGGCCTCCACTAATGTGTGTGCTGAACCAGAGCCAGCTGCTTCTAATCTGCTCACCACTATGTCCTTCAGTGTGTGTGTGTGTGTGTGTGTGTGTGTGTATGATGGGGAAAGAGGGAGTGGGTGGTATGGGACTAATGTGTGTGTGTGTGTGTGTACAGTATATATATGTATATGAATGTATGTGTGTGTATTTGTGTGTACGTGTGTGTGTATAAATGTGTGTGTGTGTCTGTGTGTATGTGTGTGTGTGTAAATGTGTGTGTGTGTGTGCGTGCGTGTGTGTGTGTGTGTGGTCTGATGCATCTGTAATCAGTCACAGGTCATTGTTCATGGCTCGTAATCATTTTACTTAACCAACTGTTCCACCTCATCAGTGATGTATATGCTTATGTGCTTGTTGCCACGGTAATGTCTGTTTTTATTTTTCTGCTTTTAATTGAAACATTTCCGTACGTGGTTCTTTGTTCTCCTACACACTGGGAATTCGGGTGTATAATAGTTGGTTCGGCAAAAAAAAGTGAAAAATCCTTAACCTTATCTTAAGCCCCGCCTACTTGTGTAATATGTGCAAGTCTGTGAAATATCGTCAGTTTCCGAGAACTATTGGTGCATCACTACAAAATCGGGGTCAGAATACTGACAGTGGGAATCCTCAAATATGGCCGCCACATGTCAATTAACCACGGGGCAACGTGGCAAAATGTGCAGTTCCTCGATTGTCCACAGGGGGCTAACTCCAAAAGTGAGTCAATCGTCTCTGTGTTAAATTTTGTAAAAAACTTGACAATCGCAGGAAAAACAAAACAAAAAAAAAACATGTTAACAGCCTGGTCCAAAAAACGGTTTGGACTCCATAGCTGCTCCATTTTCATGTTACTTATCAGTTAAAAGCCATCCGATGCGTATCTCTTCTGTCGGGGCAAGTCATGGGGTTCAAACGGTTTGGTTTATAGATTACAGAGAATTTGTGCATTTTTTATTCAAGCATATCATGATAAGCCAGGTGACATAAAATTAATTACTTTAATCATTTTAATCCCACAGCAACTTCTAGAAAACTATAAAAGCAGCCTTAGATGTATAATATTAAACCATAACTGTACCTAAAGACAGGGTAGTTATAACAGCCTACACAAGCACTAAAGAAGTGTATATTAAGAAATCTTCCTGCTTTCATTTCATAAATGATTCTTCACACTGCATAAACAACTGGATTTGTAATTTATAGTGGATTAGTGATTAACTCCCAATCAGGCTAATTGCTAACTACCTAACGTTCCAGCTGAGTTTCCCCGACGGTTCTCGTACACTACTTTGCGCTTGCTTCTCAGTGTCTGTATACATGACCAGGATTATTCCCGCTCCCGCAGAGACAGGGGTTTGAGCCGCACGTGGCGTTTTCACCCTCCCTGCATTCGAGGTGGTATGACAATTGAAGAGCTGATTCAGGCTTTTGAGGCGATTTTTGTATTTATTATTTCCCACCCTCAGACGTCTATGGAGATTTTTTTTTTTCCCCCATGAAATCTTGTCTTTATCTTGGTGGAACTTCTTTATTTCCTCCAAACATCTAGTTCCTGTTTTGTTGCGGTAAGTCTGTTAATAACGCATTTAGATCCCAAACACACATCCTTCCTGTTCTCACTGGCTGAGTCGGCTTCCCTACTTGACTTGGAAGTGTGTGTGTAGTAGACCAGTGTAAAGCGTGAGAAGCTGTCTGTTGGTACAGGCACGAGAAAAGGCACGGATACCAGTGTTTTAAAGAATACATTTCGTGCAAATGCTTTCAAGCAATCTCTAAACTCTAAACTCGAAAAATCGATTTGTTTTAAACTCGTAAACAAAAAAGAATTGTTAGTACAACTCCCCCCCCACCCCCACCCTCCCAAAAAAAGGAACATAAACCCCCAGCTAGTCTGTATGAAGTACAGCGCGTGTTACAACCTAAGAGGTGAAAAGTAATCAGTTTGACCAATCAGTGATCTGTACTGTTCCTGTCTCCGCCCACATATCCGGAAGCCTCTAGAAGACGTGTCTTGAGCTGTCCCGCAATGCGCTGTCTGGTCAGAAAAAGTTTTTTGTTTGTTTGTTTGCTTTGCTTGACATTGCATCATTTCACGTTCAATCTTTCGCAAAGTAAATGCAAAATACTCTCGTTTTGCAAGAGTATTGCAATTTTACATTTATTTATGTTTGTATTTGAGGTGGTGAAACGTTGCTCTGTAATGCTTGCAATTTTTGTCAATTGTGATACTTACTAAAAATCAAATTGCCATCTCAGTATCGTGATCTCGTTCGCCTCCGGAGCTCCCTGGTGATCCCTAAAGTCAACAGAGATAGCTTTATATACAGTAGCTAGCGGATATCCTGCTAGCTATTTCTGCTTAAGAAGAGTCTGACTGAGTAAGCAGGAACGCTAAACATGGAACCTGAAGCTTCATGCTCTCAGCTAGCTATGGGCCTGCTAAGCTAATTGTTTAACAAGGACGATGATTAGCGATACGTTACAGATCATACAGATTTTTTTTTACTTTCTTATTCTGTAGCTACATATAGTTATTTCTTGCTAAAAACCTTAACATGCGCACAGTTGATTGTGGGAAATCCACATCGATTAACTAATCAATTAATGGTGTGCTGTAGGGATGTTAGTGAGCTACTGTTGTTTTTGGAAAGAAGAGACAATAGCTCCGGCCCGTTTGTCTTGTATGTTTTGCATTTCCAAGGTTTTGTAATGTAAAAGTTGTGGCCACGCTAGGAATGCATTACAATCAACTCTCTTGAACGATTAGCTGGGCTTTGCAGAGCTGTAGGCAAAATGGTGAATATTTAGCAGAAATTAAAATATAATGTAATATAAACATCACTGGATATCACAGCAATGTAAAGAACAACGAACAAACAATTTGTAACATCGCACAAACCTACTCTTCTGTTTTCAGAAACGTCTGTTTTTTAAAAAATATGATAACGTCTAATTAGCATATTTTTCTTAAAAAAACGTGTCTGACGGTTGAGGACATTTACAGTTCGTGAATTTTAAATACTCCGAGATATTTTTCCCCTCTGAGACTAGCACAACATCAAGTTCCAACGAAACACGTTTCCTCAATCGTTGCTTTATGTCAAGTCGACAAATCCTCTGGATTAGCGCTAATTAAGCCCTCGAATTCCTCCACGCCTCGTTTGGCAGATCATTAAGTCACTCTTTCAGTTTGAAAGCGAGACGGAGAGAGGGATGTCGTCACCTCCTGGTCTTCGGAGGTGACCTTAATTCTCTCCGAGCGCTTAATTAAAGCGAGCAGTCGTGTGAATCCGGATCCACTCGGCCCGTCGCGTTCCTCTCGTCCGCGGCTCGGCCTCGGAGATGAAGTTTCAGCCGAACCGTCTCGACGAGACATTCAGATTTGACGTGTTATTTTTCGCTCCGGGTCTCTCTTCCGGGCTTTAATTAGCTCGAAACGCCGACACATTCATCTTAATCTGAGTCAACTGCATCATCTGCCAGGAGCGATTCGTTGTGAAGCGCTAATCTTGTTCGCATTAGCTTCCAGCAGCGTTTAGCGTGAACTTTGGATGAAGTGTTTAGCCGGGAAAGTGTGAAAGCGAGTGGATCTGACAAGGACTGCGACAGAACAAGCAAAAAGTGAAGTCAGGAGTGAACTGAATAGAAACGTAAACATTTTGTAAAATAAAACCATCTATAGCTAGTTAAATCGAACGACTTCTCTTTTTGCTGACCTTCTTGTTTTTGTCTTAGCAGCTAACAAGCAATGTAGTTAGGCTTAAATTATCAGCTGTGCTGTCGTCAAGGTAACGGGTGTGAAAGAAGATCATGTTTGTCATAAATCCTGCACCAGAACATGAACGATCAGAGATTAGAGACGATTAGAAGGAAAGTTGCAGAAATCGAAAATGTGAACGAGAGAGCTCCAAATTTGTCTCAGGTTATTATTGGTTTCATAGTAAAGTGGTGGGCGTGGCACACTGAAGCAGGAGTGTAAAAATATCCTTTCTGTTCAAAATAAACATACATCGACTTCTTCAGGCAGCTGTTTAAACAAACAAAAAAAATATATGATCGAGTTGAAAGTTTTTTACAAAAAAAGTTAGATTTTTGTTATTTGCATAAAGAATTCTTTTTTTTATTTGTCTGATATTCGTCATTCTGTCTGTAACAAAATTTTTTATTGAAATTTATTCAAGTTTTTTTTTATACATAAAGTAGAATAATTTTTTTTTTCAAAATGTTTAAAGATATTGCAACCTTTTTTCTTATAAAACAACATTACTAATTTATACATATTTTTTTCATATAAATTAATTGTAAAATAAAGAATGCATCAAAAAATTTAATAAAAGAAGAATTTTATTAAAAACACAATGGATGAAAAGATCCATTTGTTCACTGAATAGTGAGGAAAAGAAAGAAAGAAAAAGAAAGGCAATTTTTTTCAATAAAAAAAACATGAAGACGAAACAAAAAAAACACAAAGAAGAAAAAATAAAGATAATAGTTGACTAAAAAGGGAAAAAAGAATAAAAAAAATAACAATTTGAGGGAAAAAAAACAAATGAGTAAAAAGGAAGAAAAAGGACAAGAGATAAGAGTGTGGGCGTGTACTAATCCGCATAATCATAGATATTCATAGCTCCGGGTGTTTAATAACGGTGAATATGTTGAGATTTTTTAATGGTTTATTAGTTTAAATCAGTTAGTATTAGTTTTCTCATTTTTGTGTAGATGTTATGATTCGGATTCTTTCTGAGGAGCGGAAGCTGAAAGTGCACTAAAGCTTAAGATGCGCAGGGACATTAAAGGTGCGCGGGGACGTTGAAGGTGCGCGGGGACGTTGAAGGTGCGCGGGTACGTTGAAGGTGCGCGGGGACGCTGAAGGTGCGCGGGGATGCTGAAGGTGCGCGGGATGCTGAAGGTGCGCGGGGACGCTGAAGGTGTGGCAGCTGAGGCTTTAACCTTCGTACACTTTGAGCTTCTGCTCCTGAAGATGCTGAGGGTGCAAAATGACGCTAAATTAAGTTATAAATATGACTTTTTTACTCAAAATATCATAAAACATTTTATTTATTTTAAATATTCCAAACATATTTTTTTTATTCGTCACTCCAAAATATGATTTTATTTCGTGTAATAAATTAATTATAAAAACTGACATAAAATTATTGTAAAAAAATTTTTTTCCTCAAAATATTGTTGACTTTTTTTCCTTGTTGAGAAAAAAAAATTCTCTTTTTTTTTCTCAGTCTTTGTCTCTGCAATTTTTTTAAATTCCTTTTTTTCCGTGGTAATATATAATACTTCATGCGTTTTAACGCTGCACTGTTGTTGTTGGTCTTTCGGCTGCTCCCGCCAAGGGCTCGCCACCGGGGACCGTCCTCTCCACTCATACAAGCTTGGCAAAGGTTTCATGCCGGACGCCCTTCCTGACGCGACCCTCCCATTTTATCCGGGCTTGGGACCGGTACTGGATCCAGTGAGTGGGGTTTGGGCACCGGCTGGGAATCTAACCCGGGCCTTCCGCATGACAGACGTGAAACCTACCGCTGAGTCACCAATGCCCTGAGCGTTTTAGCGCGACGCTATCAAGATAATTTACTCATTTAGAAACATAAATATTAACGGAATTTCAGCTAAATTTCCATATAAAATATATAATACTGTATAAATATTTTAGTACTGTGGAGAGAACACAAAGCGACCGTAGAGGAGAACTCGGCTTGGGACGGGGAATTTTTATTATTACTGTATTTACTGTACTGATTTCTAGGGGCGACTTTACACCTGATTATAACATACAGGATTATTATTTTTATTTTCTAATTTTTTTTCTCTTGAAATATTGGCTTCTTCTGGAAATTTCACAGTTTCATTCCGCACGTGCGCTTTCACAGGATGATGTTGATTAATTCTGTTCTAGTTGACTGAAGGCATGAGTGAGGAACTGATCACTGACATGTCGGTGGTGATCTTTGGTTGTCTTTGGGACGGTGACTAGTTGGGGTTAGTGTGCGTTTGTATCAGTTGTGTAGCGTGGTTGCGTTAGAGGAGTGCTCCTGAAGAGTTTACAGATATGAATCGATCCGGTCGTTTGGGGAGAAATCCGAGCTGCGGGGGCGCGAGGCGAGGGCAGAGAGGTTCAGTGGTAACCGGAGGAGGAGAGATTTGGATCGGGTTGCGTGACAGATGTCGAGCACGGCCCGAGTCCCCTGTAATGGATTAGAACGCGGCCGAGCCGCGTAATTCACCCGGACGGGCCGACCCCGGTCTCAGCCTTCTGTGAGGCACAAGTCATTAAGTGATTGAGTTTCCTGAATGTTCAGCAGATGTAGTGCCTCAAGGCAGCGCACACACACACACACACACACACACACATACACGTGCATACACAGAGCAGCCCTTTCAGCTGGCTGTGGAGCGGTGGTGCCGTGTGCTGCTCCAGGTGGAATGTGTACATTGTCCCGCCGTGACTCTGTGGCCTTCTCTCGGCTCTCAGGTTTCAGCAGCAGCTGTTCCGCATCTTCATCTTCCTCACACACCTTCATCTTCCCTGTGAGACTCCAGCTGCCACACCTCTAACGTCCCCGCGCATCTCTAACGTCCCCGCGCACCTTCAGCGTCCCCGCACACCTTTAATGCTTCAGCGTCCCTGTGCGCCTTCAGTCTTCGCGCACTTTCAGCTTCCGCTCCTCAGACTGAACTCGATAAACCATTAAAAAATCTCAACATATTCACCCTTATTAAACATTCATATAAAACTATGATTATCTATGATGATGTAGATTAGTACACGCCCACACATCCTCATTTTTTTCTATTATTATTATTTAAAGAGTCACTCTTTCTTGCTTTTTTTCCTAATATTAATTTTATGTAACTTGTTTCCATTTTTCTTTATTCATTTCTTTTTTTCCTCAGATTTTTTTTTGCTTCTTTTTAGTCTCTCATTATCTTAATTTTTTTTATCCTTGTTTTTTTATGTTTAGTTTTTGTTTTTCTTTTAATTAATATTTTTTTGCTTTTTTTCTTTCTTTTTTCTTTCTTTCTTTTCCTCTCTATTCATTGATCAAATAGATCTTTTCATCTATTATGTTTTTATTGATATTCTTCTATTTCATTTTTTTATGCATTCTTTATTTACATTTTTTCTTTACTCATTTTTTCCCTCATCACATTTTTTTTTCTTTTTAAGATTTTGACGTTCCTCTTTTCCTTCTTTCTTTCTGTATCTTTTTTTGTTTTGTTTGTATCTAAAACACGTCTTCAGTTTATGACGATCCTCTGAATCACACACTGAACACGAGAGGAGCGCCTCTCACCGTGAGCGACCCAGTGTGTGGTAGTGAGCGATTTGTTCAAGAGTGAATTCTTTAAAGAGGACCGAATCGGTTGTAAATGAACCCACTGATTCTCGCTGCTCTGTGTTACAGAGTCCTGAGGAATCAGATGGTTTGGAATCAGATCAGAGTTCCAGATGTGTGACCTTACCAGATGTTCCTGAATGGGTGAGTGCTGAATCTGCCCTCCACTTATCCCTTCCTCTTACATCCCCCTCACAGTGTGATCCCGCCGTCCTGCACGGAGCCTTCCGTCACTCCCAAACCCAAAAATGTCCTCCAGACGTCCAGGGTAGGGCTGTGGTCAACTTATCTTGGAATACACTGAGCGCAAGGCTCGGATACACCCTGAGTCATTCACACACACACACACACACACACACACACACACACACACACACACACACACACACACACACACACACACACACACACCCCTAGAAGATATTGTGTGTGCGTGTGTGTGTGTGTGTGTTTGAGGCACTGTATTTTAGAGCTAGGAGAAATCCTGAGGAACCCTGAGGAACCCTCCTGCACACATGAAAAACCTGTGGGATTTGAAAGATGAGACGTGACGAGACGCTGCGGTTAGTGGGGTTCGCTCGACTGGAACTCAGTAACATTGTAGTAGCTGCCCTGGGGTATCCACGTTACCATGGCAACAGTGATTCCAACAACAATAAAAATATGCTACTTAAAAGTAAAAGTGCTGAGAAGAATGATCCGTATCTTCACATCTCACCTACAGGGACAACTGATCTGTCTGTCTGTCTGTCTGTCTGTCTCCCTTTAATGCCTTATATCTCTACCTGTCTGTCTCTTCTGCAAACTATTTTCTCCGTCTCTCGTCCAGTGTTCTGTCTGTCTCTCTGTCTTGTCTGCTATAATTTCTCTTTTATTCCGTGTTTATTTCTCCTGTGGTCTGTTTGTCTCGGTTTATGTCTGTCAGTATGTCCTACTGTGTCTCCTGTCTGTCTATCTTATTCTTGCTCTCTCTCTCTCTCTCTCTCTCTCTCTCTCTCTCTCTCTCCTAAGGTGTCGATCTATCCCTGTATTTCGTCTTTGTCTGTTTCTGACGCTCTCTCATTCGCTCTGTCTGTCTCACCTGTCTGTCACTTTTCTATCCCCGTCTCTCTCTTTATGCATCCATCTGACTTTCTTTCTGTATACCTGCCTGTCTGTCCTTCCGTCTGTCTCTTGATCTAATGCTTTCCTCCTGACATTCTCTCCTCATGTCTCCCGATATGTCGTTATCTGTCTTGTCCATCTGTCCTGCTCTCTCCGTCTCAACTTCTGTCCGTATGTTTACTTCTATATGTCTTTGCTTCTATGTCCCTTCCTCCCTGTCCTCCTGTCCTCTCCTTCCATGTCCCTGTCTCTCCTTCTGTCTGTCTCTCTCTCATCCAATCCTGTCTCACTATCTGTCTATCCGTAGACATCAGCATGCTAGCAACATTTCTGCTTTAAATGCCTATAAACTAGCAGAACGCAGTTCAAGAAGAGGTCGTTTTAGGCTGTGTGTGTGTGTGTGTGTGTGTGTGTGTGTGTGTGTGTGTGTGTGTGTGAGGGAGATTCCTGTGGGAGATTGTTACTGGACGCTAATGAACTCCATTTGCGGTGCAGCGGAGTCGGTTTTCCAGCGATGGGGGTTCAGACGAGTTCGCGCTCCGAGCTCCGGGCTTCTCTAAACACACAGCTTGTAAAAGCAATCACACACTCGCAGGCACTCGCGCACGCGCGCTCGCTCTCGCTCTTTTTTCCTGGAGGAGAAACGGAAACGGATCTGCGGCCCACCTGGAGACGCCGGCCTTGTGAACGTGGGTGTGTGTGTGTGTGTGTGTGTGTGTGTGTGTGTGGTTTTTTTAAAGACGTTTCGCTCCTGGTTCTGCTTAAGGAGGTCCTGTTTAACGTCACACCACCTGAAGACCTCACACACACACACACACACACACACACACACACACCAGAGTCGAATTAATGACACTTTCAATTGGAATTATTAACAAAACACGTTCCTTTACTCGTCAGTGTGAACTGCGTCGGCTCTTTGTCTAGCACAGCTGGTCTCTCCGTCTTCTTCATTGTGGAACGTTTCTCAGATGTTCTTGGGCAGGATTTAAATCTGCACGGGTTTTAAGTGGCGTTCCAGTGAAGGACTGTTCCACTTCAGCTCGAGTTCCCATAAAGAAGCTCATGCTGGACTTTGCGAGATCGCTCTGGATCTCTGTTCTGTTGTAAATGCCAGTCTCTCTCTCTGTGTCTCTCTCTCTGTGTGTGTCTCTCTCTCTCTCTCTCTCTCGCTCTTCAGCTTCTTGACCGGATCCTGTTCGTCCATCAAACCGTGGAGTGTTTCCTGAGCTGCCCCACAGCCCCAAAGCACAACAAATCCACCCTTAATGGTCCTTAAATTTCACCAGACATCGCTCCGCAGTGATTAAATGCCCCTGGCTTATTTACATGTCGGTTTGTGATGAGGTCACGGAGAAGGTTTCCTTCTGATGACTCTTCCATGCAGAAAAGATGTTTTTGTAAGCTCTGTGTGTGTGTGTGTGTGTGTGTGTTGGCTTCTTGCTGTCATTCAAGAGTCTACAAGTCTACAAGGTGTTGTGTCCACCTCAAGTTTCATTTATTAACGACTGTGAAAACCTTGAGCTGCAAACACTCCTCCTGCTTCGCAGGCGTCAGTCAGCCTCGGGTTCGATTCCCGCCTCGGGGTCTGTGTGCATGGAGGTCGCATGTTCGCGCTGTGCTTGGCGGGTTTCCTCCAGGTTCTCCGGTTTCCTCCCACAGTACGAAGACATGCAGATTAGACTAAGTGGCTGAATGAGCGTGTGTGTGTGTGTGTGTGTCCTCTCCTGGGATAGGCTGAAAAAGCGTTCAAGAGTGGGGTGCCGAAACTTTCGCATACACCTCATTTTCAGTCTGTCGCATCGTTAGCTCAAGTTAATCACGAGAGAAGAGTTTGAAATGAAATGTCAGGAGAGCAGCATGATGAACTGGAGGAAGGAAAGAAAATAAAAGCCAGTGTAAAAGTGAAGAAGTCATCAGTGTCAGCGTGAACCCAGAACACCCTTCAGCTCCGAGCTAATTTGCCTTTATAAGCAGCGATTACTGTGTAACTGCCTAGAAACTCAAATACGCGTGGGCTCTCTCTCTCTCTCTTTCTCTCTCACACACACACACACACACACACACACACTCGCACACACATGCCGCAAGGTCGTCTGGTGTAAGCAGGCCTCGCCTGAACCTCGGTGTGCTGCCAAACCTCACACCTCGGTGATTACGGCCTGTTTACATGGAAGGGACTTTCCAGGCTGGCGTTCGTGCCCGGGTTTCTCAGAAGGGCGAGAGAGACGCACTGAGATACTGTGAGAGAGAGATAATGAGTGAGAGAGGCACAGAGAGAGAGAGAGATACTGTGAGAGAGCTCCTGATATACTGAGAGAGACTTTTGACTTTTTAAGTGACCTTTATTTGTCGCATTAGATCACGGATGGACAGAATGGATACAGAGAGAGAAAGAGAGAGAGAGAGAGAGAGATATGGAGGGGGTGTTTTCCCACATCGTGCGTCATGCTGATGCTTTAAATAAGCCTGCTTTCTAGAGATGATGGCTTGAAAAACTTATCCATGCATCACGATTCTTTCATCTGGTGATTGTATGGTGTATGGTGATGTATCGCCACATTGACTGTTTTACCTTTACAGTCAGGTCCATAAAATTTGGAACAAAGATTTTTTTGCCATTTGGCCTCTGTGTACCACCACTGAATTTGTAATGAAACTTTTGGACTTTTGTCAGTTGGTATCACCCAGGCAGGACCTTGCATGGTCAGGTGTGGCCTGTCCCCTTGTTACCCTGTGACTAATCAAACAGATCAAAGGCCTGGAGGTGGACCTGAGTGTACATTTGCATTTGGTAACTGTTCACTCGGACTGTCAACATGATGTCGTACAAAACTGACTGGCTACAAAAACAAACTAAATAAACTCGTCAGAGGAGGCCAATGGAGACCACTAAAGCGCTGAATTCTGTCCATGGTGAAGAAGAATCCTTCTGTGGAGGTGTGTGTGTGTGTGTGTGTGTGTGCATGAAAATGGCTGCAGTTCCTGAATGGTTGGTCGCTCATATCTTGAGTGTTTCCTTTCAAATTCACTGAGATGGTATAGTCAGACCAAATACCATTAAAAAACATTATTGCTCCAAAATGTATATATTTGATTATATCTATATATAATAGAGAATTGGCTGATTTTAAGCTTTATCAGTCATGACCGATCATGATGGACGTGTTGGACTGATTCTGTGCCGAGCGGACAACAAGCCTTCAAGTGCCGCAACAGAAACCCTTTTTTGTCGTTACGTCATCAAGTCATTAAGTCGCGTGTGTTCAAAAAGCCTCTGATCCGCTAGATTTGGTTTCCAAACTCTGTGAAAACCTGCATTTTTCTTAAACCCCACTCATTACACACACACCTCAGGCTCAAACACCGAGCGCGCCTATTAGTCTCAAAGCTGCTCAACACACTCTCATGTTCAACTTGAGTTTTGAGACCATGGAGGCGATAAAACCCGTTACTTTATAATCCTACAGGTGGCGCTCTAAAGTATTCACGCGTTGCCATGGCGTACAGTCGGAGTAAATTATTTGCTAACTAACTACAAGTCAGCGTAACAGTAGCGCCTCGTTCATCAAATCGTTGAATTTTAGCGCACCGCTAGTCACAGAGGATTGCATTTTAAAAAAGTGTGTGAGAATTGATCAGGCGCTGTGTGCTGCAGCTTGTCACAGATTATTAAGGCTCAACTATCTTGTGTGTGTGTGTGTGTGTGTGTGTGTATGAGAGAGAGAAAGGAATCAGTGTTTTATTGGGATATTAAGCATTTCTGAATGTCACTGTGCTATTAACCTTGGGATAATGTCGAGATCCACAGAAGCAGCATCATGAGATTTATTTTATTAGGTTGTGTTTTCGTCGTCTTTTCTTCCATCTCACATTAATCTGGGGAAAATGGGCAGTACTGGTGGGGGGAAGAATGGAGAAAAGTTCACCAAACAAACACGTACACACAAATGAATACAACTACACAGAATGATCTAAATGTTTAGCATTCACTGGCTAGCTAAGAGTTTATCTCCAAAGTTCGGCTAGCAAGCTTGTATTGTTATCCAGTGTTAAAGTACTAGCTAGCCTTTGAGATGATGTGTTTGGCAGCCAAGAATTTAACATTCATGAGAATGTTTTAGCTAGCTAACGCTTACCACAGCCAGAAGTCTTAGCTAGCAGCTTAAGAGTTTAACATTACAAACGACATACAAGTTAGTTAATTTGGTTCATGATATTAGCTAAGAATTGTTAGCTAGCTTGCCAGTTAAGGTTATCATGAAACAGTTTAACAAATCGTGAGAAAAGTTTTAGCTAGGTGATTGTTTACGGATTAGTTTTTTCATGCGAATAGATCGGAGTACTTTGTTTTTGGATCCTGTCATGCTTGTGGTGACCACAAAAGGGATCTGGGAGAGCGAGGGAGTTTGAAATGTTTCTGTCAAAAATGAATGCGCGGGGTCATACCAACCTGCGCTAGTTATTCTGTTTGTTCAAAATGGCCGTCTCTGTGGTGTCCCGCTAGTCTGTGAAGTATCGTTCATATTTATATGTGACAGGTTGCACTGTCCTTACATACGCCAGCATGTTTGCGTCACGCCTCTGAGGTCTGCCTGAGGTCAAAGGTCATTTTGTTGATTTCTTGCATTTTTTTAAAACTCCCCAAACACTTGTTTTTCATGTTGACAGGACAGGATATACCATCGGTGCACACCATGGGTGTGTTTACTGCAACTTGATCAGGATGAGATCTTGTTACAATAGCCTGCCACAAAAGAACCCTGCAGGGGAACCGGTGGTTATGTAACCAAGCACAAAGACAAGAACCGAGACTGATCACGACGTGCACGTCGGAGCCCGTCGAGGAAACAGCAGCGAGGTGGAGGAGGAGGAGGAGGAGGAGGAGGAAGATTCATCCTGAGTCACTGAGTGAAACTGTGAGGTAAACACAGAGAGGGAGAGTATGAGTCAGAGTCTGTGTGTGTGTGTGTGTTTACAGTCTGCGTGCTGAGCAAGTTGTTTTTTGTCGACTCCAATGGAATTTGTACCATCACGAGCAGATCAGACTGAGCTAAAGCTAACCTGCTAGCTACCATGACCTAACGTAACTTTATCATTTATTTCAGCCACATAGCTACAGTAGCTGGTCAACATCCACTAACCTGAGAGGATTTTTAACGTTGCGTATATTAATAAACTAGCAGAAGTATGCGTTGTTCAACATTTAAAGAACTTTATTAATCCCAGAGGGAAATTGCTTGATAGGAAAAGAGTTTGTAAAAACAGTTAAAAGGTTAAATCTAATAATAATCTGCTAATCTTTAATGTAATCAGTGATATTATTATTTCAGTTTCATAATTTTGACAGCTAATGCTACCCACCAGTTAGTATGAACCAAACCGACAGGATTTATCAGAAAAAAACATCACACGTCTTTATAATCTGAGCTAGCTAGCCAACACAAGCTAACCTGACAGGAGGGTTTTTTTTCAGTTTGCTCTTGATTGTCTCTAATTAACTGAGTTAGCACAGGTTTAAAGGTATGGAAAGTTTTTTTTTTTTTTTTTAAATCGAGTCATTAAGTTGCACGATAGGGAAAATTTAGCAAGTTTCTTGAAAGCCTGCTGAGGTAAAAGTTACTACTGTAAATAAATAGTAAATTGGTTAGCTACCTTGATTATACACAGTACCTACCATACTTATAAATGGAAGTAAAACAGTAAAAAACAGAAAGTTATTAGCATTATTACAGTTTGTGCTTGTATTTTCACAGTTTTTAGCCTGAAAGCTAATATGAGCTAATCTGACAGGATTTGTAACAGACTTTCTAATTATATCATATATCATTTTAATTTCTAACTCTAGTGACCTTTAAGATAAATAAAGAAGATCTTTTTAGATCTGAAGAACTAACCTGTTAGCTAGCTTGAGGTAACCTTACTGGATGGCTGACAGCATTTTATGGTTATAATTTTAAAGCTCACCAACTAGCGAACATATTCAAATTGTATGACAGGAGGATAAACCCCTTCATGATTTATTCTAACAAATATAGGAAATAGGAACGTATCATGTAAATATATAAATTTTAATTTCTTATATTTGGCCATGAGCATTCACGTTTCAATTAGCAAAGTTGAAAGAAATTTAGCTTTCATGACTGATGAAGTTAATCACCAAGATCTAGTGATCATGCTAGCAAAAAAAAAAATCTGGAAAAAACAAGTGCTTAATGTTTAGTATTTAGCCTCCTTTTTTTGCTTCTTTCTTTTTTGTTTTTGGTGGCGCTATAGAACAATTCTTCATCCGGTGACGGCACCTAGCAATCAGAAAGCCAAAAACAGACCTCTTAACGACGCCCTGCAGCTATTAAAGATCCAGAAGAGGCATCTCCGTCTGCCTACGTAGTGTCCCGGCCCAGTCCACCCTGGGAGAGAGAAAATAATTCAGAGAGTCGTTCCACGGAGAGACACAGTGACCTCGAAGCTGGTTATTACACGACGGTCCAGCCCAGACAAAACCGACAGGGAGTGGTGTTTGGCTCATAAAGCACGGCTAATGTGGCCCGCTATTGATGCTATCACAAAGCGCAGATAATGAGCGGGCTTTAGGCGCTTCCTGCCCTCTGGCTGTTTTGGTCTTATTTTGCTGTGATGGTATGACACATCAGACGAGCTCGTTTAGCGGTAAAGTTCCTTTAGAGTGGTTCATATGGAGGTGATTCTTTCCTCTTCTCACGTGAAGAAAAAAATCCTTCTTACTTCATTCATGCCTTAAACACAAGCACATTTTTATAAACTAGGGACTGGAATCACCAGGAAGTGCCGGATACGTTATGATCACGATAGCCAGGTGACGATTCGATTCTTGCGATTCGGTATTGCTTGGAGGCTGTGCCGACTTCCAATGTGTGAATACTTCAGAGTGCACCACCTACAGGGTTATAGAGGAACTACAAATATGAAAATGTACAAAAAAACGAAATAAAAAAAATCTGTAGAAATAAGTTTTGGGGTCCGTGTGGCGATACATGACTTGCCAAACGAAAGAATCTCGATGCATCAATTAATCTTTTTTTTTTCTTTTTCCTTTCACCCTGTCTCTAATATACCTAGGGTTACACACGTGACCGGTGGCTGCACTACTGTCAAATCACCTCCTGACCAATCAGAATCCAGCAACATTTTTCCCTGCTCATATACATGTAAAGATTGAATCTTTTAGAGCAGGTACGTGATATAAAAAAGTTTCCTAAGTTTGAGGTTCTTGTGAGCACTTGTACAGCAACAACACAGACTCCGTGCAGGATTTAACAGGTTTGGGTGTGTGGAGTCGTTCCGTTTTCGTCACTCATAAACACATAAATCACAATGTTATGAGGGAAAGCTCAACTCCACGTGCAACACACAAGGAGCATCAGCACAAATCCAAGGTCGGCGTTAGAACCCTGTCGGGTTAACTGCATGCTAGGAGGTTTTGAGACAGAGCCATGCCTTAAGTTATCTCTCCTCATAAGGAGTCCTGCAGGGTTTTTTTTTTTTTAAACTGTTGCAGAGAAAGCACTGACCTGTAGCTCCATGCCTGCTTTCTGTCAGCAGTCTCGCTGTGAAGAGTTCATGGGGAGGTCAGAGGGAAAGACCTTTCTGTGGCGTTGTGTAGCATGAGATCGTGCGGAGGCGCAAAACCAGTTTCTTGTCAGTCTGTGTCTGAACATGTCCTGTGAGACCGGTGGGGTTAGAATGCTTCTGCATCAGAGGAAGGCGCCCTTTCCGAACCCCTGCACCACTGATCTCTCACGCTACACTGTAAATGAGCCGTGAAACCGGTCTGATACAGAGACGCCGAGAATGACGCACCGGGAACACAGCGACAAAGACTGCAATCAGTATAATGGCGGTGGGGTGATTAATAATAAACGCAATAATTTACTTTATCATATAACGGAATACACACCTGCCCCCTTGTGCGCCCCCTGTTTACACCAGAGTTGTCATGGCAACCTGCTTTTTGCTGGTTTCCTCATTTTATTTTTCCCTTATAGTTTTTTTTTCCCTCTAGATAGCTAAATATTAATGATTCCAGTGGTTTACCAGGTGACCGTCTGCAACTAACCTGAATGCTACATGATTGCGTTTAGTTAGTATGAAGGAAAGCATTCCTGTGCAGGTTGTTACAGTGTACAGTACAGTATAAACACTGCAGTGTTTGCCCGACCCGTCCGCCACGTCTAACAGGCCGAGCCTGATTTAAACAGCGCGCAGAATAATCATCACCGAGATCGGGTCAACTCAACTGTAAACATCGTTCCTGTTAAATAAGGAATACACCGGCCCTGTAACATGATACATGGCCAGGTTGGAACTATTATGGGTCATATAAATTATATGAGGCATTATAGTGTATTATATGAGATATTATAATATATAATTATACTATATTGTATGACCTATTTTACACTGTATGGTGTAATAAAGCAATTCTTGCGTATAATTAGTCCCCTATTGTGTTAAATATGTGTCTTATAGGCTTGTTTTTCACATTTCTGTCCATATTACAGATAGTAAAATTAAGCTAATGGAAGCATCATGGTGGTGCGAAGCGAGCCACGAGCGGCTGAACGAGACAGAACAGATGACGGCATTCTCTTAATGTTCTATTAAACTATCAGATTTGTTTATAGATTAATAGCGAGCTGTCACTGCCCCCTC
The DNA here is from genome assembly GCA_003987875.1 of Clarias batrachus. NCBI lineage: Eukaryota > Metazoa > Chordata > Actinopteri > Siluriformes > Clariidae > Clarias > Clarias batrachus. Next base: position 622,209 of record QMIH01000206.1, read on the forward strand.
TCTGCTGCTTCCAGCACTGATATCAACCTGTTCAACGCTTTAGGAGCCTGTGAGTCAAATTATCAGCTGTGGCTGCGTTCCTGATATAACTTATTGTGGAGGAAGTCGATTATGTAGGCGGCTGATGGATAATTGGGTGGTAGAGCACCTGTTGTTTTGATCACATCCAACCCGGTGCCTATGACCTAATTTACACACTTACACACTTTTGGTGTGTGTGGTAGGGGATTTTTTTTTACATACAGTACAATGCAGTAATCAGATCCAGTCTGCTTCTGGTAGATTACAAATGTGGTTAACATATTATGAAATGAAAGTGAGGTGTGAAATGCATTTATAATACAGTATGAGGCACTGTAAATCTTATAACACAACTCTGTGATAATGCTGCCTCTAATAACCCCTATAGTACACTATAAAGCCTGTAGCATTACCTATAGTACACTATAAAGCCTCTAATAATCACTATATTGCACTATAAAGCCTCTAATAATCCCTATAGTACACTATACAGTCTGTAGTAATCCCTATAGTACACTATACAGTCTGTAGTAATCCCT
>QMIH01000206.1:624636-639494 GCA_003987875.1 Clarias batrachus
TAGTACACTATACAGTCTGTAGTAATCCCTGCTACTAATACTAAATTAGATTATAGCTGATAACTGTATAATGAACTAAAAACTCTATAATAGCTATTGTAATTCACTGCAAGTATTAAAAGAAACTATAGAAGTCTAGTAGTACATTATAAGATTTGTTAAAGTACTTTACATCTTGTAGCTTCAGCGGAACAAAAATACAAAACTACTCAGGCATCAGACACAAAATATGTTTTGGCAGATAAACTAAATCTAGGCTAAAGGTGTCATTGTGTATTTAGAGTGTGTGTTTACCCCCCCCCCCCAAAAAAAATGTTTAAAACATTATCTGTGCGAGACAATGGTTATTTATTTATGTATTTATTGCTTAGGCAGCTCGGCTGGTACGGTGACGTGCTAAAGTAAACGTCTTACGACCTTCAGGCCAAGCGCTTTCGGAGAAATAAAAATAGTTCTGAACTCGATATCAGAGGCCTTTTCTCATTTGCTTGGGTTTCTTTGAGGTGCATGACCTCAGTGTGGAATTCTCCCACGTTCTCTGAGTGTGTGTGTTTGTGTGTGTGCTCGCGCTAGCTGACTAGCATGACTCAGACTAAGAAGGACACACTCAAAGGAATCCTTCATTCCTCAGCAGATGTTTTTGCAGTTCTGTAATGGATGATGGTTTAAGTCATTGGCTGTGCAGAGCGCTGTTTACGCTTTCCATTTATCGCTAATTTCCCCCGCTGAATTCTGCCGAGTTTAACCTTTTTTAAATTTCCAGGTAGCAAGACAGAGATACTTGATTGTACCTGATGCATGTAACACGGGAAAACTTCGAAACCCTTTGCGCTTGCAATCCATTAGTTTGAAAGCTCGACACGTGAGGTGTACGCGATGAATAATAAATGCTAGGTTGGCTGTGTGTCTGTGGGCTAGACGGAGGCTCATGAATTATGGATTGTTATTCCTGGCTAAAGCGTTCAAACAGCAAAGTGGCCCTCGTGGTGCTTCCATTTTCTTTCCCTCCTGTTTGATCTCTACCGCTTTTCTGCTCCGTGCTAATCGTTAGCTTGCGCGAAGATCGACGACTTCTGCGTTATTAGCCCAGAGCCCCTAGACTTAACCGTGGAAGCAGCAGACGAGGAAGACGAGCGTACAGTCGCCTCTCGTTCCTCAAAGAGCCGGGAGATGGGACAAAACAAGAGCAAAGAACAAAAAAGGAAAAAAAAAACAAAAGAATGACTCGAAAATCCCCAGGCCGCTCAAGGGAGGGAAGAGAGACGAGCGCTAGCGTTAGGGGAATGTCAGCGTTTCTCCGCCCACTTTTCATTTCGCCCGGCCGATCCCGACACTTCGAGTCATAATGCAGGTTTGGAAAACAGAGTTTTCCCAGAACGACGTGCATCAGCATCTGCTGTGCGCGAAAAAATCTGCAGGTTCAGCCGAGTGCAAAAGTTTGTGTACCCTTTGGGGAAACGAAAAATGACATCGGAATTTAATTTAAGTTGAAACGCAGACGTTTTTTGATATGAATAATATGTTTTTTTTTACTGATACATTCTCACTGTATGCATACCAATTGTAGTCCATCTGCTGTACTACACAAAGTACTGGCACCCCTTTACCCTGTCATGAATACACAGCATCTTGTTTTTCCTTTTAATTATTTTTTTAAATCAGATTTCTTTCCTTTTCTGGCACCAAGAGCAAGAATCAGCAATTTCACAGCTGGGATTTGATGTGTGTGTGTGTGTGTGTGTGTGTGTGTTTGTTTAGTTGGAACCAAAGCTATCTACACAAATCTCTGGTTATTATTTCATTATCCGGCGCCACTCAAGTGCTGTTCTCGGTTATTGCGCGCCGTAAAGCACACTTTTTAATGCACACTCTTTTCAGCTACTTCGTCCTAAATGGCAAACAGAAATTTAGCGTCCGTGTTCTCGCACGGTTGCCAGGTACGTAGTTAACACGCAGGCATCTGAGATATTATACTCTTGGGAGGTAATAAAGGAGAATAAAAGGATAGAGAAGTGGAGGACGGAATAAAAAGTCTAATGGAGATTTTTGATTAGCCGTGTTATGCAAATGATTATGTTAATTTGCTCTTTTATTTTGCAACAAGGTAGCATGAGGAGGGATAATGCTACAAAAAAATACTATGCTTTTTTCTGAGATATCATGAACATCAGTGTTATTTAAAATTAATTTTATAAAATTACAAAAAAAAGTGGTTCTGAATCTTTCAAAATGTGATGTTTTATTAAAAGTATAAAGAAAAATGATTATCAGTAGATATTTAAATGTAATTATTTGTACATTAAAATCCGAACTTTAAATAATACAGAGTGATATTTCTTTTAAATATAATTTTCTCAAGATTTCAGTTTAGAATTTAGAAAGAGTCATTAAATAAAGTACTTTAGCAAACGGGATTTTTCTAATATACGTACAATAGCATAAATTAGCGTATGATTAGTGTTAGTTGTATAATATGTTCACTTCGTAATCTCGTAAAGACCTTCAGTAAATGGATGAGCGCAAATGCGAATGTTTGTTTTAAGACGAAGAGATTCACTTCTGTTTCTAAACGACCTGCGCGAAGGGAGTTAAAGTTCTGCAGCTCCGTTACTGGACTGCAAACCCGTGTGTGTGATGGGGGGGGGCGTGGCATGGTCAGGGTGGACAACAACCTCTGGGCCTAAAATGGCGGCAAACGTAATGCCTCGTAACATTATTTTGTTAGCTTATATGTAGTCGAAACGTCAAGAAAATAAACTGCAATTTGAAATAAGAAGTGAGGAGTCGCCGTGAGTGTGCGTTAGCGTTAAACAAAAAGAGCGGTTAAAAAGAAAAAGAAATGAGGGGTTGAAGGGGTGGAGAGAGAGAGGAGAGAGAGAGAGAGAGGACCCCTCGTCCCGCTTGCACATGGAAATCAATCTTCCCCCAAAAAAAGCTCATTAGTATTCAGCTCACGGATGCCTCCAAAATACACGAGGAGGAGGGGGAAATGTGTGTGTGTGTGTATATGTGTGTGTGTGTGTTGGGGTGGGGTGGAGTGTCGGTGGGGGGGGGGATCTGTTCCAAACCAGGAGGATCCCCAAAACCAGGACAAGGTTTCGTTAGCGTTGTTCACTGACGCGGCTGGAATTATTTTTTTTGTTAACAATAGATTTGAAACATTTGATTTGCTGATGCGACTCCTTAAATAACGTTTAATTAGCAAGCATGTGTTCGCTAATCTATTTCCAGTCTCAAAATGAGTGTGTTTTTGCAAAGCAGAGCAGGACTGTGACATGGACGTGAGCGTAAACTCACCATTATTTAACACTTAGATTCATAAGTCACATGATCGTGAGTAAACATCACCAATGTCAATTGAGAGAAATGTAGAGCCGCACGATGCGTTTAGTGCTTCCAGTTCAGGATTCCTGAAGAAGGCGTGGCCTCTGGGTCAGTCTTGGGGAAGTGGGCATGGCTTCTGGGTTAGTCTTTGTGAAAGACCTGTGGCCCCTGGGTCAATGTCAGTGAAGGAGGTGTGGCCTCTGTTTATCTCAGTGAAGAAGATGTGGCCTGGTTGTCTCAGTGGAGGAGGCGTGGCCTCTGTCACAGTGAAGAAGGCGTGGCCTCTGTTTGTCTCAGCGGAGGAGGCGTGGCCTCTGTCACAGTGAAGAATGTGTGGCCTCTGTTTGTCTCAGTGAAGAAGACGTGGCCTGTTTGTCTCAGTGGAGGAGGCGTGGCCTCTGTCACAGTGAAGAAGGCGTGGAGGAGGCGTGGCCTCTGTCACAGTGAAGAAGGCGTGGCCTCTGTTTGTCTCAGTGAAGAAGGCGTGGCCTCTGTTTGTCTCAGTGAAGAAGGCGTGGCCTCTGTTTGTCTCAGTGAAGAAGACGTGGCCTCTGTTTGTCTCAGTGAAGAAGACGTGGCCTCAGTTTGTCTCAGTGAAGAAGGCGTGGTCTCAGTTTGTCTCAGTGAAGAAGGCGTGGTCTCAGTTTGTCTCAGTGGCGGAGGCGTGGCCTCTGTTTGTCCCAGCGAGGGAGGGTGAATTTGCTGAATAGTGAGCGTCCCTGTGCATGAATAGTTACTATGGAAACGATTGTAGATTAGAGTGCAGGCTTTAATGTGATTAGAAGAGTCCGATTCCTAAAAATAAATGAATAAATAATTAAGGTTCATTTCTTTAAACCAAAGATTATAATTGATAATTTATTAATACATTACAGCTCTTTCTGATGGGCAAAAAGAAAATTGTGTAGGATTTATGTGTGCACGCACGCATGTGTGTATGTGTGTGAGGGAGAGAGAGAGAGAGTGAAGAGACAACAGTGAACTCACTGTTTTCTGTAGGTAGGAAAATTATTATTATTATTCTGTAATCATTTTTTTAAAGATAAAAGTTACTTTTAGTTATGAAATTAAAATGACATGAAATACCTAAAAATATGTCTTACACATTTTTAAATATACAACTTACAGTTTATTTTAAATATGAGTATTAATTAAAATAAAATAAATGTTACTTTATACGGTTGCATCATTACGACGAGAGGCCTGCAACACAAAACACTGAAGAGCGATTATAATTTTGCAGGAATATCTGGAGCTGAGATTAAAGTGTGAGATTAAATAGTTACGCTTTATCCTGATGTGGAGAGAAAATGGAGATTAAAGTGATTAAGATATTGATTAAGTGGGTAGATATAGTGTACATAAAGCTTCCTGAATCACAATAAAAACTCTGTACTGCTTTTTAAAACACAATGAGACCAGCAAAGAAATAATATACATACTGATTATTATTGTTATTGTTGTATGAGAATAACAGACTTGTCAGCAACCAATCAGAAACGAGCAATTAATCTGTGTGGAAATATAACGTGGTGAACAGTGGGATGTGTAGTCTGAATGATTGTAAACACCATCATTGTGTAGAGTGTGAACTCACTGACCACCATGTGTGTGTGTTTTATGTATGTGTTTGGGTGTGTGTGTGTGTGATCGGTTATTTGATCGGTTGTGTGTGTGGTTGTGTGTCTTTTGTGCGTCTGTATGTGTGTGCTTCTGTACTGAATGTGTGTGTGTGTGTGTGTGTGATTTAAGGGTTCAACTATGCAGTTCACCGTTGAAGCCGTTAGAGCAAAGAAAAGAAACAAAAGACTGGCAGCTTTTCACTTTACCGTCTGCAGCTGCTTATAGAGAGTGTGTGAGTGTGTGTGTGTGTGAGAGAGAGAGAGAGAGAGAGAGAGAGAGATGCAAATAAAATGCTGGTGAGAGAGATGGAGGGAGAGATAAAGAGATGAGAGTAAGATGAGAGATGTGCAGAAGAATGAAGAATGTGGCGGGAGCATGGGAGAAAGTGTGTGTGTGTGTGTGTGTGTACACTTTTTTAGTACTTTATACTTCCATAAATGGTTCATATTAGACATAAACACACACACACACACACATTTACATTTAGGCATTTTGGCACACACTCTTATCCAGAGCGACTTGCAAAAGTGCTTATGTTTGCGCGCGCGCGCACACACACACACACACACGTCCTCCACTGCGTTGGAGTGTGTTCTCCAGTGTGTTGGTGTGTTTAGGGAGCATCGCCCTGTCAGCGTCAGTCTCAGGGGGATTGTGTAGCAGAGCCGCGCTGCTCTGTAAAGGCCGACGACCCGGTTCCTGGTCACGTGACCGCGGCTTCGGTTACCTCACGTCTTTCATCGCGGTCTCTGAAGTCGGCGAAACCGTAGCCGCGTCACGTCCTGGTGTCTCATGTCACCCGATCCACAGCGCTATAGACTTACGCTATAGAGTTACACAAGGCTAACGCTAACGGCTCGTGCTGTCGGCCTGCCGGAGGCGAGCGCGGTGAATTCCTGCCGCGTGATGTCACGTCTGCGTCCCGGCTCAGTTAGCGCAGAGACTCTCTGGAACTTTCTCACAGGAAAGCCAGCGTTAACCTCGAGGCCCAGAATGCTAATGCTAACACCCGCTCATTAACCGCTGAGAGAGGGGGGGAGGGGAGGTGTTATGGGTTTGGCGGGAAACTTTGTTTCAGGGTCATGTAGAGTCATCGCAGGAAATTATTAATTTATATTAAAAAGCATTAAATAAAAAATATTAATTATTATTTTGGTATTAAAATTATTTTATTAAATGTATTAATGTATTTATTATGTATAAATGTTTATATTCCTATTATTATTACAGATTTAAGGATAGTTCTTTTTTATTGTATTGCTTTATTTCATTCACATTTATTTATTTATTTATTTATTTTACATATATTTATACAACACTTCATTTTTAACCTAAAAAATATGTAATATTTATTATGGCTAAAGAATAATAAAGTGATTAGTTTGTAGTTAGCTATGTTTAGCTAAACATCTTGTAGCATAAAAAAGCTAAGTGCTAATATACTGGATTTGTACTGGATTTACCGTCTTACGCTGTAACTAGTGGGCTAGCTCTGTTCCCGACAGCGTTTTTAGCTAGCTACTCTCTCTAGTTTGCCTAGCTGTGTTGCTACCTAGGACTGAAAAACTAACTTTATGAATCACTCGATACTTAAAATCGTTTAAATCTCATTGCTAGTAATTACTGTATAGTAATTACTCTATATTGATTGTTTGAGTTTCCTTAATCCAGAAAACGTTTAGTTTTCATGTCTTTTGCTCGCTAGTTAGTATAAATCACCAGCTAGCTGTTTTATAATGTGCTTTTAGCTTGCTAGTTCTCTATGTTTAGCTAACAGGAGTATACATTATCTATACTCCCTATAGTACACTATACAAACTTGAAAGTAAATTATAAACTAGCACAAAAACCAAGCGCTAGCTATACCGCTAATCCTCTTCTGTCATTAGCAGGGTTTTTATTTTGTCCAGCTGATGAATTACATTTTTTCTTGTTAGCATTTTTGTTTCTCGAGTTTCATCCGGACCTTTTCAGTTAGTATCATGTTCTAGCCAACTAGCGTTGTACTGCTCCATGCTACGAATGCTAATCAGACAATTATCCTGTTTATTATTATTATTTCTTGTGTGTTCTCGGGAAAGAACTCGGTTAATTGCAATAACACACACTGGCATTTTAACCTAGCAAGCAATTTGGTGTCTCTTGTGAGTTTAAAAGAACACGCTAAACACCCATGATTCAGGAGGAACAACAGGAGGAATGAAGAGAGAGAGAGAGAGAGATAACTTTTTTTTTTCCTTCCCAAAATACCAGCACAAATTGCAGCCAGATTTAAACTTGTGAACTCACTGAAATCACACACGGGCTAAATGACCTCTAACCACAGACAGAAATGATTCTTTATTAATTCAGCTTAAGCTCTCATACACACACACACACACACACACATACACACAATCAGCTCTTTTTTTACAAACACTGCAGATCTGCTGAGACACGTCTGTGGTCGGAGAAAATGACGTTAGCTTGATGATGCTAACGAGCAGCATTGGAATTGAGTAAAGGTTTATCAGACGTGTCTCGTGTGATTTAAAAACACGAGAAAAGTTCAGTAAATCAAAATAGATTTCTTTGTATTTTAACCTACAATTTACATTATAGATAGAAGATAGATAGGTAGTAATTAATAAATAAATAAAGAAATATATATTATAAATACATTTTACATTTATTATTCAATTCTTTCATGCTATTATTATTATTATTATTATTATTATTATTATTACTATAAACAATATAATTTTTTTATGTATTTATTTTGCAGTGAGTGGGGGGTTTCTGTTACTCTTTATTATTATTATTATTATTATTATTATTATTATTATTATTTTACTAGTATTTTGCATTACTTTTTTAAATTATTCTTTTTTTTTGAGGGAGGGGCATACTGAAGAGATGTCATCTATTTTTAAATAATTTTTAAGAATGTGACTTGAAGTATGTCACATTTTACTTTTTATAGTCACAGTGAAACTCGTACGCGTCCTGTTGCCATGGAAACGGTAAGGTATCAGCACCTTGTGACCTGCAGCTGCACTTCTGTTATAGAGAATTCATCAACAGCTCCCGACCAATCAGAGTGCAGGATGTGTGGTGGTCAGTGATGAACAAGAGGTGTGTGTGTGGGTGTGTGTGTGATAGAGCTCGGAGGAAGAGGAAGCGGAGGTGGAGTCACTCACAGCTCACAAACGTCTGAATCGTTGAACTCACCGTGATTGACTTGATCTCACCGTTCTCACAAACAGACGGATGTCTGACTCATCACCGTGTGTGTGTGTGTGTGTGTGTGTGTGTGTGTGTGTGAGAGTGAGAAACCTGACGCTGTGGTCGGATCACGCACGAACTGTGAGAGACATGATGTGATCATCAACCTGTCACAAGAAACCTCTCCAAAGCCATTCCATAGCCTTCAGCTAGTGTGTGTGTGTGTTAGGTGATGTTTGATGTGTGTATGTGATGCGTTATGTACACCTGATCAGTACACCTGATGTTTGTATGTGAAGTGTGTGTGATGTTTTCGTGTATTTAAGTGTGCTTGTGTGCGTTTGTGTAGATGTTTCAATTGTGTATGTTGTTTATCTGTATGTTTGTGTACGTGTGTATAGAGGTTTCATGTGTATGTTTCTTTGGTGTGTGTGTGTGTGTGTGTGTGTATACATGTTTTCTGTGTGTGTGTGTTGTGTGATAATGCATTTCCTGTTTGTGTATGTTGTGTTTTTGTGTGTGTGTGTGTGTGTGTGTGTTTTAAAGTGTAACATTTGTGTGTATATCAGTGTTTTTGTGTGCACATGTTCCATGTGTGTGTGTGCGTGTGTGTGTGTGTGTGTGTCTACACACATTTATTATTATATACGGTGACGGTATTTGTGTTTTGCATTTCTATATTTTGTTTGTTAGAACTGTGATTTTTGTGTACATGTTTCTCTGCATATACCATAGTGTGTGTGTGTGTGTGTGTGTGTGTGTGTGTTTATGTTTGTGTGTGTGTGTGTGTGTGAGAGAGAGAGAGAGAGAGACCGGGTGACTCAGTTGAGGAAGTGTCTGTCAGAAGTTGTCTGCCTGGGGGATCACAACACAGACACACACACACACGCACGCACATGCACTCAGACATAAACATAGACACACAGAAGGTAGAAGAGTGTGTGTGTGTGTGTGTGTGTGTGTGTGTGTGTGTGTGTGTGTTGTACATAGCCAGCAGGCGCAAACTATCAGGTCACTGAGTTTCCTTGTTGCAAGGGGTGTATGTGTGTGTGTGTATGTGTGTGTGTGTGTGTGTGTGTGTGTGTGTGTGTGTGTGTGTGTGTGAGGGAGGGAGGGAGGTGGGGGAGAAAGGATGGATGGCGTGCCAGACGTCTGCTGCGTGCCCGTGTGTGTGTGGTGTGTGTGTGTGTGTGTTTGTTTATCCATTCTACCAGGCAGTGAAGTGTCAGGAACACACTCCTCTGACTAAAGCGAGTCGACAACGTCCGCGCACAGACACACACACACGCACGCACGTGTGACTCCCGCTTTCTGATTGGTCACAAGCTTCAGGTGTTGATTAGTTTTCTCTGACCACAGCGCAGCTTAGAGCGTTCCTGGTTTCCATGGTAACAGGGAAGCCATGCTGCGTGTGCTCGAGGAAGGAGTCTCCGGTCCCGGTCAGGCTGGGCGAGGTCATCTCAGGTGGACGTGAGTGTGAGGTGCTTGTGACCGCTGTGTGTGTGTGTGTGTGTGTGTGTGTGTGTGTGTGTGTGTGTGTGTTTGAGGTCCTCAGGGTTCAGAAACGACCTGGTTTCTCCTTCTTCTTCTTCAGCCTCCTCGTCCTCCTACAGATCAACATGTTTACACGCGCCTGTGAGAATCAGCAAAACCCAACAGTCTGCAGTCTGATATTTAAAGACGCTTGTGTGGGTGCAGCATGAGGAGCGGAAGCGTGTGTGTGTGTGTGTGTGTGTGTGTGTGTGTGTGTGTGTGAACTGTCAGGTTTTTTTTGTTCATAAAGAAGAGGAACTGAATCTATTCGCATGACCTGTGATTACAGCATCCTGTTCCTCAGGTTTATAGTTCAGACACTTTAGAGTGTCTTTATTTTATATATTTAATCACTTTTTTACTCCTGATTTGAAAGTGAGAAGGTTTTTTTTTTTTTTCATCAGCTGTTGAAACTGAAATCTAGCCGAAACATCCTGTTTACACGCCACATCGGCTCGCCTTTGCTTTCCTTTTCCAGTCAGAGCGGTGACACACACACACAGACTCCGCCCCCTCGCTGTCTGAGGAGCGTGTCAGCCATCGGCGATAAGAATTATTTCGTTTTTTATTTAAATAATGTTTAACGTTTGGCCCTGTAGCAGAGTTCAGAAGTTTAAAATGAATCCTCAAGACCTGTTATTATTATTATTATTATTATTATTATTATTATTATTATTAGATTGATATCACATCGTGCTCAGCGGTAGATTTTCATAAACATGAGTGTAGTTATGACTCCACCCCTTTTAATATATTAATTAATTACTAAATGTACAGGTTTATTTAACGAGGATCTGGCAACGGTTTTCCGAATTTGACCAGGACTAATTTGAAGGGGTTTGTGCCTGACTTTAGGACTGTTTAGGACTTCCTGAACTACAGTTGGAACTTTCACAAGAACCAGTGCATCCTGGGAATTTCCTGAGCGTTTGATCTGGAAGTCGTTCTGGATAAGGAGGGTCTGCCGAGTGGCTGAGCCTCCTGAATTCGGGAAGGGCGTCACGGTGCCGGAGAGGTTATCGATGTGTCCTAGCTTTTCCAGGGTAGAGGGTTCCTGTACAGGGTTCCTGTAGAGGGTTCCTGCCTCCAGGTCTGTCCGCGTGGAGTTTGTGTGTTCTCCCTGTGATGGTGGGTTTCCTCCCGCAGCCCAAAGACATGCAGATTAGTCTAATTGGCGTTCTCAAATTCCCTGTATTGTGCAAGTGTGTGTGTGTGTGTGTGTGTGTGTGTGTGTCCTCTGCAATGGATTGCCACCTTGCCACTGAGTTTGTTGGGAATTTGCTCAACATCAAGGCGGGAACAAGATATTCAAAATTCACACATTTGGTATTTGTAATGTTCACATCTGCCGAGCATCTGGCCAGGAACTTTTGATTCATTATGAATTCACTCCCTGAATGTAATAGTGGGGGATTCTCGGGAACGTTCTCAGCGTACGAGGGGGGATCAGCCGTACATGTGGATCGGAATCTGAGTTCTCCAAGCGTCTGGAACGGCGTCAGAACCTTTTGAATTTCGCTCAGCGCTTGAACCTTTTAGGTGTTTTTTTTTTGTTTTTGTTCCTAAATTTAGGACTCTAATAACCTTCAGTTAGTCTACAACTGCCTTGATTAGTTTATTGCTAAACTAGAAGAGATGAGTTTTGTGTATATTCATGAGTCAGGATTTGTGAGTACGAGAGGAACAGCTCTGTGATTCAGCTCCGTCTTTGTTTGGAATACTGTCTCTGAAGATTCCTTATTATTTCCTGAGTCATCTGAGTGAAACTTGTACAAGGGCCGTCACTGTTTATCCTCCCGCCCGTTCCCCGGATATCTAAATGTACATTTAACTTTGCTCACCTGGATTGTGTTAAGACGTTTTCAACTTTTGAAAAGTGTCTCCTATATTTAGATCTCCTCTCTTCTCCTCTTTTCCTGTTCTCTGTCTCTTTCTGTCTCTCAGCTGGCGAAGACCGACGACCTGAAATGAGTGGAAGGCCCCCAGCTGGGAGGTCAGGGGTCATTATCGATTACTCACCCAGCAGGAGCTCACTTGGACGTTTAAAGACTTGTAAGTGGCGTTGCGTGTGGGATTTTCCACCGAAGCGTGCACTAACATCAGCATCAGACTCAACATAGTCAACATAGTCAACATGTCTCACCTAATGACCGTCTCGTGAGATCGTTCCTCCATGAAAAGCAGGGAGAAAGAACAATCATCTACTGTTAGCTTTAAAGGCCAAAGTTTATCACCTGGCACAAAGCTGACAGTAACAAGTGGAACCTACAGAAACGCTTTATTGGGTTTATTGAAAAACATATCGCTAGCTCAGTCGCACTTTTTCTCTTCACATAAAATGCTCTCGCATTCACACACGTTCTTACATTCACGAATTTGTCCTTGGCAGTTATTTAAGTCTGTCTGTCTGTCTGTCTATGGAAACTGACAAATGCGATCATATTCACATAGTGCTCTTGCTTTTACAGAAATCACATTCCCATTCAAACTAAATGCTCTTACATTCGCAGTGAGCGCCTTTCTCACCCTACAAAGCACTCTCACATTGACATAAAATGCCCTCACATTCCCACACACACACACACTTACCTTACAGTCTTTCAAAATCTTCTCGAATTCACGTGAAGTGCTTTCCAGTTCAACGTAAAAAATAAATGTTTGGCTTTCACAGAGACTAAGCACAACTGGGGACGGAAAATGCGCCAATTTTCGCGTAGAATGCTTTCACGTTCACGTAAACCACTTTCGCTTTAATACAGTTTACAGTAAATCCCCTACACACGAACATTCGCGTTATGAACGTTCGAAGATACGACCATGCGTTTGCGCATGTTCAGTGGTGGATCACATGTCCGGCGTACATTATCACGTGCGTGAGTATATAATGTACAGTACGCTCTTGCATCATCGCAGGCGTTGCTTGTTCCTTTAACATGAATCGTTCAACCGTCGGCACAAGATCATGGAACGTGATACTTTTACACTGTATAGCTAAGTGTCTTAGTGTCCTAGTACCTACACCAGGTTTTATTGGACTTATGAACAAATTGGACTTACGAACGAGCTCTTGAAACATTTTGGTTTATATGTTGGGGACTTACTGTATCTAAAAAAAAAAAATTTATTTCCACAAAAGATTTTATGAGCAAAAATTATTTTCCATTTATGTAGATTGCTTTCACATAAAATAAATGCTTCTGTGTTTGGGCGAATTGGCTTTCAATATTTTCACATCCACGTTTTCCGTCTCGCATTCCTGTAATGAGAAAATGTTCCTGCACTCCCACAGAACTGTACTGGGGGGAATGAATAAATGAAATTAACGTGATATTTTTATGTTCACAAGGAAAACTTTGCGTTCAGATATAAAGTTGATGCGACATGCTGCCGGGTTGATGAAAATAAATAAATAAGTAAATATATAAAATGCCCTCACATGCACACTTCAGTTTTAGCTCTGGACCTGGTGTGCTGTAGTGTGTGGATCTGTAGGAGAACTCTGACACCTGCTGTACTGAAGACACACTCCACTCTGACAGTCTCCACTATGTAACTTCCTGAACTTCTCTTTTTAAACTCTTTTGAATTTAACGTCATTATCAGCTGCTATAAAAAAACAAAACAAGAATACAGCGGCTTTATAGCAGAATACTGTAGAGTTTTATAGTTAATATAAAATATATGTAATGTATAATGTATGTAATATTTTACATTTTTAATACATTATACACAAGATATATTAATATACAGTGTATTACAATATGTATTACAATACAGTATAATTTTGTAGTACATGTCATATACTATAGTACATATATTACAGTGTCGATTACATGATATAGAGCACGTTACAGTATGAAACAGTATAGCAAAGTGTGTTGCCCAATATATTTTACAGTCTGCTATCAGTGATTTTACATGATAACAAAGTATATAGTAGCACATGACAATATTTTACAGTATACTATAGTACAGAGTTATAATAAACCTCATACTATATAGAATAATCTGGACAGGCAGAGCTGACGACAGTTAGTGTAATTAACAGGAGTGAAATGAGAATAAACCGTGGAGGTGATGGACAGTCACCAGATTTACTTTATATTTATATATAAATATGAATATCAGCTCCGTTAAATTCCGGGTTCCGGCATCGAATCCCAAATAGTGTTCCATGGAAAGCTAGTGCGCTATGTAGGGTGTACACTCCCTTGTTAAACACTCAAAGTAGTGCCCTTGATCAGGGGTTAGAGAGGGATTTCAGCCTTGTGTTAAAAGCTAGTTAGCTTCGTAGCTAACGTTAGCCGTGTATATAAAACAACACGGAGGCGATTCAGAAGGACGTAGAAGTGATGAGTGCAGGGACGTGAGGCGTGTTGTTTAAGACGACGTGACGTGATCAGATGTGTGTTGTTGCTGAAAGTGCGTCTGTGACTGGGTGTGAATGTGGGCGTGGTCAGGCAGCGTCTCTCTCTCCTCAGTACTGCGGACCGTACAGACCCACTCTCTCCCACGCCGAGACACACAGTCAGTGTCAGTAACCACTGGACAACACCTGGAACGCAGAGAGAAACGTTTAATATATATATAGTTTAATACAATCACATTACATCATCAGAGCTACTGTAAGTGTTAAATATTATGAATTACTTCATTATAATGTCTTATATAAATCTTCTTAAAACTAACGCTTTTTAAGAAATTTAAGACTCAAAGCCCTCTTAATTATCCCATGAACCCATTTGTAATATTTCTGTGTTCTTTATTTATCCAGTTATCTATCGTCTGTTTATCTTCCCGTCTATCTAACGATCCATTTCCTTATTTAGCTCTGCCTGTTCTCGCTGTTTCTGTCCTCCTCCATTTATCAAGATTTTTAAATCTGTTTTTTTTTTTCTTCTCGCCCACATTTCCATCTGTATCGGACTGTTTTCCTTACTGCCCTCGGATTCGTTTCTCATCACTCCCCTCTCTCTTCTGTTTATCCCTCCCTCCCTCCCTCCCTCCCTCGCTCCCTCCCTCGCTCGCTATCTCAGCTTGTCTTGGGCTGCCACACACATTTTCTTTTTTCCACCAGTCATCTGCCAGCCTCTCTGACCCACTAAACTTTACGCTCGACCTCGAGTCAGCCTCTCCGCTTGGCTGCTGTTCGGTCACATGACCATCCTGCAAAT
>QMIH01000206.1:641890-669978 GCA_003987875.1 Clarias batrachus
TGTGGTTCTCTCTCCGATTACCGAACAGCGAGTGTATTTGTCTGAGCACCAAAGAAGTACAACTTAGTGTAAACAAGGCGTCAGATACTCGACCTTACAGAATGTGATTTCTGTCTATTAATAAGTGAGACAGAGAGTTCTGCTGTACAGAGAGACACACAGACATGGACGTGGACTTCAACCTCAAATAATAATCATAATAATAATAATAATAATAATAATAATGTCACTCATTACATTAAAGATCAGCATCTGCTGATCTTTAATGTAAATGCTGATCTTTAATGTAATGAGTGATATTATTATTATTTATTTATTATTAGATTTAAACTTTAACTGTTTCTACAAACTCTGTACTGTACTCACACTAGTAAATACATAAAATAATCTGCAGATTAAAATTATATGTAGAAAAAAAACAGAAAAAGTGTGTGTGTGTGTGTGTGTGTGTGTGTGTGTGTGTGTGTGTGTGTGTGTGTGTGTGTGTGGAGGGGAGGCGACTCCGTAGGCATTAGCCGGTGTCGCTGCTGCCCTTGGCTTAATTAAAACGCACAGCTCTCAGAATTAAAAAAAAAAAGTCATAAAACTGAGCGGGGAACAGAGGAGCAGCGTTAAAGGGAATAATGAGTGAAAAAAAACGGGGAAAAAAGATCAGAAATTTCACGTCGTCGTTGTCTCCATATAGCAGCTAATTAAAGAGAAGATTCGCCTCTCATGCGTGAAATCATCTAAAATAATCTCTGAGCTTGGAGACGGTTCAGATTTTCTCTACATTAAATAAATAAATAAATAAATAAAATAAATAAATAAATAAATAAATATTATTTCCATAAAAGAAATGAGCTGCAGCTATATTTGACTTGCTTGTTATTGTAGAAATGAAAAGGAACTCCCTTACACACACACACACACACACACACACACACACACACACACACTCACTCACACACACTCCCTCTGTGGGCCTGCTGTTTGTGAGGGCTTTCTGGAGGTAAAAATAATGAGCTCATGGCTCGGGCCCCAAAGGTACCTCCAGCAATTAGCATGATCCCGCCTGCGCTCAGACTTAGCACGAGGAGAAATGAAACGCGACGCTGGTTTGGGATTTCAGTGAGGTGCAGATATGAGTTCCGGCCGTGCGGCGTGTTAGCGGATAAATACCTCCAGATTTACCGCTGTAGTGATAGATGATAATTAAAGGGGTTTTTCCGTCCGAGAGCCGGTTTGTTACCCGAGGTAAAATAAAACGCGCTGGAATACGGAGGGTGTTTGTGCAGCCGCTCTGTTTCACTGAGGTATTATTTATGTTTTTCCCGATGCGGAGATGAAGGGAGGATTTATTTTAAAGTAAATTGTTCTAAAATGTAAAGAACCAGCCGGGGGGGCAGCGCCAACGCCGCGCGGGCCGACTGCCAGCCCGTTATTCATTACTGTGTGGACGTGTAATATGTTAAAGGAAAAATTAAAATGCATTTCAATAGAGTTAAAATAAATAACAGCAGAGAAAAATGTAACGTGAGATTTATTAGACGATTTTATTATATCTCAGGAATTCACCTGATTTAGTATTCTTTACTCTTGCTTTTATCTGTGCTTCCCGATTCCGTACGCTTCCCTGTTCCACATGCCTGAAGGTTCGCTTGTCCATCTCGCTTGTGCTTCACACTTGTTTGCTTCATTTCTGTGAACATTTAAATTTTCCGCTCACTTCACTGTACACACGCGTAACTTCACAATTCCATGCACTTTTTTTGATTTTTACGTGCACATGACTGTATACCATAAACTTCACGTCACTGTTCCAAACGGTTCACTAAACGGTATCCACGTTACTGTGCGCTTTAGCATTCCACCCGCTTGATGAACCCGCATGACTAGTTTTATTTTTTCTCTAGAAATCTCACAATTTAAAAAACCTTAATAAAATCTCTAGATCTCTATTTTTGAAAAAAAAAAAAAGAAAAAAAAAAGTTGTGATTCAATTCATTCATTTTGTCTCGGTGTTTCTGGCCACGCCCAATTTCCCTTTGTCTGCCTGAATGAAAACAGAAATGACTTGTAGCTGGTTCATGCCTCCTGTCCGGACCGCCGGGCGTCTCCACAGCGGTGCTCTTCAGGGATTCGGGTGATGCAGCGCGTCGTCCTTTTGTTCCTTCATGCTGCGACTCATCGCATCGCGAGCTGCTGTTTATCATAATCGATGCTGAAAGTGTTGAATTATTATTTTTTTGCGTACGCAGGCAAAACGCTGTAATCTGATCTTTATTCACTTGAGTTTGTTTGTTATTGACGTCCCACTGAGCGGCGGGAGTCTGACTTTGACTGTATAATGAGAGAAAACTTCATTTCGTATGCCTGAGAAGCTGGCAGGTCCAAGAAACACACACACACACACACACACACACACACACACACACACACACACACACACACACACACACACTCACACACATGCACACGCACTTGATATTGTATTATTAGATTTGATAAAGTCACAAGTGCAGCACAGAAACGTATTAACAAGCTTAGCTTTATCCTTCAAGGCTTAGGTTTAATTGCGTTTGGACGGGAATCGGGACTCGTAATGAGGATTTAATAAAGACAAAGGTGGCGGGTAATTTTATATCACGTTATTTTGTAAAATTACTCAGAAATAACAATCTTACTTATTATAAGCACACTCCCGAAATACAGTAGTGCGTGTAGAACAATGTTTTTGTAAAATATACTAATAAATGATACAAAGGTTTCTCTTGTGTATAATCGATATCCAGTATTGTCATATATCTGTAACAATGAGCCACATTTTTATGTTAATTCTGTCACAATTTGACAAACGAGCCGACAACAAAAGCAATCAAAGCGAGAACGTAGCCGGAAACGAAAGAAGAAAAACAACAAAGACGTATCATGTAGCGTTCCTGAGCAACGGAGCCTGACGTATCGCCTCGCTCCGGACGTCTCCACATATAGCCGAAGTCCAAGCATCTTCTCATATCACTTCTCATCTCATGCAATTCTCAACAAGCTTTCCCGAACATCGCCTCATATCGCTCTCTCCCAAACATCTCATTCCATCTGATATAGCAAATATCGTTTTAGCTCACTTTCGTCCTGTAACCATCTCCTCATCTTTTCTAATTTCCAACATTATTCCCACGTTCCAAACATCTCATCCCGACTCTCTCCCGAACCTCTCATCTCATCCGTTTCCCAACATCGTCGTTTCACCGCTTTCTGAACATCTGCTCATGTCAACCTGTCCTGAACATCTCATCTCATCCGATTCCCACCGTCTCCTCGCAGCATTGCTTTCCAAACCTCATCTCACCACATTCCAAACATCTCCTCATCTCCATGTCGTCCGAACATCTTCTCATATCACTCCATTTGAAACATCTCATTTAATCCAGTGTTTAACGTCTTCTCAGATTACAACATCCCAAACATCTACTCATGTCACATCATCTTCTCACTGTGGAAAAAAAAAGAAAGAAAGAAAAAAGGAACCTTTGCAGACAGAAAGTTCTGTCTGCAGTTGCAGTTCTGTCACAATGTTTGGTGAAATTCCATCTAAACACATGTTCAAGCTGTAAGGTAAGAATACGCAATAGCATCGAGTTTTCAGAGGAAACTTTTATTGAAAAGCAAGGCAGAATTCCGCACACCTCCGGTATTCCACACACGTCTTTATTTATTTGTTACTTTGGTTAAGGCACTTTAAAAAATTTTTTTAATACTTTGTCATTCCAGACACCTTGACATTGTGTACATTTTGGTGTTTTATAATCTATGCTTCCGTATCGTGTGTGTACTTTATCACATTAACCTGACTGGTATTTTTAAAACCTAATATTGCGCTCACTACAGTCTTCCATACAACTCTGACATTTCTCATTCGGTACTATTGAGTTACTCTTTAGATATTTTGTAAACACTAGGTTTACATTACTGTCTACACTTTGATGTTTTATACATTGTATAAAACAAGTATATTGTAAACACTTTATAATTTCTCCCATTTCATCATTTCCTAAACGTTATAATCCTGTACAGTAATGTCAGTATCCTGAACACCTTCGCATTTCATACGTTTTGGTAGTTTCTTCATCTTTGTACAGTTTCATTGTTCCGTCTACTTTGTTATTGTTCAACACTTCAATAATTTGTACACTTCGGTACTCATTAGTCTGCAGTTTTCTGAACCCTTTAGAAATTTGGCTTCCAGGTTCACGTTACCGCGCAAACTTCTGCATTCCTAACGCTCTTTTTCTTACTTTTGACTTTTTCTTATTACGTCCCGACTAATTAATCCACGTCACCATGCAAAGTCGCGTCACACTGCAGGCAGTGTGTTACTTTGTTTTAGCCTTTTATCCGTGCTTTCTTTGTTTTAGCCTTTTATCCATGTCTTATTGTTGTAGCACAACTGGAAATGCAAAAGAATGTGTTAATACCTGCATGTGTTCAACATCAGGTATTATTGGTTTACAGGACATTTCTCACTCAGAGCAGTCAGATGTAACTGTGTGTGTGTGTGTATGTGTGTGTGTGTGTGTGTGTGTGTTTGTGTGTGTGTTTGTGTGCGTGTGTGTAAAAAAACCTCAAAACCCATGCTTCTGATTAAATCTTGGCACAGAACCCTCTGAGAACCCAAAATGAGGAATACACACTCACGAGCTTCCTTTGTTGTGGCCAATGAAGTTCCCCGCTGGTGAACGTCACAAAGGTGGCTCCTCCGCCGCAGGGCAATTCACCCCACAATTAAAGCTTGGGTTGGGGGAACAAAAGAAAGAAAGAAAAACACAGAAAGTCAGCTGCGGTGATGTCATCTGCAAAACCGATGGTGTGTGTCGTGTCGTCCAAACTAGCACATGGACACACATGTTAGGAAGAGCTAAGGGTTCTCGGGTTGATCTTCTGGAGACTGTAATACTGATTATAGAAAGACTTTTGCCAGAAGAACCAGTCATTATTTAGCTAGCTGAGAATTTGTAGCTACTAAAATTGAGTCTCAAACAGGGTGCAACGTCCCGAATTTTTGGCAAACCTCGAATTAGGGCTCGTTACATTCCTAAGTTTTTTTTTTTTAGGATTTTATTTAATTCAGTTCAATGGATGAGACTGAACTGAAAAGTCTAAAATAAATAAATAAATAAATCGATCACATTTTCCACAAATGGGGGGAGGTTTTTTTTTTTTTTTAGTATCGCTATTGACTGTTCGGGCTTTTTTAAGTTAGCGAGCTGTGATAACTGCTGAGTCACTGAGAAACAAATGAGAGTTCATTGATCTAACAAAATCATAGACACTTGCTCTACATGGATGACGTACCATAACAGTGAAGGTTTACAGGGAAATTAGTGCTAAGTTTTCTAGCTAGCTACAGCGGGACCTCGGCATTATTGTTAATTTCATCAGCTATTTTCAGTCTTAGTCTTAGTACTGGGATAAATGTACCTGTTAGTTTTTATTATATTTAGTCAATATTATCATATTTTTGTTTAGTCAAGTTTTAGTCAATGCAAACATAACATTTTAGCAATAAGATTATGATTAATTAACCCTGCAGTCAATCTAGTCTGCACAAAACCAGAAGTTTTTTCACAAAATAATTATCTTAATATGTTAAAATGTTCATCTTTTCATCTGATGTTGTCAGCTAATTATATGTATTTATAAACATCACAACAACTGCTGCATGTCCATATTTTTTAGCTACAAAACAATAGACGTAGTATGGACTATACAGTGTCTTGAAACCTTTTTTCTTTCTTTCTTTTTTTTATGAATGTACACACTTGGACTGTTGTAGTGAGACTGTAGCTCCTATGGGTGACAATCATTTCCTAACCTTTCAGCTTAATGTGTTTGGCAACGGTTTAATTATAAAATAAAATAAAATACATCGCAACATAATTAACGTCCCAACTACAGTACAAGCCATAATGAATGAACACCGAAATTGTGATAAAAATTATATGTGCAAAATAAAGACCGGTATTTTTTTAAGTAAAAATTTTTTTAAACCACACATTTTTGTCTCGTATGTTTTCGTCAACAATATCGCATGCTGATCAATGAAAATTGTTCGTCATTATTTTTGTTGACGAAATGAACACTACTCTGCATACGAACTGCCGCCTCAAGAATGTTAGCAAGAAGAAAATAAAGCCGCTCTCAGTTTGGTTTTTAAAGCAGTCGGTGCAAAGAGGAATCATAAATTGAACTTAAGTCAGGTTTAATGTCTATTTATTTCATATTTTTTTAATACACATGTATTTTCTAAATTTTTTAATTGTTTTAATATGCAGAAATATGATTATAGTGTTGTAAATTGGTAATATTGGACATTTTTGGGTGGCTGGAACGGATTACATTGTTTCCTGTGGGAATTGTTACATTGTTTCCTATAGTAAATTTCACCTTAAAAACTCGCCTCCGGAACAAATTAAATTCGTATGTCGAGGTGCCGCTATACTCTCACTGTGTTTCAGCAACATTATCTAACACTTAAGCTTCTTTGAGCATGTAAGTCTATAGACGGAATTCTGTTGCTAAATAAATACACTGCTTGTCTCATCGCTAACCGTCTACTTTGTAGTAAAATGTCTTCATATTTTCCAGAAGTCACTCACATCATGACCTCAAAGCTTATATAGCTAATGACTAGCATGTTAGCCAGGAAAGATTCCTCACTTGACTAGCTAGAATTACCATCTAAGTGAAGCTTCTCAAAAAACTAGTTTTTTTTTGTTTTTTGCTTTTTTTCTTACTTTAATGTTTTCATTAGGAAGAGTACCAGAGCTACATTCATCATGATCCACCAGGCCTGAACAGGATTTGACAGACGATTGCAGTGCATCCTGGGAAAACTGCTGAACTTCTCAGAAAGGGCAGAAGTTCATGCCATGATGACCTTTGACCTTATTTTCAGACATACCCTCAACTTGCTTTATTGTGCTCCAAGGAGCATGGTGAAGGATTTTCCTTTCCTTTTTGGCCTTTTTTTTCTTTTTAAACAAAGATTGACTGAAAGGGCAGCCAAAAAAAAAAAAAAAAACGCGTAAAAAAAAAAAATTCTAAAATAAAAACAAAAATAAATAAATAAAAAGCCGAGCAGTTGAGGGTTTTGCTTGAGGGCCGTAATGTTTGAACTCATTCTGGTCACTAGCACAGAAACTAAATCACTGCATGACTACAAATAGAAATATCTAAATCTTAAAATGAAGTGTAAGTATTTCAACTTGCTGTATAAGTATTATTATTGTATTTAAATATTATTAATTGTCATGTATATTATATTATTTTTTATTATATTACATGCATTAGCAAACATATGAGCATTCTTTATGTTTGTTTGTTTAAATTTTTATTCTGTAATTAAATACTGTATATTCAGTTCATTATTAATATACATGCTAATATATTTTAACAGTTTCTTTATATACTTATCACTCATATCTTCTTAATAAAATTTGTTACATTTATTCCATTTATTTATTTAAATTTTCAAGTCATGCAAGTTAACTAAGTTTACTTTGGCGTCGAGTTTTTTAAAGACATGGTAAAAAAAAAAAGAACAAGACGAATGAAAAGAAAAAATTAACAAATCTTTTTGAATCAAATAATTAAATCACTCAAACACATGCTGACTCACACAAACACACACACACACACACACACACACACAGGATTAAATGGCTATTAAGGGGAAGTTTCCACACATTGCCTTGTTTGAGAGTAATTAGTGTCTGTGTGTAAATAGCCAATGGGGTTTTGAGCTCTTGTTTATGAAACTCATGCACATTTCATCTGGAGCTGTCTGACTCGGCTGAGTCGTGGGGAAGGCAAAAGAACTGGTAAAAGGTTTGAATGAAAATGGAGTTGAACTTTATGAATTGAGAAATAATATAAGAAATGTTTTAAAATCAATAGTGCTCTGATAAAGAAGTTGAAAATCAGTGGCTCTGTTGACACCAAGCTCCAATCAGGAGATGAGCAGAGATTTCAGGCACTACTGACAGCTGAATTGTCGGGGTTGCAAAGAAAAATCCCAAAGCTGAAATGCATGCTTCTCCACAAGAACGTAGCATGACTGTTTCAAAATGCGCAATACTGAGGAACTTGGGTTTGGTTCAAGTCACCAAGGCGTGTGTCCACCATCCCTACTATGAAGCATGGAGGTGTTTCTCTGATGTTCTTTAGGTGAGTGAGGTGCAGTGGCACGGTAATTTGTTCACAATTGTTGGCAAGATGAACGCCACATGTTATAAGAAATCATTTATCAGCCTGGACATAGGATGCACTAGGACATTCCAACATGAAAGTGATGCTGAGACGATCCTTCAGTTGCTACAGTGGAACAAAGTGAAGGTTTTGGAGCGGCCATCACAGTCTCCTGACCTCAATATCACTGAGACACTTTGGGGGGATCTCAACCGTGCAGTTCATGCAAGACAGCCCAAGAATTTATGGGACCTGGAGGCTTTTTTCCCACAAGAAGAATGAACAGCTTTACAACCTGAGAAGCGAAAGGGTCTCATCCAGAGCGGTCACAAAAAACTGATCCTAAAGCAGGCAATATGCAGTATTAAGAACGAAGGGGATGCAAACTTTTTTGCAAACTCCCATTATTTCCTTGTTGTGTCTGGTTTAATGCTAAAGACATCACAGAATCAGACTTTAAGTAAATTAGGGACATAAAGATATATAGACAATAAGAAATAGTTTTTTTTTTTTTTTCGGATGGGGCGTCATTGGTGTGGAATTGTATTTAAAACCGGCTGATGTACATTTTAAACCTCGAGTACACGTGTTACAAGTGGAAAGAATCTTTGTGCTGTGCTTTTACGTTTGTCTTTGATTGGTGTGACTGCCTTACAGTGTTTATCGTAAACTTAATGCATTTACATCAGCACCTCCTGTGGTCAAAGTCATGTACTGCATGGAAAAACTAACGAACGTTTAAAAAGCAAACAAACACACACGGGTTAGCATTAGGTATATTTGAGTGTTACCGGTCTGGTGCTCGGGTTGTGGATCAAAGCGAAGCCACACACACCGTAACGTTTCTTTATGGACCTGTTAACGGTGGAAACTTCCAGGAATTTTTTTTTTTTTAACAGCTCTTGGGCTGCATTGAGCACATTTTCCTCCACCTGTTTTACTGACTCGTAAAGATGCGGCTGTGTAAATCTCTCCCCTCTTAAAAACATTAAGTCTTTATTAACCCGTTAAAAATACGGCTACTCGCCCGTAATTGTAAACAAACGCCTTATGATTTTGTTTGTGTGGAAATGGGAAGGAGCGGAGCATATGGCTTTTCGTTTTGGATTTGCTTAGAAGAAGTTTTTTTTCTGCAGCACTGATGAGTGGCAGAACTGCTGACTCTGCGGCCGCCTCGGGGGAAAAACTCGAAAATAAAAATAAATGTCATTTATATAGCACTTATTACACTGCGCTACTGTGAAGCGATGTGTGTAGCAATTAAAACATTACATTACAAAAGAAACAGAAGATGAGAACATCATTTGTGTGTGTGTGTGTGTGCGTGTGTGTGTGTGTGTGTGTGTGTACACACAAATTGAAGTTATATGGATGGACAGATGGGTTTTTATTTTTCTTTAAAACCACACCAAATTAAAAAAAAGAATAAAATAAACCTTTAATGCATGCATATCTCAGGATGTTTATATTGTTTAGAATTTTTATGTCATTTCTGCAGCTAATGATGCTCAGTTATTATATTATGATCAAGAATGATGTTTATGCCTTGATTTTAAAATATATAAATAAAAAAGAGATATAAGTATTTCCACTCCAGTTGTGAATATTATTATTATTATCCCACTACAAAACTATATTAATAATGATTATATAATTAATGTATATCTTTCAACCATCACTTCAATAAAACTTTAATACAGAGGAACCTTGGATTGTGAGTAACTTGCTTTGCAAGCATTTTGCAAGACGAGCAAATAAATTCAGCAAATAAATTTCAGTAAATTTTAAATTAACAAATGAGCGAGGGCGTGATATACGAGTAGTATGCATGCGCTTTGTCTGCTCAGCGTCACATGATCACAACTGAGCCAATGGTCAGTCTCAGTGCACCTGCATCACTCGTATAGTCAACATCCGTGCGCACATGTATTGTTTACTATAAAATTGTGACCATGTGTGTGTGCGCATGTGAAGAAGAAGCAAGTGTCATTAGAGAGGTTCCTTGGTAAAGACACAGTTTCCAGAGTCTTTCTCTGTCAGAGAGCAGTGATTCCGTTGTGCGTGTGTGAGTGTGTGCGTGTGTGAGTGTCATTAAAGACGTTCCTTGTTAAAGAAGTGTCCCCGCAAAAAAGTAAAACATTTCCCAACATACTGTAGTAGTGTTTATGTATGTGTTTGTCCATGTGTGTGCGTGTGAAAGTTATCCTCCACAGTAGCCCCCGCCCTCCTCTCCTATTTGAAAGTAAGGAGGGGGCTACTGTGTAAGACGAGAGGAGGGAAGGAAGTCTGGTCTTACTTCAGATTTACACGTGTGCACACGTACAAACAGAAACACACAGATTTTTTTCAAAGTTAAAGTGCAGGTTGATTTGTTTGTTACTTTGTCTTATTTTTACTTAAAATTTTGTATTAATTATTTTCATATTAATATTTTTGGGTTGTTGAACGAATCATCTGAGTTTCCATCATTTCTTATGGGGGAAATTCTTTTATATATAAGTGATTTGATATACAAGCACACTTTCGGAACAAATTATGCTCACAATTCAAGATTGAACTGTACAGTGATTTAAAAAAATCATAAAAACTTTGAAAAACTTCAATAAAACTTCAATAATTCAATATAGAAATACAATATTCAAGAAGGAAAATTTATGTGAGTATTGGAATCATGAATAAATTAAATTAATTAATGCATAAGCAAAGTATAAAGAACAAGGAAGAGAGGAAAAGAAAGTCTTAAGACAAATAAAGAAGGTGTTGATAAAGTGTCAAAAAGAAAGAATGAAATCAGTTAATAAGAAAAGTAGATATATGTTTAAAAAACTAAGAGTGTTAATAGAAAAGATAAGGAATATTAGTGTATTAAGCATTATTATTTTATTATTTAATATTTAACGCATTATTAAATTAATATTTTAATTTACAGAGAAAAAAACAGACAAGAAAAAGTATATTTACAACAATTTTGTTGATACCATTTTATTATTATTATTATTATTATTATTATTATTATTATTTATATATTTTTATTATACCACACCAGAACAACTAAAATTAATTTTAAATGTACAAAAACACGCAAACACACACACTGTAAAGTTCAAATTTCTCTTGCCTGGTGAAACGTGTAAGTGAAGTAATTTTTGGTAACGGTACGTGTGGTGTGAGAGGAAGCCCTGCCCAAAAACAAAATAAAACCAAGTTAAACACATGAACCTGAGTTTCCTCACAGAATGGAAGTGAAACTGAGCACAGAGGCCGAGTGTACAGGCATCCCGTCCCTCCTATATTTCATCACGCCACATCTGGCAAAATATACACTTGTGTGTTTAAGCCGTGGCCTCTTCATGCTGAGGGAGTTTAACAGGAATTGGCTTGCTTGGCCTGAAACATCAAGGCATGTGTGATGTGTTTAAGAGTGTACACAATATTTACAGCTAGCATATGGGGAAATGATTGATGTTTCTCCACCCGCGGCTGTGCCTTTAAAATAAAATATATAGTGAGGTATACACGGAAGGCATTGTAAAGACTTGTTATTTCTTATTTTGGAAGGCTGCTAGTCTTTAAAGTACTGTCGTGCGAGGTTTAGTTACTGTAGCTACCACACTGGAACGTCAAATACTTTTATACAAACAGTGAATGTGTGAATAACTTTTACCCCAGAACATTACAAATAAACTATTGCTGTTACTTAGCACTAATAGTGTTTCATGCTAAGTGTTATTACTGTGTAATGCTAACTTCTCTGCTAACTACTTCTGCTTTCTGGAAGAGTCTTCCTAAACAACCAGGAAATACACAAAATAAACATAAAATGAAAATAATAAAGTATCTACAGTGGGGAAAATAATTATTTGATCTCCTGAAGGTTTTGTAAGTTTGCTCACTTACAAAGACACTTTTTATTATTGATTATCATTGGGAGATCAGAAATCCAGATCAGAAAAAAACACACAATACAAAGGTTATAAATTGATTTGCATTTCAATGAGGAATGAGGGAAATAAGTATTTGATCCCCAAACAAAACATGACATGATACTTGGTGGAGAAAGCCTTGTTGGGAAGCACAGAGTTAAGACATGGATTGGACGGATTTGAATCCACTATTCTTTACTGATCTTCTCTACGTCCTTAACGTTTCGTGCCTGTCGCTTCGCAACTCCCTCCATAAATTTTCTACAGGATTAAGGACTGAAGACTGGCTAGGCCACTCCATGACCTTAATGTGCTACCTTTGAGCTGCTCCTTTTTTAACTTGGTGGTATGTTTTGGGTCATTGTCACTCTAGAAAACTATGACCCATGCTAGAAATCCATTACCCATCTTCAGAAGGTTCTCATCCAAACTTTTATAATACATGGCCCCATCCACTGGCCCTTCAATACGGCAAAGTCTGCCTGTACCTTTAGCAGAGAATGTTTCCACCTATGTTCTTAGGGTCTTAGTCAGCATTTTTCTTCATCTAAACACAGCATGTCTAGTTGATGCGAAGAGCTCAATTATGGTCTCATCTGGGCGCAGAACTTTTTTACAATCGTTCTCTGTTCATTGGCAAACTTCAGACGGGCCTGTACATGTGCCTACTTGAGGAGGGGGACCTTGTCGGCACTGAAGGCATTTCAACCCATGACAGCATATTGTGTTACCAATGGTTTATTTGCTTCCAACCGCCATGAAATCCTTTACCAGCTCCTCCCGTGAAGTTCTGGACTGATCCCTCACTTTTCTCATGATCATCCTCACCCCATGAGGTGAAATCTTGCGTGGAACTCCAGGCTGAGGGTGATTGATGGTTATTTTGTATTTCTTCTATTTGCGAATAATCGCTCCAACATTTGTCTCCTTCTCACCAAGTTTCTTACTGATGGTCTTGTAGCCCATTCCAGCCTTGTGTAGGTCTACAATCTTGTCCCTGGTCGTCCTTTGACAGCTCTATGGTCTTGCCCATGGAGGTGAGTGAAGTTTAAATTTAAGATAGAGATTCTGTGGACATGTGGCTTTTATACACATAACGAGTTGCTCTTAGCAGTACCTACATAAATTAATCTGGGTACCACATGAGCACATAACCAAATGTGGGAGCCAGAATTATTGTTGGTTGGTAGGGGAGCAAATACATACTTTACTTGCAGAAATGCAACTCAAATAATTTACATAATGAGGTTTTCTAAATTTGTTATTGATATTCTGTCGTTTAAAATAAACCTATAAAAAATTATAGACCCTTCATTTCTTTAAAAAATGGGCAAACATATCTGCAGAGGATCAAATAATTATTATCCCCATCGAATCTAACAATTAGACATTAATTCACAAGGGCAGCATAAATACACACTGGCATCTCTTAAATACTGATAAATTAGTAAGATAAGGCTTTGTACGACTCAAATTGCAGTGTACTTTATTTTTTATGCAGTGCTTTGCAGTAAAAATGAGACAGAAATATAAGGAACATCAATATTTACCTCAGATCTGGTGTCAAATGATTTAGAAAAGACTTCATAAGACTAAAATTACACTGTACGTTATAAGTTAGAAAATAATTTACAGTAGAAACCAAACAGTACGATCGGAAACATCAACATTTACCTCAGATTTGCCGTTAACTTGCTGAGAAGTGATTTTGCAATAAAGAAATTACACTTTCAATGTCTCTACTGTAAGTTCTGAGAACACTGTTGCTAGGCAACTAAATATGGATGCTAGACATTGACTAGCTAATAGCTAAGCTAATGATTTTTTCTATATACCAAATAGTTGTTATATATTTTGTATATGGACAATGTAAAGATGTAGAGATGCAGAAAGTAAACTAAAACATCCAGAACATTAACATTTACCTCAGATTTGTTGTTAAAATTTAATTGCTAAGAAAAGATTTTATATGACGTTATATGACTAAAATGATGCTGTAATTAGACTTAGCATTGACTGCTACAGTAGCTAAACTTACATGGGAGCTGCCATTTTGAGTGTAGCAGTGGTGTGTGTGTCTGTGTGTGTGTGTGTGTGTGTGTGTGGCGGGCTGGCAGAACTCTGTGAACTTCCTCATAAATAAATGATCACAGTCTGCCATCTGGAGCAGTTCAGTGTGTGTGTGTGTGTGTGTGTGTGTGTGTGTAGGAGTCATCCAGGTTCATTCTAAGCCTATGGGTGCCTGAGCAGGACATCAGGAAAAGGACTTTTTCTTTCCATTCCAATTTCCATTTTTACACAGGAAATCTTTTATTTTATTAACATCATCGTTTCTTTCTTTCTTTCTTTCTTTCTTTCTTTCTTTCTTTCTTTCTTTCTTTCTTATTATAATCTTTTTTTCTTCTTTTTTCTTTTTGCTTTTTGACACTCAGCCCTTCTTTTACCTTATTGCCTATGCTTTTTTCTTTATATTAACACTTCTTTTTCCTTATTAACATTTTCTTTCTTATTAATGCTCTTTCTAATAACTTTTCTTTTTGTTCTTTCTTAACATTTAGTCTTTATTTTTTAATTTTAATTTTAAATTTTAAATTTTTCAATTTTTATTAATTTTTCCTTTCTTTGTCTTTCTTAATGACTGTTTCTAATTGTTCATTTATTTAACAATAAACAAAACATACACTTACATAAAGTTCATCTGTTATCATCATACTATTTTTTTTCTTTTTTTGATTGCTGTAGAATTGTTGTTTTGTTAAAGATTTTTAATAATTGCCACTATATACAGTAGATAGATAGATAGATAGATAGATAGATAGATAGATAGATAGATAGATAGATAGATAGATAGATAGATAGATAGATACGTAGATAGATACGTAGATAGTAGTTTCAGACAAATGACATTTAAAATAAATCAATAATAACAATATCAAATAATAAATAATATTTGATGTATAAAATAACAATAAATGTGTGTGCTTGCTCATGTGTGTCTGTATGTTCATGTGTGTGTGTGTGTGTGTGTGTGTGTGTGTGTGTTCACTGAACAAGGGCAGACCCAGAGACGGTGAGCGAGCTGTCACACCTTGTGACCCAGGAAGAGAATCCTGGACCAAATTAGTGCCAGATGGATGACATCACCTGGAGGCCAGAACGCGAGTCGAGCGCCCAGACTGCACGACCCCCGTGACCCTACCATGACCCCTGAGACCTCACTGTACAATCCTCCCCTTAATGTTCCCCAGAATGGTGTTCTCTCCTTCAGTTTGGAGACAGCTGAGTGCTGGCAGCCTCATCCCGCTGGCGCTCGTTAAGACGACAGCTCTCGCGAAGCTGAAGGCTCGGGTCGAGGGTCCGTCCCTCTCTCTCCCTCTTTCTCGCTCTTTCCCCCTTCACCACCAAATCGGGGAGGGAGGGGGGGGGTTACTCTGAGGGGCAGATGGATGTGTTTACACCTGCTGGAGGAGAGAGAAGGAGGAGGAATGAGGGATGGAGGAGGAAGATGAAGGAAAAGAGGGGAAGGAAGGGAGGATGGAGGGAGGCGAAGGAAGAAGGAGGGAGCAGTAAGGGAGGAGTGCGGAGGAGGGAGGAGGTAAGACAGGAACACTGTGCAGGTGACTGAATTGAACACTGACCTGGTATATTTATTCATTCATTCATTGCAACAATTTTTTCTTTCCTTCTTGTTTTTATTTTATTTTAATCCCATTTTTAATTTGTTTGCTTGTGTTTCATTTCCATTTCCTTACCTGTTTCTCTTCTTTCTTCTGTCTCTCTCTTTTTCTTCATTGTGTTCCTTATGTGCTCGCTTTCCCTCCTTAATTTCTTCCCATTTCCTTGCTTTTAACCTTCCTTTCTTCTTTCCTTCCATTCTTTCTTTTTTCTGCCTTCATTCCATTCTTCTTTCATATCTTCTCTTTTTCTCTTTAGTTCCTCCCACTTATTCTTTATTTCCTTTCTACTTTCTTTCCAGTCATTCGTTTTTCCCTGCCTTTCTTCCTTTTCTTAAATCCTTCATTCATTTCTTTCTCTCTTCCCCATTCATCCACCTTTCCTGTTTCATTTCATTTTTTTCTTTCTTAAACCCTCCCTTCCTTCCTCCTTTTTCTCCTGTCCTTCTTCCATAATTTCTTAAAGTCCTTATTGTCTTCCTTTCTTTAATATTTTTGTATTTTTGATTATATTTTTTGTTTTTTTTTTTTTTGGTTCTTATATTCCTCATCCTTTTCTGTTTCCATCCTCCTTCCATTCATCATTCTTTTCCTGTCCAGTGTGTGGTGTATATGGCTCTAATGTATTATTGAATAATAAACTAAATCATTAATATAATAATAATAATAATAATAATAATAATAATAATAAAGGAACATTAATTCTTGCTGAAGATCAAACAGTTAAACCAGTTATGCTAATTTACTCTATTTATATTCGTTTCTTCTGCTTCTCATTAACTCTGATTATTTATCATCCAAAAGAAGCATCAATCACAACACACACTACACACACACACACTACACACACACGTTACATGTCCACCTAGTTAATTTTACTCAAAACGTAGTTAATATTCAATAAGTGTGTGCGTGTGTGTGTGTGTATGTGTGTGTGTGTGTCTACACGCAGACAGACTCATCGTCACACTTAGCATTTGTTGAGTCTGGCCCGGTTGCCATGGTAACTTGCCAGACCCAATTTGCCATCTCTTGCCTGATGCTATTTCCGTTTATTTGGCTGCTTCATTTTTTTTTAATTTATTTTTGTTGTCCGTTATTATTTTTAATTATTTGTTATTATAATATTTTACCGAAAATTATTTTTTAGTTTAAAAGGGGGAATGGATAAAGCAAGTAAGGAGAAGGAAAAATGGATGAAGCAGCCAAAAGATGTGGTAAAATAAAAAATAAAAACAAGAAAAAAAACAAAGATTCAAATAAAAAAATAAAAAGAGAAATATAATGAATGAATACTGATTAAAAGAAAGAAAGGAAATGTCAGAGGAACGGATGACAATGTTTAACAAAGACCTGCAGAGAGAGAGAGAGAGAGAGATGAGTAATTTGTGAAATTTTATATCTATATCTTTATATTCGTGTGTATAATAAACGCTGGTGCAGACTGTGTGTGTGTGTGTGTGTGTGTGTGTGTGTGTGTGTGTGTGTGTGTGTGTGTGTGTGTGTGTATGGGAGACAGTTCAGTGAGGTGCATTCTGTTCTGTTCCTCCTTCAGAACCTTTAATTAAGGCTTGAATCTGACGTTACTTCACACTCCCGTCTCTCTCCTCCTCACAGATAAAGCGTCTCCCGTCTCGATCATTTCCGAGTCGTACTGCTGCCATCCAGCTCACGTGAGAGGAACAGCACATTCCCTCCATCCGCCTGATCTGGATCCACTTCTCCTCTAACTCTCTGCGGCAGCAGAGATCACGCACGACGCAGGTTCTCACGTCCCCTCTGAGAACCGTGAAGACTCTGGTTGGGTGTCCACGCCGCTCCGAGGACGACGTGGCTGATCCTCAACATCAGGGAAATCCTGAGGCGTGGGAAAAGCCGGGTGAAGCGGGAGACTCCGAATCCGAGCGTGCTGCAGCATCAGCTTCCTTTTATTTCTGTCTCATCTCGGCTCTCTCGACCGGCGCTGGCTGGAGAGTCGGAGAGCTCCGGACTGGTTTGGATTTGAGTGCCTCGAACGCTTCGGCTTGCGCTCGGATCAGTGGCTTCGGTGGATAATTTGGAATCCTGTCTGATACGGAAAACTGCTCCGTCAGAAAAGGAATTTTACAGATTTTAATGGATCTAAGTGCTGTTGTTACCGCTAGCTAAAGCACGGATCGCTCAAGCATCTGAAAGCATGGAGGACATTTTTTTTTTCCCTCGTGATGGAAACCTTTGGATTCTGGACAGTTGAGAATGGAAAATGGATCGTCTCCATAGAAGATAAAATCGACTTCTTTAAGACTGCTTTGGGATTTGCATCAGCTCTGATGGAAGCGTAGCTGCAAGTCCCAGGATCATATCATTGCACTCCTTCTAATGCGTTATTGTTTCAATAGCAACAGCTTCATTGTTTTATAAGGGAGAACTGCACTTATATAACATATGTAACATTAGTTGAAGGAGACTCCAGTGTCAGAGGTAATCTGCTGGTCCTGATGGCGATGATGATGATGATGGTGAAGATGTACTGGGTTTATCTTGGTTAAAATAGCTAAAGTTTAGCTTCCAAATATTTCTTTGGCAAGCATGTTAAATGTTTAAAGTATTCAGAAATCGTCCACTTAGAGTCTTGATATGTCCATGATGAGCAAATGAAGGGAATTTTGCGGAAAAAAAAATTAAACAAACACATAAATAAATGATCAATAGTTAGATAGCTAGCATGTTTTGATCAGCATTGTAATTTGTGCCTTTTTCATCGCTGAATAATAATAAAGCATTTTTTAAAAAAACTCAACAGCCACAGAGAGATATTGTCCATCATTTCGTATTATTCTTTAGTCCCAGCTGATCTTCTGGAAGAACATGACAAGACAACAAAATGATCATTTAAAAATCAAATGATCAGTCTTTGAGCCGCCGAGGCAGAGGCTACAGAGGCTGCATATCTGCCGCGTGCTATGAAGCTAGCTAGCTACTCTGGCCTTCTGTTTGTTATCGCATTGTCCATAAACCCGGGAATAAGATTTATTTACTACCATTAGATGAAAGAACGTCTGGGAATCAAACAACTCTGAGACGCTCTGCTAGCAAGTTGTAGAAAACATGTAGATGCTAAGTCCAGCGAGAATACAGCGCCAGACACTTCTTTCCACGCCATCGTTCTGGATTGTTACCTTTGTTTAAAATAAATTTTTGGCTTTATTACACTATAGCGATTTTATAGATGTAAAATTATTTTGTAGATAAAATTTCCTTGTGCTAAAATTTTTAAGATATTAACCGTATGTAAAAGTTACCCAAAGGAGGCGGAGCTTCACAATGCATTCATTTACACCTAGTACATGTTTAACCCCACAGGGTTCCTCATCTCAAGCTGCCAAAAATCTTTTAAGGCTAAAAAACAAATTTTCTTGCAGTCTGATGTTTTTCTCTGGGGGAAAAAATTGAGTTCTTTTGAGGTTTTGAGGATAATTTAATCATCTTATCTTTCTAAAATGCTGCAACCTGATAAAGTTCCATATAGGAAAATATTTTATTGACAATTTCAACGTAGAACCAGTAAGAGCGCTGAACACGTTCCTGTGCATAAGCTTTAAAGAGTGGAGAATCTGAGAAAGATTGGTGATGGGTTCATAGCCTCTGAAGGATTTGGTTTTAGGGTCCTATATGTATTATTATTATTATTATTATTATTATTAATATATGGAACCATTTATTAAACCTATTTATGGTCTTGCAGGTGTTGCTATGGAGTCTTGACAGCTCCTACAGAGGAACGATGCAGATATTTCTCATGCGCTCTAAATTTAGAAGTATCCTTCTGTAGTTCTTTACTGGTTCTGTGGATATTG
This sequence comes from Clarias batrachus, assembly GCA_003987875.1. Classification (NCBI taxonomy): domain Eukaryota; kingdom Metazoa; phylum Chordata; class Actinopteri; order Siluriformes; family Clariidae; genus Clarias; species Clarias batrachus. Next base: position 661,553 of record QMIH01000206.1, read on the forward strand.
AAGACGTCCTCACTTGCTAAAATGTTTCAACCATTTGTTACAGAATTTTAATGGTTCCCACTAGAAACATTAAACGAATAAATAAATAGAAGAAAGGATCGTTGTCTCATAAAGAAGCTCTGAGTAGAATCTTTCTAATGGATTAAACAAACTGTTGTTGGGTTCCACATAGAAACACTTTTAGCCCAGATGGACAAGATGAACCGTTCATTAAAGTTCTAACATTTCTAAAAGGTTAGCTTGGGGAGCAGAAATGTAGAATATTCAATGACCAGCCTCCAGCCTGTGTGTGTGTGTGTGTGTGTGTGTGCGCGTGTGTGAGCTTGGAGGATGGTCCTGTCAGAACCCATCACACTCCGGCGTCTGGAGACATGAACGACCTCAAAAAGCGGTCATCAGGGCTTGGGGGATTTGCAGACGATTGCATCAGTTCGCGGCAGCTTCGCTAAAAATAATCGGATTTGGGCGGGAAAAAAAAAACCAACAGCAAGGTGAAAATAAAATTCTCTCTGGAGCTGTTTAGAGGTTTATTTTAGAATTTAAACAACTGTTAGAGCTACAGAAGACAGAATTTCATTCATTTGGGTGTTTATAAACCCTCCGTCTCGCTATCACACAGAGTCTGTCAGAGGCCATGGAGTTCCCACAGTGCCCTAAAAATACTGAAGAATGCAGCGGGAAATTAATTTATCAAGTGCATACTGCCTCCGAGCGACGTCCCTGTAAGGGTCTTAATGCGTCTATCATATTGTCTCTAATTCCCTCTCACACACATGATCACACCCTCACCAGGTCCAATAAGATCAACCCGAGATGTCTGATCGGATCGTCCCGCGCCTGTACCTGTAAAGTGTTCTTATTATGTGCTTACTATGTTGCATCCAGCGGGTTGGTATAAAGCCTGTGACGTACAGTAGTGATGATGTGAGGAACCGGATCCAGTAAATACTCTGAGCGTGCCACAGACGCGCTGATCACCATAAATGTGCTGAGCGCTAGAAGGATGTAATATGTGCTAACTGCCATCTTCTGCAACGTGGCATAGACCTACCATGGTCAGAGCACAAGTCAGAAGAGGGCGCTGTGAGAACTCCATTGACACAGCAACAATGAAGTGGCCAAGGGAATCTACATCCGGAACCGGTTTCTACTGCATTCTTAAGGGTTCTTAAGGGTTCATGGCCTTCTAATTGGTTTCTACTTGGACCTAAACTGATTCTACATAGAAATGCATAAGGGTTCCCCAAGAGACAACCGGAAAAGTCTTAAGGGTTGTACTTTTTCCGGCTATACACAACTATAAGTTAAAATAAGTTCCTAGCTTCTGCACTGCCTGGCCAAAGAAAACTAACTTAAATTATTGGGCTGCGTCAAACAAAGACAACAACTAAGGAGAATTGAAATGAACTGGTTTAAGAACCATTCAAGACATTATCAAAATTTGGAAGTACTGTGCTGAACCGTGGAACTTTGTGGAAGAAACGTGAAAAAAAAACAAAAATCATGAATGGAGATCACTTAAACACTTGGTCAAGTTGTATGGTAAAAATTCAACTGTGTCTTTGTAATTCAATGACATATATCCCCTTTAGCAAGGGTCTAGGTGATGGGTCAAGGGTTAAGTGGATAATTAAGGGTTCTTAGTTCGCCCTAAAGGGACAATTGTAGAATGCTTAGTTTAAAACTTTCTCTAATCACGGGTTCTTCAATCAAGCATGCCGTTCCTCAAAGAAAACTTTGTGGAAAAAGTATTCCATGTTTTCCAAATCTGTACCAAACCAAAGGGTTCTGTTAATGGTCCCTGGCTTCCGAAAGGTTTAAACAGGTTTTATTTCGAGCCTCGTTCTTGTACAGAAACCGGATTTTAGGATTTGTAGGATTTTTATGTAGAAATTTCCAATTTGAAGAAGTCAAAGTTCTTTTTAGAGAACACACTCCTAAGGGTTTGGTGAATAAAGATACGGTACTTGCGCAATACAAGCCCAAATAAAATGGGTTTTTAAACAGTTCCCGAAGGAAACAGAAGGAAACAGACATCTTCTACATGTTTAAGTGTTTACAGGCTGTTTTTATAGGATTAGTTTCAGGATGTTCTGGATAAGTAAGGGTGGCAGTAAAGGATCGGGCAACACGCTGGTCTATGTAGAACTTTTAAGAGTTTTAAATAAAGAATTAAAGAACCAGTCGGCCGGGACACACTGCAGTACAGACATGTCTGTATATAGAATAACTGTTATTTATTTATTTATTTATTTATTTATTTATTTATTGAGCTCCTCGGGCTGGGTGTAAGTGCCCTGCGTTATGTTTCCTCAGACCGTGTTCTCAGGTGTTGTTTGCTCATTTGTCAAATTGTCACCAAATTTACATAAAAATGTACTTTTCCGCATGCTCGCTTCTGCATCTGGCTTCCAGCTGTTACGCTCAGCATCTCAGCAGGCGCGTGCCGCTACATCGCAGCTTACTGCACTTCTAACACATTCTCATTGGTCGAAGCGAAGAGGTGTTGATTAATACTCTAGATCAGCAGCTCTGACAGAATGCGCGGTAATATCAGTGCGCGCGTCCTGATGCCTTATTGTTGCTATAGTAACAGCTCCTTAGAAACGAAAGGTGTCAGTGTGTTCTGTCCATGGAAGGAGTCTCCAGTGTCCGGTGTAAAGCTGTACATTTTTTCATTTGCCGTTTCGTCCTTTTAATTCCCGACATTCTTTATCGCTGCTTTAATGAAAATATAATTTATTGTAGCATTAGATGCACATAACCTTATGCAGATATAAATAATAAATGCAGCCTCACGCACATCAGAGGAGACAAGATGACATCTACTGTACATATTCGCTGTTCCCAGTGCATTTCTGCTGTCTGACTGTGTGTGTGTGTGTGTGTGTGTGTGTGTGTGTGTGTTTCCTTCTCATCAGCGCACTGAAGCTGATGTAATTGCCACCTCCAGCTACTCTGCATTAAGAAACAGATTAAAACCTCACACGCTGCGCTGCTGCTTTATTAGTGAGATCAGTGCAATAAATACAAAAACACAGAAACGTTTTCACATTCCGCACCAATTAACGTTAGAGCTGGCTTTTTAATTGGACGTGTTCCTTATCGTTTACCTCAAATTACTGCGCTGGAATTAAATCCCGGTTCACGTTCACTACAACCTTATTGCTTGAGCGGTTACTATGACTACATGACGATCATGTGACCTCCACCTGTCACTCAAGTGGTATATTTAGGGTTCCGTCACACTGCTTGAATTTTCACCTGGTGTTTCTTAGTAAAAAAAAAAAAAGATCAATTCATTAAATATTTTACCTCTGTAATTAAAATTATAGTTATTTTAAAAAAAAGACATCAAACAGTCCACAATGTCAGAAAAGTGTAATAGATCATTAATTGCAATCTCTGTACTACAATAATACAATATTACTTTGCTGCAAATGTGATTCTTCAATACGTTATCATAGTATATTGATATTGCAACAATAATTTATTGCAATGTTACAACACACATAATCAATAATCTTTCACCATTATATCGATATTACAATTTTTTATTAGAATATACATTATTCGGTAAAACAACAATACGTTGTCACAATATATTGATGTAACAACAATAATTCAATTCAGCATCCACATCAGAACAATCATGTATCGCTTAATGTATAATAAAGTCTACAATATATCAGAAAATTGCAATAAAGCGTCATTAACTGCAATCTCGATACAACAACAAATTATCACAATACATCAACACCACAACAATGTATTACGGTATCAATATCACAACAATACTTTCTTGCAAAATGTCAATGTCACACAAATTGTTTCGTAGTAATATCGATATCACAGCAAGAATTTATCACGATATAACGAATTCAGAAGAATACACTATTGCAGTATCGATATCACCTCATTCACTTATCTGAACGGAAATTGTCTAAATGTGTTTGTTCCATAATGTTATATATCAAATTTGTTTGATATGTCATAACGAAACTTTTAAAATCGACTTTGCTCTAAATCCCAGCGCTAGCTTGTGTCTGCTGATTTCTGCCTGTACGTTTCCCTCCGTTTTTCTTCAGATGATTTCTCCTTTCTCAGGATTGTGACCATGTTTAGCTCATAAATCACAGCAGCAGCAGACGCTTCATCATCCACCGGCGTCCACACAAGACGGACGACGGCGCAGCGAGCAGCTTCTTTAATTCAGCGTGCAATCAGTGTGATGGAGAACCTCTCGGCTGGACGCACACCATCACCAGCCGCTAGTCCGCTCTCGCTCTCTTTCTATTTCTGGAAGTGTATGTTTGTGTGTGTGTGTGTGTGTAGTGTATTGAAATACATCAGTATATAACCATAGCATTACAGAAAAGCTTATAGGATAATGTTACGCTACAGAAACGCACTTTAATAGGATATGAATTAGCGCATTTAGGACAAAGCCAAAATGGCGCTCCAGTAATCGCTGTAATGAACCCTGTGTATGAAGTCACTGAAGGAAAGAAACAAATGACTGATTTCAAACCAACATGGATGACTTACATTACAGGATACATTATTAGTCAAATAATTGTTAATATAACACAATTTTAGACTGTTAGTTTTAGACTGTGAAAGATGGATCTAAAGGTTACAAATTCAAGCAAGAAAGCGCATTGTTAATATAATATTTTTATTAATTGAAAATATCAATGAATAGCAATAGCGTATTGTAACAAAAAGTTGTTCATTTTCTAAATATTGCAGCATTTGAGCTGAGATTAGTCATAGATTAGAATGCTATAAACAGACGTTTCTCATAATATCATCCATGATTTATAGTTAAACATGTATAAAAACTTTTATGTTTGGAAAAGATTATTTATGTCTTTGGAAAGTGTAAGTAGCTAGTACAGTTAGCGTTGCTAATATAATTTGAGAGCATAGCTAGTGCAAAGCTGAACACATAATATATGTAAACAAAATTACATGACAGTTGTTTTATTAGAAAGATTGTGAAACAAGAAAATACTAGACAGGTCGTGCATCAGTGAGCGTCGATGTAGCTTTAAAGTTTCACCTTTACTGTAATGTCTGACTGTTACAATGCACTGGCACTGGAGACTCCTTCCATGGGACATAAATGTTTTACTGACATTAGAAAACTAGACCATATGAGCATTGTGTGTGTGTGTGTGTGTGTGTGTGTGTGTGTGTGTGTGTGTGTGTGAGCGCATGCTAAGTCTAGTATAAGTATAGTCTAATACAGACTTATCATGGTATTTAATAATAATAATATTTTTAAGTAAAATCTCAAGCCACAGAGGATTAAAGAGACACCGGTGTGTTTAAAGCGACTCTGTGCTGTGTGGTTAACATTCACACTGTTGTAAATTGATCAAAGTCTGCGTAATAAACACGTCTGGGGACTTCTGCTCCAACGTGACAATTAACGACGTGTTTATTCAAATCGCACCGCGTCCCCCAGGAGGTGCAGGTGACTTATGGACTCTGAGCTATGCATTTAAATATCACACACACGCACGCACAAAATTGTGTTAATGTTGGCAGGTTTCAGCGATCCATGACGTTTTGAATATACGGCAGCGCTTAGCATGTTTGGCGTGACGTGAATTAGCCACGCACGGCTGCACACGCGAGGGAGAGGAAATGGAAAGTAAAATCAGTGGTCAATGTTTAACTGGAACATTCCTGACGCGTGTTCAGGAATACACTCATGACTGATGAAATGAATGCTAAAAAACTAAACAAATAAAAAAAAAAAAGAAATTAAAAAAGTTATCATAGTTTTCATTAAATAAATAAAAAATATATATTTTATTCCTATTAATATTTTAATACAATATTTTTCTCATGAATTAAATAAATATATTATTTACAATACATATCTAATTAAAATATAATTAAATTAAAATTCAGATTTTTTAATTTAAATACATTTTTGTCTTTAACCTTCATTTTGCCTTTTCAAAATGTTTCCTTAATAATAATAATAATAATAATAATAATAATAATAATTCTTTCAAGTGCTGTCCTTTTTATCTTTTTATATAATCATTTTAAAGTTTGTTCTTGGCATTAACACCCCTACTTTAAATCCTAATTACCTGACATGATCTTTAGTATAAATGTATTTATTGTTTTTTATTTCTTTTTTTAAAAAGTTTGTCATTTTCATTCATATTTTAATGTACTTTTTTATTTGCCCCCTAAATATTCTTTTTCTCTTAATAAAGTTTAATTTTGATTACATTTCTTAAAAAAAAACATTTTAATTGCTTTTTCTTTATTCTTCTTTCTTTTTTTCCATATAAAAAATGTTTCCATTAGTCTTGCTTTGCATTTAAAAATATGTTCTTTCTTTTAATAACCTAGTTTTCATCTTCACAACTTAATAACTTCCATTTTTTCCTTAATATTTCCTTCACTTTTTAAAATTCACTTTTAAAATTCCAACCCATGGATGCTGACCCTGCTGATGTAGCACTGACATGCTAATAATGGCTAATTATCTATCCTTCCACGGTATATTAGGCAGATCCTCGTTAAAGCTCGGTTACTTTCACCATGGCGCTGTTAGCTGATTGTTTAGTTTATCATTAGTTTAAATCATTTCCTTTCCTCGTTATCTGTCTCCAGGCTGATGGTGATTGCGCTGCCAGTGATCCGAGGACTCAGTTTGCTGACTTGAAGATGAAACTCCAGCCGCAATCAAAAGTTCACACACACACACACACGCACACGCACACACACACACACGCGCACACACACACACACACACACGCACACACACACACACGCGCACACACAGACTCATCATGGACATGAAGGTCAATATTGGGCTTTATATACAATATATATATTATCTTTTTTATCTTATATATATTCATATTAATATTTATCTTTTTAAATGGTCTTTTGTATGTACACACACACACACACACACACACACACACACACACACACACACACACACACACACACACACACACAAGTATCTTTAATAGAAGTAAACTCTACAATTTCGACACTTTACCTTATTGTAATCTTATTATCAACAAATTATTTTACATGTTTAGCTACAGAAAAGGACAAAGGACCATTATTTCAACCATTTTTTTCTCCTGCTTTTTGCCAGGTATTTCTTTCATAGGTATTTTTTCATTTTTACCTTGTTTTCTCAGTTATTTTTAAACTCATTATATCAATGATGTGTCCATAATTATTACTTTATTCATTTTCTTTATTGTGTATTTATTGCTTTTCTATCATTTGAAAATATTTTGTTTTAATTTCTTATTTTTCATTTACTTTTAATTTTTTCCCATAAATCATTTTCTTTCTTCTTCTTTAAAAAAAAATTCTATTTTTTCTTCTCTTTTAAAAACATTTTTAATTGCTTCTTTATATTTATTATTTTTTTAAAGAAACATTTAATTTCCATTTCTTTTTTATTGTTTTAATTTCTTGTTTTTTCTTTTTCTTTTTTCACAAAACATTTTTAAAAATTTTTATTCTTTATTCTTTGTTCAATAAACGTCTAATATATAAATAATTTTGGCTGTGGAGATCTTTATAAAAGTTTTTATTTGTCCGTCAGTGGGATGAACGGCTCTGAGCTTTACACGTCTCCGACACGTCTGGTCCTCTGATCTGTTTGTTCTGTTTGCAGGATGAGGAAGTGAACTTTGTGAATGTTTTAATGGACGTCCTCGAGGCTTTAATTCACACGGCCCACTGATCTGTAAGTCAGATTGGGGAAATCTTTTTCTCCTGTTTGTGTATCAGATGGAATCGATGCTAATGATCTGCTAATGCTAATGCTGGTGTAGTCCACTTCCTGTTTCCTCTCAGAGGACCTGTGGGTTCAGGCTTTACTGAACTCTTTAATAGCTATATAATTATATATTTAATTATTCTTGTGAACTTTACATGGTGATTTTACTTTAAAACCAACAAATTCATCTACGAACAAAAAAAGTTCAGGAACTTTAGCTGTTTGCTGTTTTCTCTTACATTTTCTCATTTCATCTTATTTCTCTTTTTTTCAATAATCTTGGTGTGTTTTAATAGCAACTTCTATTTTTCTCAGTATTTCCTTAATCCTTTTTACTTTTTATTTCTTTTCTTTTTTTGTGCCTTAATTACATGCCCAGTCTTATTTCTTTTTGTCCCTTTTTAATTGTTACGTTCAGTGGCTGATTAGTCCTTCACCCAGTTCAGAGAAACAGGGACACACACGGTTACTATGGCTCATATTATATTAATTCCATTTACATTATAGTTATTTTTTTAATATACTGTACATACAAATAATTTCTAAGAATTTCTTGTTTCTAATTTATCTAATTTAACCTAAAATATATCTATAATTCTCTCTTATTTCTTAAGTGTTCTGAGGGAGAGGTTTTATTATTATT